>OZ024902.1:7835158-8220158 GCA_964017125.1 Flabesymbios commensalis | reverse complement strand
TGGGCGGGGGCCCTAGGGTAGTGGTTAGCACCGCTGCCTTTCACGCCAGAGTCCGGGGTTCGGTTCCCGGTCTCGGCGGCTTGAAAGAAACAAAATTGTTTCTTCCCCATCCACGTGTGAAAGTTAGTATTGTGGGGAGCCTCCGTGACCGAGAGGTAGCGTGCTCGGCCTCAGACCTCCAGGGCTCGAATTTCGAATCCTGTGTCTGGAGGACAGTGTCCTCTCAATCATCTCACCATCCTCAGGAGGTTCTCCTGGCCCAGTCTAGCCTATATGTGCACAAAGGTGGCCTAAAGCCCGATTCATTTCATTTTTTTTACCACATGGCATATTCTGAATATATGTGATTTAACCCTTATGGTCCTGGAACCCTATATATTATACGGTTTCAGCAAATTTCAGACCAAAAAAATGACACTGAAATCCACAAAATAGTTTTGTGATAGATGCTCAGTTAACCTTTAAGCTCTCACGGTGCAGTGAAGCATCATTTTCCATCCCTGAAAACAACTTAATTTTCCTACAACTGGTGGTTTTAGAATGAAAATTTCCACGAAACTGGTTTACCAATACATCAATTTTCTTTAATTTTCTACCCACATCAAATCATCTTTATTCACTACAAGTCGAGAATTGCGACAGCAATTCGCGACTTTTAGTGAATGAAGATGACTATGGTAAGCTCAGGCTCGACAGGGTTAATCAAATATATATATTTTTCAGATGACCCTTTTTCATAAATAGACATATTTTTCGTCATTTGAAGCTAGAAATTGCGTTAGCAATTCCAGCTTCAAATGAGGAAAAACGGAAACAAACAATTCACCAGAACAAGGGTTGAAAATGATATAATGCTTCACAATTAGTTATAATCTTGAATTAAGATATAAGATTTGGGTATTTGATGAAATCAGTCCATTTGTATTCACCTGCCGCAACTCCCATCTCAAAACAGACTGCTGAGACAAAATAAGACGTAATAGTACTGTTGGTGATGGGCGCGGGGGGGGGGGCCCTCAACATTAAACATGGACTGCTGAGTCAAAAAGAGTTGGTGAAGGGGGAAAACATTGACTCAAAATGAGACGTAACATCTGGTGATGGGGGAGGAGTAGACATAATGATGGGGGGTAGACATGGTGATGGGGGTTAAATATGGACTGCTGAGACAAAATAGACGTGATAATTGGTGATGGGGGTAGCCATGGAATGCTGAGACAAAATAGACGTGATAATTGGTGATGGGGGTAAACATGGAATTCTGAGACAAAAAGAGACGGAATATTTGGGGATGGAGATTACACATAGACTGCTGAGACAAAATCAGACGTAAGAATTGGTGATGGGGGGGGGGAGGGGGGAGGAATACACATGCTGATGGTGGTAATAGCTGGGGATATGGTGAACATGGACTGCTGAGGCAAAATGAGACGTAATACTTGGCGATAGGGGGTAAACATGGACTCGTGAGACAAAATGAGACTAATATTTGGTGATGGGGTGTAAACATGGACTGGGGAGACGTGGTAATAAAGAAAGATAAGTATAAAATACATATTGTTATTGTTATGATATATAAAACATGAGTATATATGTAACGACGCAATCCCTGATGCTGAGACACACAGGGGCGGGTGTAGCTTTTCACTGACGGGGGGGTTAAAACTTGACAAAGGAATATTTCACTGCAGAGCGTGGTCCGCCGCGGGGAAATTTTTGATTTTCAAAGGCTTTATCCTGCAATCTAAGGCACATTGGGCACTGTTTGTGCCTCAGTTTGTAACCAGTTCATAAGGAAACCCCGATGTAAAATTATAATTTTTCGAGGGGGGGGAGGTTTAAACCCTCCAAACCACCCCCTTGGATCCGCCCCTCACACATGACCATAATGATGATCAGTGATGATGATGACTAAGTTCACCCACCTGATATATAGTTACTCCTGATTTACAGTGACTCCAGGTGATATGATCCTTATTAGTCTGTTGTGAATTATCTCAGTTTAGTTTCAGACCTTGAACAATTGGATCAGCTGTCTTAACACGCACAGTTGACAGCCTTACAGATACACGCTTGATCCCTTTCTCAGATTATAGAGACCTATAGATAGAGACCGAGTCGTGACGCCCTGTCCGAGTTCAGCCACAGCTGGGGCTAATCATGCTAATAGATACCATCCTTAATCTCCCGTTAAAACTCAGCTTGTGTTGTTATGATAACGACCAGCGCTCATACAGTAGTGTCTGCCGAAGACTTATCTCAGCTCTGACTGCTGTGTGAACACGGACAACCTGACCAAGGATACTTGACCTGATTGGACTCTGATTGGTCAGCGTCAGTCACGTGGCTGAAGTATGAATGAACAATCTAGATTTCGTCAGCCAAGGCTACTACCACTAACCCCTCCCCCTACCGCCCACACAGCAGAACGTTATTGTACACAGCTTCAGCATGATAAGGACATAAGGACTAGTAGGCAGGCCCTATGTGGTTTCACGCAATAAAAATGAATGAATGAATGAATGAATGAATGAATGAATGAATTAGGTTTTAGGCCACCTTTGTGTACATATAGGCTAAACTGGACCGGGAGAATAGTGAGACGAATGAGATGACCACTGATGACGCTGCCCTTCAGACACGGGATTCAAAATTCGAGCCCTGGCGGTCTGAGGCCGAGCACGCTACCTCTCGGTCACAGAGGCTCCCCACAATATTACATCTTTACGAGTGAGCGGGCAAGAAACATTTGTTTTTTTGAAGCCTAAATGCCAGAGCGGGGGACAAACTCCGACTTTCCAGGCAGGCAGCTTCAACCACTGCACCAGGGCTCAATGTTGGCTCGCCGTCTTTTCTACCCTCAGTATACTCACCCACAATTTTAATGTTGGGCTAACGCCGTAAAAGCCGGGCCAACGTTGAGCCAACATTAGGCCAACATGTCGTGTTTTGCTGTGATGAGATTGAATTCTTTGAAACTCTGGATTCAGGCCTACTTTTTATCAGGTTTACCCATGTTTATTGGTTATCAGGTTATTGTTTGTTGGTTTTTGGTAAACCTCGACGTCGGCCCAACATTAAAACAACATTGGGTCAATATCTCGAGTTTTTGGTAAAAAAGTAAGCACACTGTATATACACTGGCACTTCCCAGCAAACACGAGACATTGACCCAATGTTGTTTTAATGTTGGGCCGCCGTCCTCGACGTCGGCCCACCATTAGAAGAAACTCCTGTTTGCTGGGTTGGATCTACACTCCGTAGCAGCGTGTGTGCCTACACACTGCTACGCCGAGCGCTGATTTATGCCGACTGCAAGTGGCCTTCCCCGACCCCTCCCACCACCCTCCCCCTGTATGAAATGATTACTTGTTTCATTTAAACGAAACTGCCGCTCGGGCAGGATTTTCAGCGTAACGCGACAGTGTTTAAATGGGGACGGTGTAGGTTGGATCAACTCCAGCACCTAACAGACACGCGACTTTCAGTGCGGGGATCGTCTTTAGACGTCAAAATCTGACGTCTGTAGACGTCAGATTCTGACGTCTAAAGACGATCCTCGCACGGAAAGAGTAAAATTTGTAATTGCCTTAGCCCCATAACATAGGTATTCAAATAAAGCAGAAAGAGGTAACTAAGACAATTATGATGATTTGAAATTGAAATAAACCCTTTCGTCTCCATGGTTTATGTACAAGTATTGCTGGGCTTCAAGGATTGAACACATTGTTGGCTTAACGTTGGGCCGACGTCGTAGAGGATGGACCAAGATTGAGCCAACAATAGACGACTCGTGTTTGTTGGCCTGATCAGACCACAGGGGCGGATCCAGAAATTTGAAGAAAGGGGGTTTCCAATAGAATTAGCGTGACATCCTGTCAAATGTTTTACAAACTAAGATTTTGGCAGGTCCAACATGGTTAACCATGCTGATTATATTTCTTTAGCAACTCTTGGTGCATATGTAATTATTTTGTGTATTAAAAGTCGGCAAAAGATCGAGATTCGACATATTTGTAGATTTACATTCGGATCTACGAATCTACCGAATTGTGTTCTTTCTTTTTGATGTGACTCTGATGATAAATAAACCCATCTGGTTTATTGTGTAGTGTTGGCTACGGTAGCGGGAACCCGTCCTTAGATCTCAGAATCACTGACATCTAAAGATGGTCTCCTCACTGAAAGAGTAAATTCAAATAAAGGAGAAACAGCTAACCAAGACATTTATAGTGATTTCAAATTGAAAAAACCCTTTTTGGTCTCCATGGTTAATACATTATTATTTCACAGTTATAAGGGTTAAATGCACCCACCTGATTTAGTGTGTGTCGTATTCTACGGTAGAAAGTCCTTGTTCGTCCTTCTGTCTGCTATCTGAATATCCTGATTACACTATGTCTATTATACATGGATCACACAGCTTAGTCCAGAGACCATTCTCCACACAGCTTTCGAAGTTCTACTGAATACGACTGCGCGTGTGGTGCGCCAAGCACTTGACATACTCAACATACATACATGATACGTCCCTGTTAGACGAGTATGATTGGTCCGAGCTCAGTCACGTGGCTGCTATAATGAATGAAGATGACGTCACCCCCTCTCCCCCTCCCCTCCCCCCCCCCCACACACACAGTGACTCACTTGGACAGAAAGTCATCTGACATCACGTACTGCACGTTGGGCTAGAGGCCCAGCTAACACGAGGCATTCACCCAATGTTGTTTAAATGTTGGCCCACCGTCTGCGACGCTGGCCCAGCATTGGTGCAACATTGGGTGAATGCCTCGTGTTTGCTGGGTGTATACGGCTATGTACAGAGAAAGACAGCAGTAGCTGCTCACCTTTCAAGAAAGCAGTTACTGCTGTTTGCACTGATATGTCCCAAGACAAACAACACTAACTGCTTACTTTTCGAGTAAACAGTTAGTGTTGTTTGCCTTTAATAGCAGCATAGTCGACAATAACACAGACTAGCATGAGTAGACGTTTGGTATTATGTCATTAAAGGGACTGGCCTAGGTCTAAAATAATAAAAAAAATCGGTGATTTATTTTTATTCACCAGTTAGGCTAGATATAGAGACGAACTTCCTGATTTCTAATTATTGACAACCTTGTCCAAAATAAGAAATACGGGAATTTCGTCTCTATATCTATCCTAACTAGTAAATGCGCAGCACAAAAAATTAAAAAACTTTTGCATTTTTTGGGCTAGTCCCTTTAACTATATTATAATTTAAACCTTTAGGGTAACATGGTGATACCTTGACGTATTGATTATTAGTATTGTAGCGTGGTTGTCACGTGGTATAGCCATAATGGACAGTTCAACAATAAAGTTGTCTCATCAAGCTTATCATTATTTATTTATTAATTAAAAATTACTTCGGATTAGCCAACCTGGCAAACGGTAGAGATGTAATTGTATCATCATGGGATGCCGGTGTAACCGCCCAGATTAACCCCCCACTGAACTATACCCGGGTATATTCTGGACTATACCCGGGTATAATCTGGACTATACCCGGGTATAATCTGGAATATACCCTGGGGTATAGTCTGGGAGCTCCCAGACTATACCCAGGGTATATTCTGGGAGCTCCCAGAGTATACCCCACAAGCCCAGACTATACCCCATGAGATGCAGGGTGGGGTATAGTCTGGGAGATAGTGGTATACTCTGGGAGATATTATATATGATTACAATCAATTATAAATTTAAACTAATTATAAACTTAAGGCTAAACTGGACCAGGAGAACCTCCTGAGGATGGTGAGATGACACTTTACAAGTGAGCGGGGAAAAACATTTTGTTTCTTCGAAACTTGAAGGCCAGGCTTTCCAAGCAGGCAGTTTTACCCAGGGCCCCCGCCCTATCTGGGTTCTAGCGAATCAAGTGTCACGTATTAACTATCAAACTTCTGGTGATTAGAGCATGCCTAAAGTTTTAACCCTGTGTGTGCTAGACTACCATATGTCTAGAGTATCACATATCTCGTCTATTAATCGTCTGGGGCTAGACTGTCAAATGTCTCTGCTTTTACCCTTCTGGTGATTAGAGTATCACATATCCCATGCATTAACCTGATGGTTGTCACATCACTTGTCGTATGCATTAACCCTCTGGATGCTAGAGTATCACGTGTCTCGTGTATTAACCCTCTGAGGGCTCGAATATCACATGCCTCCTATATTAATCTTCTGATGGTTAGAGTATCACATGTCACATGTATTAACCCTCTGGAGACTAGACTATCTTAAGACTTCTATGCTAACCTTCTGATGGCTAGAGTATCACTTGTCTTATGTATTAACATTCTGGTGGCTAGATCATCACATGGCTCATGCATTAACCATCTTAAAATTATGTCTCCCATCCTCACCTTCTGATGGCTAGAGTATCACTTGTCTCATGCATTAACCTATTTGGTGCGAAACAATTAAATACTTTCAGTGTACAACTGGGTGCGCACCAATAATTAATTGGTCTGCACCAATTAATTATTTGAATTATTTGGTGCACGCCAAATCATTTGGCGCACACCAATTAATTAGATAGAGTAGCTGGACACGTGATACTGTAGCCCCCAAGGGGGTAATAAAGGAGACATCTAGCTATCAAAAGGTTAATGTATAAGACATAAGAAAGTCTAGCCCTCAGAAGTTTAATCAAGAAGGCATGTGATGTTCTAGCCACCAGCAGGTTAATGTTAATACATGAGACATATTATACTCTAGCCATGAGAAGGTTAACATAGGGGACATAAGATAGTCTAGTCCTCAGAGGGTTAATACATGAGACATGAATTATGTCAGATTACGATCAGTTATCATATGATAATTGATTGTAAGTCATATATGATATCTCCCAGAGTATACCCCTATCGCCCAGGGTATAGTCTGGGCTTGTGGGGTATACTCTGGGAGCTCCCAGAGTATACCCTGGGGTATAGTCTGGGAGCTCCCAGATTATACCTAGGGTATAGTCCAGACTATACCCGGGTATAGTCCAGTCAGGGGGGGGGGGGAATCTGGGCGGTCCACCGGTAATATCTAATGTGATGATTGAGCACGGCTTATATAAGAGGGAATCTCACAGTAATAATACCGAGCGTATATCTTTGATACTAGTATATGAGCAGAAAATGTTTTCTAATTCCACTTTATACATGTCATAATTATGTAATCATTGCCATGGATCAAACCACTCAATCAGTCAATAAGACAGATGAGGGGGTTACGGTGATTTAGCATCAATACAATCTCTGCTGACCTCGTTGACACTTGTTATAAAACCACCATGAAAGCTTCTGTAATCGTGGGATAAGTACAGCTCTTAATCTTGTCTACATGTGACAAAGTGTCATACTAAGATAGCATTTGTTATCGCTCAACAAATGCAATGATTTATGAATGGATTCCGCATAAGGATCATAAAATCTCTATTTTTAACAATATCTACCTTTAGAATGCTACGCTCGAACCATAATCAAAGAGAAGAGTAACAAACTATTAGGTGGAATGCTATTAAAAGTATTTAAATATTTCCTTATCATCTGACAAGACAGAAGATCGTCTCAACGAACGGCTCTAGTTCACACATGTTGCTGTCGCAGTTCCCATTTCAATGTGAATATAAATAGACTAATTTTGTGAGACTGTAAAATATCAAATTGAGGCTAAAAATTGTCATGAATTCTTTCATTTTTTCAATGAATAAATTATTCAATATTCCATGTTGAGTTAATTGTGACTGGGGAGGTTATCTGTGGTGATTGCCTTAATCTGGTGTGCTTTTAAGGAAAGGTTTGTGAAAAATTCACCAATCTGTACAGATGCAGCAATCTGTAGATATTCAAAAATTTGTAGAGATTGCCCAGAAATCTGTACAGTTTGCTGAATCTGTACAGATTTAATATTGTGGGTAGCCTTCGTGACCGAGAGGTAGCGCGTTAGGGCTTGAATTTCGAATCATGTGTTTGGGAGGGCAGTGACATCTCATTCATCTCACTGTAGACGTCAGATTCTGACGTCCCAGGTAGGTCCCAGCACTGCATGTATTAAATATTTATAATGGTTGTAGAGCCATAACATAGTATATAGTAAATCAGAAAGAGCTAACTAAGTCATTTATGATTATTTAAAATGAAAACACCCTTGGGTCTTGATGGTTTATATGTTAGCGTTGTATGAGGTAATGCTCAGATTCTTAGAAGTATAGGCCCCTGGACGTCACATGTAGGCATATTTGACGCCTACCTGTAAAGAATGGATTCGGAGCGGTCCAACATGGATGAATCATCACGTTAGTGGGGAATATATACTAGTACTACCGATTTCCAATAATTTGCTGTTACGTATAGTAGGACGTCTATATCTGTTGTCTGGCTCTTCACGATCAAATTATGTACATGTAGGACTTCACTACTACAGAAGGTGACACCAGTGACGTGCACGAGTAACATTAACATTTATCTAATAGTGACTTAATGTTGGGCCAGCGTCGCAGACGATGGGCCAACATTAAATCAACATTGGATGAATATTTCGTGTTTTCAAATCTATTTATATTTTCCTACATTAATCCAATGTTGACTTATTGTTGGGCCAGTGTCACAGACAGTGGCCCAATGTTATACCAGGGCTAAAAATTAAACCTATCAGGGCTAATGGATGTTCCGTGTTTGTTTGGCCAAGGACTACTGCCTATTACCAAGAACTGCCTGTTACCATATGGTTACGTAGACGGACGTTTATATTTACTGTCTAGACTTCACCAGGATAATCACTGATAATACAAGTGTTTCGTGTGTGAACATGTTAGAGTTGGCTATCATCCAATTATTATTTCTACAAGTTTTGTTGACCTCATGCAATGATAATCAACATCTTCCAGTTAGGTACATGTGCACTAAAGATGTCATTCCTTCATTCCTTCATTCCTTCATTCCTTCATTCATTCATTCATTCATTCATTCATTCATTCATTCATTCATTCATTCATTCATTCAATCAATCATTCATTCATTCATTCATTCATTCATTCATTCATTCATTTTCATTCATTTTTATTCATTCAATTATTCATTCATTCATTCATTCATTCATTCATTCATTCATTCATTCATTCATTCATTCATTCAATTATTCATTCATTCATTCATTCATTCATTCATTCATTCATTCGTTTTCATTCGTTATTATTCATTCATTCATTCATTCATTCATTCATTCATTCATTCATTCATTCATTCTTCCATCCATTCATTTATTCATTCATTCATTCATTCATTTATTCATTCACTCATTCATTCATTCATTCATCCATCCATTCATTCATTCATTCATTCATTCATTCATTTATTCATTCACTCATTCATTCATTCATTCATTCATTCATCCATCCATCCATTCATTCATTCATTCATTCATTCATTCATTCATTCATTCATTCATTCATTCATTCATATTTCATTCATTCATTCATTCATTCAATCATTCATTCATTCATTCATTCATTCATTCATTCATTCATTCATTCATTCATTCATTCATTCATTCATATTTCATTCATTCATTCATTCATTCATTCATTCATTCATTCATTCATTCATTCAATCATTCATTCATTCATTCATTCATTCATTCATTCATTCATTCATTCATTCATTCATATTTCATTCATTCATTCATTCATTCATTCATTCATTCATTCATTCATTCATTCATTCATTCATTCATTCATTTTCATTCATTCATTCATTCATTCATTCATTCATTCATTCATTCATTCAAGTGAATTACTGTTCTGATTTCAGCGTTATGAAGGATTATACCATGGGTTATCCATTGATTTGTATTTAAAATATTCCATGTGATGGGAATTGTGAGTCGTGATCCAATCTCAGCCAACGCGAGGCGTTAAACCAACGTTGATGTATAAAAAACAACCGACTGTATTCATAAATGGTTACTAAGTATGATAAGTTTAATTAATAATTATAATGTATTTGTGTCGCTAAATCGATCACGTTATTTGCTAACTAGGTATGACAGGATCTGAAGATAGTTTATTTTTTTTCAATAATATGTACGACGGGAATTCCTAGTCTGTGTTCACCTCCTGCATAACCAAATATAGGGGGGGGGGGGTGACCCAATGCTGGGTTAATGTTGGTCCAGCGTCGTAGACGGTGGGCCAACATTAAACCAACGTTGGGTCAACGTCACGTGTTTTCTGGGATTAACGGTCTGGCAAATACTCTAATTTTCACCCATTTGAAGGCGTGTTCCGCTGCTACGACCCACAACTTCAAATGGATGAAAAAATACTAAGATTTGGTTAAATTTAGTCGAAACACAGGACAATATTTCTCATTTAAAGCCATATTTCTCATTCAAAGCTGGATCTAATCATTTGCAAACGTAGCACGGGACTAACAGAAAACACTTTATCTGGGGTGCCAACATCGTGTGCAGAGAGAGCTATTGTCGCCATGGAAACAGGCAGAAAGACCCGGATGTAGACAAAGTAGCACGCTTATTTATTGACCATTCTAGACTTTGTGGTTTTCCGCATTCACTGATACCTAGATACCCATGGGTAATGTCAAGACTAGGCCTACATAAATATTATTGCATAAATATCAGCTGCATATGAGTCACAACTTTACTATAATTTCTTAGAATTGGTTGGCATGTCTATTTTGTCCGAGTCGCATAGTCACCCCGTCACAAACGTGTTTGACACTTTAACCTTTTCAGCGTGAGGACCGTTTTTATACGTCAGAATCTGACGCCTAAAGATGTCAGATTTTAAAGATGTTCACCGCAGTGACATAAATAAATATTTCTAATGGCCGTATAGGTATTCAAATGAAGCAGAAAGAGCTAGCTAAGACATTTATAATGATTTAAAATTGAAAATAACCTTTGGTTTCCACGGTTTATAAAAAAATATTTCAGCGTTGTAAAGTATAATATAGGTGTCGGGAGACTGTGTATAGGTAAGATTTGGGGTTCAAGATGTGGGGAGCCTCCGTGACTGTGAGGTGGCATGCTCGGCATCAGACCGCTAGTTAAATTACCCTAACAACGCTGTAATATTTGTGTATAAACCATGGAGACCAAAGGGTTTTTTCAATTGGAAATCATCATAAGCAGGTAAGTGTCTTCGCTAGCTCTTAATATTTTTACTTTCAGTGCGAGGACCGACTTTAGACGTCAGAATCTGACGTCAACAGACGTCAGATTCTGACGTCTAAAGTCGATCCCCGCACTGTAGTGGATAAGGTGCACACCATGTAATGAGTTTATGCAGGGCTTGATAGATTATGGGGTAGATAGCCTCATTGGCTGTGTGTTACATCTTCGTTTACCCCTGATAATTCAATTTGAGATCTATCTATTTTCAGAAATATAATTTTGTTTCGTTATTTTAAGCTGGCCAGAGTCCAAAATTAACTAGCATGACAATTGAGTTTATATTTACTGACTGTGTTGGATGTTTCGCCTAATATTGTTGTAGTAAATCTCGTCCTTACAGTCATTTGACCTTCACTATCAGACACGGTGGATCAGAGATTCATTCATTCATTCATTCATTCATTCATTCATTCATTCATTCATTCATTCATTCATTCATTCATTCATTCATTCATTCATTCATTCATTCATTCATTCATTCATTCATTCGTTCGTTCGTTCGTTCGCTCGCTCGTTCGTTCGTTCGTTCGTTCGTTCGTTCGTTCGTTCGTTCGTTCGTTCGTTCGTTCGCTCGTTCATTCATTCATTCATTCATTCATTCATTCATTCATTCATTCATTCATTCATTCCTTCATTCCTTCATTCATTCATTCATTCATTCATTCATTCATTCATTCATTCATTCATTCATTCATTCATTCATTCATTTATTTATTTATTTATTTATTTATTTATTTATTTATTTATTTATTTATTTATTTATTTATTTATTTATTTATTTATTTTTTTATTTATTTATTTATTTATTTATTCATACACTCACTAACTCACTCACTCACTCACTCACTCACTCACTCACTCACTCACTCACTCACTCACTCACTCACTCACTCACTCACTCACTCACTCACTCACTCACTCACTCACTCACTCACTCACTCACTCACTCACTCACTCACTCACTCACTCACTCACTCACTCACTCACTCACTCACTCACTCACTCACTCACTCACTCACTCACTCACTCACTCACTCACTCACTCACTCACTCACTCACTCACTCACTCACTCACTCACTCACTCACTCACTCACTCACTCACTCACTCACTCACTCACTCACTCACTCACTCACTCACTCACTCACTCACTCACTCACTCACTCACTCACTCACCCATGTATGTCGTTCAGAGACACCAGTCACCAAGTACACCAGACCTACACTAAAAAACGCGGACCATTTCAGGATTACCAACAATTTTATACTGAATTATATTTGAAATTAAAAAAATAAATTCTAACTAAATAATTTCCAAGTTAAAAACTACATAAAACCTTTGTGAATTCCAGTCTGCTAAGCGTATCAATGAGATACAAATTGAAACAACAGGGCCGTATGTATCTACGGGGGGGGGGGGGGAATTGGTCGTTGGGTGTCCGTAACCCCCCCCCCCCTCCCCCCAAATGCACAATTTAATGCCTTGTTTTTCAAAAATTCCTGTGTTTATTTAACCAAGCCACAATAATCCTTGTGGTTCTCAGATTGTGGTGGTATTGCGGTGTGACATCCTTATGGTTATTACACTTCTTCTTGTGGTGGCCCTGCGGTGTAATAAGATTATTTACAATGTCATATGGTTAGACGACGAAGTGTTACGTATCTACGCCGTGTTTATTATAACCTTGTTATCCTCTTAGCACCTCTAAACCCTTTCACCCTTACAGCGCTGAAATATTTTTGTACAAACCATGTAAACGAAAGGGTTCTTTCAATTTGAAATCATGATAATTGTCATAATTGTCTTAATTGTCTTTCTGATTCATTTGAATACCTATGTTATGGGTCTACGGTCATTAGAATTTTTTTTAATTATTTCAGTGCGGGACCGTCTTTATACGGCATAATCCGACGTCTGCATTAACCCTTTCAGTGCTGGGATCAATTTTTGACGTCAGAATCTGACGTCTATGGACGTCAGATTTTGCAATTTGCTAGCGAAAATCGCGGATTTTCAGAATTCGATACCCCCTTCATTTAACGGTCGTTTTCTCGCCAAATTCGTCATGACACAAACCGAACCTGTTTTTATTATAAATAAAATTATTTATTATTAATAAGCCACCATATCTGTGATTTTCAAAACGATTCAGCATGAATAAATGAATGAATGAATGAATGAATGAATGAATGAATGAATGAATGAATGAATGAATGAATGAATGAATAAATGAATGAATCAGGTCACTTTAACTAAGTGCGCATTACTGGGTTTAATACTGGCCCACCGTCTTCGATGCTGGCCCAGCGTTTCGCCAGCAATGACGTCTCGTATTAACTATATTTTGTTGAAATGAATGCTAAGTACACAAAAGTTATATACAGGGGATCCGTCTGCACTGACAGGCCCCGGTGGCTCATTCTGTCCGGTTAGGAACCGAAACTCAGAGTCATGGGTTTGAATCGCGGAGGGGCTGTCATCGAGGTTGTGCATATACAGAGCTCCAAATTGTTCAAAGGCCTGGGGTGTGCGGTGCTGTCTATGGTGCTGTGCACTATATAGAACTCTTGAAGTCATTCGATAAGTAAGCATAGTCCCGGCTTCGGGTTTCCATCTGTCGCAATATTGCCATGATTATGTAGAAAACGACGTAAAGCAATATTTACTCACTCACTGAGTACACAAGTCATTTACAGGGGGTTCGTCTGTGCTTTTTGTGATGTATGGGTGACAAGTGGTGGTCTATAATTAGCGATTACGCATTCTGCCAAACCACTTCATATTTATCACAGTGCGCCTGTCTAACCTTATCAACCCCTTACCCGCTAAGGTATCTCATTTAAATTTTCACCCACTTGTAGTTGTGTCTCGCTACCGCGACCCACAACTACAAGTGGGTGAAAATTACTGACATTTGTTTAATTTGGGAGCGAACACTTGCAAATCTTGATGTATAAACACACCTTTCCTTCCCAATAAGAATGATTTGATCAGCTAATACAACAGATTAAACACGTCTGTGGTCGTGGCTAGGGCTTTGAGGATCATGTCAGCCGCTACAAGAAACGTTCACTTGTTTTCACCGCCAGTCACGATTCTTCAAAATGCTGGAATGTGAATGTTTTATGTACTTGAACCTGTGTTTGTCTATACTGCAGTGCACGCTAACAGCGGCGTGTATATTTAAAGCCCGGTCCTCTTATTTGAATCTTCACCCACTTGAATAGTCTCTCACTACCGCGGCCCACAACTTGAAGTGAGTAAAAATTACTCATATTTGTTTAATGTGAGGGAAACATTTGCAAACATTGATGTTTAAATACACATTTCATTACGAATAACAGTGAGTTTACTGGCTAATAAAACTGACCTGAAACTTTTATAGTCGTTCTTATAGTTTAGTGGATAAGGTAACCTATCGTGCATTTTATAATTAAAGCATGAAATTTTCACCACTTGTAGAACATATCCTAAAGGTCATTTTTAGATGTGGAGGTAAACTGGATTTGACCTCTGATGACCTCTAAAGGTCATTGACCTCAAAAGATCAAAATATTCAACGGCAAAGCCAACAAGTAGTGGAAATTGTATATTACAATGTCCATGATTTGTTTATGTGTCCGAAAAGTGTGTCAAATACCCGAAGTGACAGTTTTGAATTATAAAAATAACACCAAGGTCATGTCAAGGCCACACCAAAGTCATTTAAAGGTCAAACTTGCAGAAAATAGTTAAAATTTCTACTTTGTATCAATTTCCACACTGTTGTTGTGCAATCATTCATTACAAAGGACTGGTTTTTACATATTCTTCGCCATATGTATTTTCTACACACATTTTAGGATATTAAGGGCGGTATCAGCCTTGGGAAGGAAGATATTTCCTAGGTATTCCACTTATTACGCTTCTTCCGCAATATTAAGGTGTACGGTCTAAATTACAATTATGCAGCATTGTAAGACATTAGCTTGGGCTCCCAGAGCAAAATATTGCAGTTTGACATGGGGTGGGGTTGTGTTTTACTGGAGTACCTCTAATGTAAGTAAGTAAAAGTATATATTTTTCGAATTTTCGCCAGTTTGACCTTCAAGTGACCTGGATATGACATGTACGTTGTTTTTAGACGTCACTCCAGTAAAACAGTATTCCAAACCATGTGATCCTTCATAACCCAATTATGTATCGATATTTTGCCATGGAAGCCCAAGCTAATGTTTCACACTGCTGCACGATGCAATTTTGCTCGTTCAATTAGACATTGAGAAATGGGTGTAATAAGGAGAATAAGGGTGAAATACCCCTCCCAGGGTTGACACTGCTCTAAGTTTCTTGAAAATGTATGTGGAAAATATGCCTGACCAATAATTTCGCAAAAAAATCAATCTTTGCAATAGTTAATTGCAACACTAATCGTGTTGAATTTAATAAAAAGTGGATATTTTCACATTTTTTGCTATTTTGCCCTTGAAATGACCTTGTGGTAACTTTGCTATGACTTTGGTATTATTCTTGTCATTAATAGTAGTTTTTTGGAGCATTTGACATACTTCTGGAATACAAAAATAGTTTATAAATATGGTGATACACAATTTTCACCACTTTTGGCTGTCCGAACCATTTATGTGAGCTTAAACACTACACTATGACCCGAGTATTTTAAGGAACTTTCTGAAAAAATGATGAAGCCTAGAAATTAATTCTGGTATCCGATATGAAAGTAAAAATACATATTTTTTTACGATTTTTGTCAGTTTGACCTTGAAATGACCTTGATATGACCTTAACGTTGTTTTTCGACGGTACCCCAATAAAACAAAATCCCAACCCACGTCAGACTTCATAGTCCAGTTATGCATCAATAGTTTGCCATGGGAGCCGAAACTGATGTTTAACAGCTGCTGCACACTGTATTTTGCTCGTCAATTAAACATTGAGGAAGGGGTGTAGTAAGGGGGGTACTTAGTGTGTATTTCCCCTCCCAAGTTAGATACTGCCCTTAATCTCCTAAAGTGCGTGTGAGAAAGATGTCTGACCAAGACTGTGTCAAAATCAATCCTTTGTAATAGATGACTGCACCACTAGTATTGTTTTAATTGATTAAAACAATATTTGTTGCCATTTTAACCTTCAAATGACCCTAAAATAACCTTGACATGATATTGGTGTTATGGTTATGATTAACATCAGTCTATTAGAGTATTTGACACATTTCTAGAATACAAAAAAAACATTTTATAGATATTGTATAACACAATTTTCACCACTTTTTGGCTGCGCAATTGGATATTTTGACCTATCGAGGTCAATGACATCTAGAGGTCACCAGGGGTCAAATTTCACTTACCTCCACATTTTAAAATAAACCCCAGGATATGTACTAATAATGGTAGAAGTTTCATGCTTTAATCATAAAATGCACAATTGTTTCATTATGGGAGCTTAACTACTGCACTATTAGCAGTGAAAGGGTTAATACAAGTGGCGGCAGGAGTGAAAGGGTTACTACAAGTGGCGCCAGGAGTGAAAGGGTTAATACAAGTGGCGCCAGGAGTGAAAGGGTTAATACAAGTGGCGCCAGGAGTGAAAGGGTTAATACAAGTGGCGCCAGGAGTGAAAGGGTTGATACAAGTGGCGCCAGGAGTGAAAGGGTTAATACAAGTGGCGCCAGGAGTGAAAGGGTTATTACAAGTGGCGCCAGGAATGAAAGGGTTAATACAAGTGGCGCCAGGAGTGAAAGGGTTAATACAAGTGGCGCCAGGAGTGAAAGGGTTAATACAAGTGGCGCCAGGAGTGAAAGGGTTAATACAAGTGGCGCCAGGAGTAAAAGGGTTAATACAAGTGGCGCCAGGATAACTCATTGGTAGCGCGGTTGAATCAGAGCCCAGGGGTACTGGGTTCGAGTCCCGCTATGGCCATATATTTCCTTGGTGCACACATACCCAGCAAACACAAAACATTTGTATCATTTATACAATGCTGGTCCGACGTTGGGCTAGCGTTGTATAAATGTTATACAAATGTTTAATGCTGGGCCACCGTCGTAGACGGTGGCCCAACATTAAACTAACATTAGGGCCGTATGCATGAAACTAGTTTAGCTTAAAACAATGGTTTAACCTGTTGTTTTGTATGGTTTAAACCATTGTCTTAAGCTAAACTAGTTTCATGCATACGGTAGGTGTTTGCTGCATGACTCAATGCAAAGATGAAATAAGACTGCATGATTATATTGTTGACATACCGGTAACACATTAGTTCCCTCTTCTCTGTTCACTCGTTTCACCAGTGTCTTTACTAACTTCAGGTGACGTACTGTGTCTATTGTGTAATGTCTATTGTCTATTGACAGGTCAGTGTGTCTTCTCTGAAGTGAGTTTAATACTAAACTATAGCCTATGCTAAAAAATATGACGCGAGAACAAATAAACTTATAAAAAGCGAAGTGAAGAAATGCAAATTTTATAAAAAGTGAAGAATGGTGGTGAACAACTGTCAAACAACATGAGATGTTAACCCAATGATGATTAACCTCTAAAGCGCTGACAATTTTTGCATCAACCATGGAGACCAAAGGGTTTTTTTCAATTTCAAATCATCATAAATGTCTTAGGCAGCTCTTTCCGCTTCATTTGAATACCTATGCTATGGGTCTACGACCATTACAAATATGTTTCATCTTTTAGTGCGGGGATTTACTTCAGACGTCAGATTCTGACGTCTACAGACCAGGGGCGGATCTAGCTTTTCACTGACGGGGGGGGGGGTAAAACTTGACAAAGGAATATTTCTCTGCAGCGCGGGGTCCGAGAAGCCCGCCCAGGGGAAATTTTTGATTTTCCCCTGCAATCTCAGGCATATATTGGTCACTGTTTGTCCCTCAGTGTGTAACCAGCTCATAAGGAGAACCCTATAATATAAGATTATAATTTTTTTCGACGGGGGGGTTAAACTCCCCAAACCACCCCCTTGGATCCGCCCCTGCAGACGTCAGATTCTGACGACTAAAGTCGATCCCCGCGCTGTAAGGGTTAACCCTTACCACACTAAATATTTTTCTCCCCCGTGACCCCTATGACCTCCCTCTGGATCCACCACTGGATTTCGTTCTATATAAATGACAGCTGCGAGGTGAGGTGTGGGCCTAGGCTATAATGTCAATTTTCTATTCTCAACAGGAATTTGACTGCCCACTATTGCCATCTAGCGAATACCAGAAATATACATCTCATTCATGTATCAATACGCTGCCCTGAATACAAAGGTTATTTCGCTTGTACTCAGCGCTAGTATTAATGTAACAACCCGACCTGTTCAATGTGGGCCAGTGTTGGGCCAACGTCTGTCAAGCCAGCCCAGCATTGAGGAGTCATTGGGCCAATGTGGTGTATTCTGGTAGATAATTTTAGGAAAAAATACACAGCGCCAAAGACGAGGACCAATATTCAATTAGGCCTACTAGGGGCGGGGCGGACTAGGGTTTTTGAACTCGACAAATGATTTATTTCACTTCCTGTCTGGAATACTTTATCTATTTCACACTCTGCCCCAAGCTATTGATGTGGGGGTTAATGAGATGAGCAAAGCGAGGCTTCACAAATTTAAGCGTCATTTAATGATATCGATAAGGATCCAGGGGGATGAGGTCACGTGACCCCCATTTACCTTATAAGTGCCCTTTCAAAATATTTATTGCCTATCATAATTAGATTAGATTTTAATGAGAGTTATTTTCCCATTTGTTCTTCCTTAGAAATGTTAAATATGCTACCTGGAAATGGTGTATTTGGTATTTTATTAGAAAAAAATCCATGGCGAATTGAGACAAATAAAAGTAAAGATATAGGCCTATATAATAAAGTGTGATAAATTTTTAATTGTAATGCAATGTAATAAACGATTTGTAGATGCATTTTTTTATAAATGAATGGCATGATATACTACTAATATGCACAAAATTAATTAACAGAATTTGCACTTTTACTTTTTCTCGCTATATTATATTACTATATTACTAGCCTATATATCATTTTCACCCACTTGAAGTTGTGTCTCGCTACCACGACCCACAACTCCAAGTGGGTGAAAACTACCGGTACTTATATTTGTTTAATTAAAGACCAAACATTTGCACATCTTGGATGTTTATATACTCATTGTATTCCCACTAGCAGTGATTTTGTCGGCCAGTAAGATGGATTAAAAACGAATATTATCGTCCTTAGCGCTTAAAGGGTTAGTGCTTCTAAGCTGTTAACCCTTTAAGTCCTCAAGATGCATTAAAGCATCATTTTTCATCCCTGAAAACACACTTAATTTTCCTACTACTAAGGGTTTTATAATGACAATTCCATAAAACTGGTTTAGCAATACATGGCAATTTTCTTTAATTTTCCCCCATTCTAAATCATCTTAATCCACTACAAGTCGGCAATTGCGACAGCAATTCGCGGCTTGTAGTGGATGAAGATGACTGGTAAAGTCAGGCTTCAAAGGGTTAACTATCCGTGACGTTCTCTGCGTGAAGTATATTCGTTTCACCCGAAAAAAATCAACGTTTTTAAACATGGCGGTGACTGAGAACGATTTCGTCTCCAAGGTCAGAAAAATGTCCATATCTTTTTAATTATTTTTAATTTTAATGTCTTCGGCTGAAACGTTCAGCCACTTTGGGGCTACCTGTTAACCAGTCTGTAGACGTCAGATTATGACGTCTAAAGTAGGTCCTAGCGCTGAAAAAGTTAAGATGAACGCTGTAGATTTGACATATACCCAAACTGTTCTAAAATTATAACACGTTATATACAATATCGAATAATTATTGTAGTAACAGCAAACACAGCACTGTATTTTGTCTTTGTAGTCATTTTAATTTATGTTGCCGTCCATTATAAACAGATACAGCTTTGAAGTACACGATTTAATCTGTCGCATCACCTGTATGATACATGCTTTTAAAAGCACATGAAGATAAGATTTTCACTATAAAAATAAAACTCAATGACCCCGACGTGATTCGAACACGCAACCTTCTGATCTGGAGTCAGACGCGCTACCGTTGCGCCACGGAGTCCTTCGGTTTCCATTGTGCTGTTTTGTCAGGATACCAGACTTGAGACGAGAAAGATGGTATCGATTTTCTGTCCTTTTCTGGATCCGGTAATAAAGCTCAGGTGGTGGTTACCATGGCGACTGTAGCCTATTACTGGGATGCCTGCACGATGATGATCGCAGTGACACCTGGTGAATGACTGTAAACTAACGTTACGGTCGTATCTGTTATTTTTGTATTTTGGATTCAGACTAAACAAACACGAGACGTTGATTCCAATGTTGGTTTAATGGTGGCCCACCGTCTACGACGCTGGCCCAGCATTAATTCAACATTGGAATCAACATGCGTGCTTGATTCAGTGCGATGTTATCAGACCACTCGAGGAAGAAAGGATCTATTTTCCTTTGGTACCAGATGACCACATGGTAGAAGCACTACACTTATCTTATTGGCCGTGCACATTTTACAAATATACGCGTCATTTATATGTA
The DNA here is from genome assembly GCA_964017125.1 of Flabesymbios commensalis. Lineage (NCBI taxonomy): Eukaryota > Metazoa > Annelida > Polychaeta > Terebellida > Flabelligeridae > Flabesymbios > Flabesymbios commensalis. Next base: position 8,199,404 of record OZ024902.1, on the reverse strand, counting down.
AACTTGTTCCCGCTACATCCTGGGTCAACCCTTATGTTCTGTAACATAAGTATGATGAATCGCACGATCAACGAGAAGTCGTTTTCTCACACTCCGTGATGTGGTTTTCACTATGAGATGTATATCGGTATCAGCCCTTATCACACTCTAGCTGTAGACAGAGCACAATGTATGATAGGCCTAGTATTATGTCATGTGTGACTTGATCGTGTGAGAAAATACAAACGTTTTCGTGCGAAATATGAAAATACAGCACAATGAATAAGGTGTGAGGCTTTAGGCGAACACCGTATTTTCCCATATCGCACTCATATGAATAGGGCCTACTGTTTGCATATCATCACGCCGTATGCACTGCTATGCCCCTAATAAGGTTATAATTATAGCTACTTCTGAAGTCGTTATATAACCTTGGGCCTAAAACTATAGGCGTCATAACGCGTTATAGCGATTTGTTAAATCGGTAGGCCTATAACAACCCTTTCAGGCCTGGATTTAACATTGTCATATTCATCCACAGCAGGCCGTGAAGTGCTGTCGCAATTATCTTATCCATATGATTGGTCGAGATGACCACGCCTGAGATTAGGGCACAACTGTTTCAACCGTCAAGCTATTTAGCCCTTATCCTGCTGATCACGACTATTGTTGTTTCTACTCTGTTTTATTAGTCGACAATATCACTGTTATAGGGAATGAAATGAGTGTCTAAACTTCCAGATTTGCAAATATTTGTACTCAAATTAAACAAATATGAGTAATGTTCAGCCACTTGAAGCTGTGGATCGCCAATGTTTTTGATTGGACAAGATTCATTTGATCACGTGCTATATCAGTGCAATCGCTTCTGTTTCAACCTCGAGTTTATCGCTTTGTGCTGGCCTGAATGGCATCACTAACAGGAAATATGGCGATTTACACGTCCAAAATATGTGGTGTAGCCCGGGGGGCGGGGGGTCGGGTTCTGGATGCTTGAGCACCCACCTCGATTTAAAAATGTATTGGGGAACCCCCTGTAAGAAGACAAAAATCAAAGACCAGATCACATCCCTTTAGCTGTTTAGTGCAGTTTCTGGCTACAAAAATGCCTGTAAGCCTTCAACCCTTTAACCGCCAAATTATTCAATTTGAATTTTCACACACTTGAAGATGTGTCTTGCTGACGCGATCCACAACTTCAAGTGAGTGAAAATTATTCAGATTCGACAAAATGGGGGGTAAACTCTTTTCAAATCTTGCTGGTTGATGTCGCATTTTATCTTTAACATATTTAAAATGCGGTACTTAATGTGCTATAAAAAATGAAAAGCCGAATATATGCGGCTACGGCGGTTAAAGGGTTAACGCAAGTAATCATATTCTACCACTTTGATTCTTCACTATGTATAAATGATAACCATGACGGGCGGTATAATTGATGCCGTGAAGTTATGTTCCTCGAGTAAGAGGGCAATCATTCAATTTCCATGTGTGAGGGGGGGGGGGCTGGAGTTTTTTTGAAATAACTAATTTCGGGCGGACTCTGCGAGAATAAATAATTTACTTCAAGAACTGTTCTATATAAACATGTAATAAAATTTGTAATTTTTAGCTCGCCACCGAGCCGGGTTGAAATAAATAATTTGCCGTGACAAACACTCCAGCCCCCCCCCCCCCCTGGATATTGAATGGTGGCCCCCTATGGCTAAAGATTATTGTTATTTGATCAGGAGTATTGTATACTTCAACGTTGGGCCAAAACACACTCTACAGCAAAATAGATCTACATCACCTTGATCGGTTAGGAGAGGACCTACTCCAGTGCCTTTTCCATTTTTCAAAGTCGCTTATCTTTTTCTCAGCTAAACTTTCATCCATATTCACTGCGCAAAATTTATCGACTCTCCCCACTCCAGAAAAAAAGGCATTACATTTCCGTTTTAATAACCCGCCAAGTTGCTCTTCGGTATTCACATCGGCTTGTTTATTTTATATTATCATGATTATTGATACGTGTTATGTATCTTCCAGGAGATATACTAGCAGGGGCCTGGTCGTTCTGTGAGACAGAGTAATTCACAGCCCTTGTGAGATTTTTATTTCCTCTATCTATGACGAGTGGCGGCAAAACACCTGGTTTTTGTATATTGTTCTAAATACGTGTACAAAACTACATAGCAACGGCCATAGGCAGTTAAAACCATTGCTAAACTGGCCTCGTGCATACGACAAGGTTTAAACCGATGGCTTACGAAAACGATCGTTTATAGGAATCACCCAGTTAAATCACCCAAATTTAAACTAGCTTCGTGCATACGGCAACGCCAGGCATTTAGGCCTAATCAATTCTGGCTTGATGCTGGGAAAACAGCTCAGATAGTTGCCCAATATTAAGCTAACACTGATTCAATGCATCAAGGCTGTGTGGTTATTGTTGTACTTGTTTCAGAAAACCACTTTTTGGCCGCAAGCCAACCAACCAGACAGGCCCTAAACAAAAAATGATCCCGGCATTGGACATTAAAAATCATACATGTGCTACCGAGTCGTTAAGTTGAATCAATGTTGGTTTGATGTTGGGCCAGCTTTGCAGATAGTAGGACAACGTTGGTTCAACTTCTGTCCTTAACCCTTACAGCGCGGGGATCGACTTTAGTCGTCAGAATCTGACGTCTGTAGACGTCAGATTCTGACGACTAAAGTCAATCCCCGCACTGTAAGAGTAAAAATATTTCTAATGGCTGTAGACCCATAACATAGGTATTCAAATGAATCAGAAAGAGCTAACTAAGACAGTTATTGTGATTTCGAATTGAAAAAATTCTTTGGTTGCGATGTTTTTTACAAATTAATTCATCGCTCCATATTGATTGACACAAATAGGCAGACAATGATCAAGACGCCGGCCCTCCTTTCTATAACCACGACCATCTGATATAAGCACAACAAATCACGTCCATAACCAGCAGCTGTCGCTGACCGGATCCGGTTTTAACTGGATCACACCTCTATAAAGGATGGGTGCTCGTGGACAAAACCCTTTTCCTCTTGATCTCTCCGCCGGATAACATTGTCAGCATGGGTTTTGCGGCACAAGCAGTGATGATGAAATCAGTTGTCCACGCTACCAAAGTGGCTTTAGTGTTCAATATAATCCTGACATTTCAGGGAGTACTGGCTCACATTCAACTGTAAGTAATAATTCCTCTAACATGTAGACTAAGCTATAACACATAGACAGACGAATAGAATGGATTATTTCATAATATTTCATAGCACAGGGAAATTTGAATTTGATACATGCATTATCTGGACACAGCGCCAGCCAATGCCAACGCCACTCCACTCAACACCCCACATGAGAAGGGGACGTGGCGCTATGGCTAGTGCGCCTGACTACCTCTTCAGTCATGCATGCGTCCCAGTTTCGAACCCCGCTGTTCCCTTCTCAATCTGACTAGGCGACCATGTTAATCAAGACCTCGTCGAGTTTAGGTTGAGACCAGTGTATAGACGTTAATTTCGCGCAGGGCCCATCGCTGCCCGCTCCTAACACTGAACACCCCACTATGTCCACTCCACTAGACACTCCACTCCACTCGACACTCAAATCGACTCTCCGGTCTAACCAACATTCCGCACTCCACACCACACTCCACTCAATTTCACTCGACATTTCACTACAATCGACACTCCACTCGACACTTCATCGCCATTCCATTTCGATCGATACTCCATTCCATTTCGGTCGATACTCCATTCCACTTCGATCGACACTCAACTCCACTCGACACTCTATTTCACACTCAACTCGATACTCCACTCGACACTCGAATCGACACTCCAGACTACTCAACACACTCCACTTGATACTACACTCCATTTCACTCGACACTTTACTGCAATCGACACTCCACTCTGGACAATCGACACTCCACTTGACACTACGCTCTATTCCACTTGACAATCCACTCCACTATGCACTCCACTGCATTCGACATTATGCTAATCTATCATGTCTACACACTGCAGTCCGCCCCCAGAGCAACACAAGACGTCGGGCCAACATTGACTGTACAATGGGCGAATGTCTTGCGTTTGCTGGGTCAACACTCAATTCGACATTGCACTACACACTCAACTAAACTTTAGACTCCACTCCACTCGACACTACGCTACGCAATACTACGCTACCTTACGCTACATTACGCTACGCTACGCTAGGCTACGCTACGCTGCGGTACGCTGCGCTACGCTACGCTACACCACACTACACTACACTATACTACACTACACTACGCACTTCATTCCACTCACGCACTCCCTCCCTCCACTCTCAACTCGACATTCCACTACACACCCAACTCTAGGCCTACTTGAGACTCCACTCCTCTTGACACTACACTACGCTACGCTAGGCTACACTAGGCTACACTACGCTACGCTATGCTAAGCTACACTAGGCTACACCATGCTACGCTACGGTATTCTGCGCTGCGCTGCGCTGCGCTGCGCTGCGCTGCACTGCACTGCACTGCACTGCGCTGCGCTGCGCTGCGCTGAACGCCACACGACACGACACGACACGACCGCACCACACCACACCACACCACACCTCACTTCACTTCACTTCACTACGTACTTCATTCCACTCACGCACTCACTCCCTCCACTCACTACACTCACTCACCTCCCCACCTTTCATTTCATAAACACCAGATGCGTGGCAGTATTTACCTTGATGGTGATGGCATGGGGACAGAACAGTTATAGTTCAGGAACATTCATATCTGATTCAGCCGAAGTCTGCAAATTAAGTATAGAATAAAGCGCGAGGAGCTCTACATTCTTAGCTGTGGAAAATCCGACTATAATGAGGATACCTAATAATCAACAGCTCGGTCACACCAGTGACCTAACTGATTATAGCACCATAGGCCTGCCATGATAATTGGTCTATACTTGATCAACAATAACTCTTCACTCCCGGCTTAGAATGTAGTGGTCGGACAAAGCAAATAATGTAGTGGTGTGTTTAACACCAGCTCAGGGTTAGGGCTGATTCGTGTCTGAGGCAATTCGTCATATTCTCTAAAACTCGATAGCCTTGATTTCCAATATTTTACTCAGCTAGCTAATAGGGCGTGTTAAGTCTAAAACACATAGGACGCGAGCGTCACGCGAGCGACACGCGTCACGCGTCATACGCGTAAGCAATCACTTTAGTTCATTTCACACTGGATAAATACATAGCTCGCGAGCGTCACGCGAGCGTCACGCGAGCGTCACGCGGCACGCGAGCGTCACCGATCACTTCTGGAGCGACATTTAACGCGTGACGCGAGCTTTACGCGAGGTGAATCCACAGTATGACGTCAACATATGATGATTTATTAGGGAATCCCCATACATCCACGTGGTGATACAGCAAGTGTACGTATGGTACGTGTTTTTAGGCAAGCAAGCTTTCCTTCAATTAAGTCTATAGTTATGATGGCGAAATCTAAAAAAAAGACAGAAAACAGGCCCCTCGATATGGATTTGTTAATTACACAGGTCCAGGAAAGACCATGCTTTTTAATACGACCCTGAGCATCATTTCTTTAGAGATGCTAATAAGATGTGTAAGATCTGGGAGGAGATAACCACGATCCTGAATACTGATAAGCTGATAAACTGATATTGTTACTGACATTATGAAGTAAATGTGATCGAATATATTTCCTATATGGTTTTCATTAATCCAAAACAGTCCCAATTGATCAAAAGGGACAGTTTTGTAATTATAACAAGAATGCACGAATTAAAATATTAAATTTAGAAATGTCCAAGGGACCAATATATCTTAACTCACAATAATTCTTGTCACATTACCACAAAAGCAACAATTATGAAATTCATAAGTAGCGTTATTTTGGAAATCAGTATTTTGTGTGTTTTTAATGTATAAAATGAAGAGGACATGTGGTATAGGCCTAGTTGAGTCAGCCCAGAAAATCATGGGCGTGTGTGTGATTGGATATGGTCATAAAAAGCCGCCGACAATGCGCAGCAACTGTATGTGCATGTATGTTTGACGAACAAGTTAACCACTTAAGCCCTCACGATGCATTAACGCATCATTTTAAATCCCTGAAAACACACTTAATTTTCCTACTACCAAGGGTTTCAGAATGTAAATTTCCATGAAACTGGCATACCAATACATCACGATTTTCTTTAATTTTTAAACCACATCAAATAATTTCCATCCACTACAACGCGGCTTGTAGTGGATGGAGATGACAATGTATAGTCAGGCTTGTAAGGGTTAAATATTGTAATCCATGCTAGCACTTGCTGAGCAATTGTATATGACTGGAACTTGGTTATTGACCTCGACCTTGACTTATTCCTCAAGGTCATAGCTGTAAAAAAACACTTTAAAATGTATTTCGTCCTTCAAGACCATCTATATAATGTTTTTTTTGTGATATTTGACGCGAGGGAGAGGGGGGGGCATAAAAACAGTTTTTATCTTAAAAAAAACGAATATCAAATAAACAGGGTTAATAATGTGGACAATGGGCCTACACATAGTTAATAATTATGAACATCATCCCACTTAAAGGAGCAGTATAGCAATTTTAAAGTATTTTGCTATGTACCCTTTCTATTGCTTATATCTATTGACATTGTTCTACCGTCCTTTCACGTTGGACGACAGTGTGTTGCCAAGGTATAGCACCAGCATCCCTATTGAAGTACGTTAGCGGCAAAAATCCTTTGATGTTGATTGCTCAGATCCACTATTTTACCCTTGACGCTCGCGAGCTAACCCGTCCTATGTGTTTTGATCTGTCGCGTGTCGCTCGCGCAGCTATCGCGTGCCGCGTGTCGCTCGCGTGACGCTCGCGTCCTATGTGTTTTCCGCTTTAGTCTCGTAGATTTGTAGCGGGATTTGGCGAGATACGCTACTTCCGGGTCCACTTGGCTCAGCCGGTAAAAACACGTGCTTTTTCCCACTGTAATCATGTTACAACTTTTGAAGTGTACAAGTTTGCGTTCCTTATTAGAGCACGATAAACAATATATTTATACCTGGCAGATTATTTTTTGTAAATAATGGTAATTATAGATCAAAATAATAGCGGGTGTAGTATAACAGCTCAATATATCTGTGTCTATTTAGGCTGTGAAGTTGGTCCCTGAACCGGGTGATTGGCGTTGTTTACACTCGCCGACGACGGGACACCCTTACATTCACTGACTTCAACAGCCTGTCATGACTACAGGCCACGCCCATTTTTGTCATGTTATGGCTTGATCTACAGCACAGAATTTTCTACTCACCCAGATAGTTGTCGTTAGTTTAACAATTTGACATAACTCCAATTCTGGAGGGACCAATTTGTACCTAATAATCAGACCAGAAAAGTTAAATTCAGTACCGGTATAGGGTCTATATAGACAGTGCATGACTGATTGTAGACTTAAAATATGCCGTGACGTCATAATGAGGTAAAAAATAACTGGATTAATTCTAAGACTACAGTTATGACAGTAGGCCTACAGTAGATCATAAGGTTAAAACCATAGTCTAGACTATAGTTCTCATGCGCGGATCCAAAGGGGGGGGGGGCGCCAAATTCGTTAAAAAGTCCCCTAAATTGTCAAAAAAAAACTTTTTAAAATCCTGGATCCGCCCCTGGTTCTATAGTCTATAGTTCTATCATGGATTATAAATGAGAGTTTTAATACGGACCATGGTTCTATAGATTTAGGACTACTCATTTCAATGCCTATATTTTTGTAAGGACTTCAAATAGCCTAGCCCTAGGGTTAGTTAGAAACGGTTAAAATAAATATTCAGGGATAGACTATATATAATTTAGACTACATGGGGCTGTTCGACAATTACGTAACGCTTGGAGAGGGGGGTTATAAGGGATGCGTTACGGAGCGTGGTCAAAATAACTATAAAAATACCTACAAAGACGTGGGGGATAAATCTCAAAATAAGCATTAGACCTAGTGTTAAATTATTGAAACGACAACCCCCCCCCCCCCCCCCAATGCTTATCCACCAGACGGAGCATGGGGGTAGCCTAGACCTAAATAATGCTATTTATTATATCTTGTGGTCTAAATTAATATATAGACAAGTTTTGTATTATCTTGTATTATCTTGTTATTTAGGCCTAGATCTACAATTATTTTAGTAGGCTACCTGTACATAGTCTATTTTATTATTGCATTACCTAGCCAACAACGGTGTCTTTACAATTTCAAGTCCTGTAGGCTTAATTAGTAATAGGCCCGCATGACTTAAAAACTACGTCAACATAGGCTACAATTAAGCAAAAATTTAAATGTAAAAAAATGAAAAATGTCGGTTTCGATGACATTCTAGGGTAGACCCAACGCATCTATAGGCCTATCTCACAGTAAAAAAAATTAAGTGAACAGATATGGTTAGATGTCTGCCAAATTATTGGGAAATAATCTTTACGACATTTCATGAAAAACGGTAGGGGTCTAGATAATTGACTGAGTATAAATCATGATAATCAACGTAAAGCTAATTTACACCAGTGGTCTTAGTCTATACAGACAGAGTATAATACAGCAAAATAAAACATTTTAATTTTAAAAATATTAGACTATATTGAAGGGGGGGGGGTCTTGTACATTGTCATTGGTGGACTTTGTATCATGCACTAATATAATTATGTTATGAATGTAGACCTATCTATTCTGGGCCTACAAGCCATGTAGGCCTAAGTAAAGATGAAACAACTAGATGAAACAACACTCTCCTGAGACTATATACTTGTTACTTCTCTCACACATTCTATGTTCGTTGATGGGACTAGTCAACAACAATACAAATTGTCAGGATATTGAGAAAATTGAACTTGAACAACGGCACCACAGAACACTGCGAAACTGAATTTTGTCCATATGGCTCAGAAATTCCGTGGTTGGGCGACCTGGACCCGGAAGTGGATCCCATGTCAAACGAGACTAACACGCCCTATACAATGAAGTATGAGGAAAGGGGCTTTTATAACATTGTTTTACCGGGTAGCCATTTGAAAGTGTTTCCGGTGATGTCACTGCAGTTCACATAATAGTAGATTAAATCAGGTCGATCTGTCGTTTTGCTTTACTGAACTATATTATTCACATTGCGGTAGACCCCACTCCTTTGTATGTTGACCAGGATACGCATGCAAGTGGGTCCACAATGTTTACTCGGTCAATCATGACGACCCACCTACTTTAACTGTGGTCCTTGCATTATGTGTACCCTAGACTTACGTCACTGTTCTATGTGTATGTTTTAGAGTGTGGCCGAAGGAATGCCCTCATGGGGCATCGGTGATAGTTAACTGCGGTGTTTTTCTGATGTGTAACTCAACTCATGAGTTTTGTCACTCAAGTTTCCTAAAGTGCTCTCCTTGTAGTGAATGTTATGGTGAATTCTGTGAAGAGTGTGCATGTAAGTAGGCCTACAATATAGGTCTATCAAAAACTCTTGAAGCGATATTAGCCCCCTATCAAATACAAAATACTGCGACCGACAACTTCAAGTGGGCGAAACATACTCACATTTGTTTAATTTGACACCAAACATTTGCAAATCGTTTAATCACACATATGACTTCCATTGAATGTGATCTTATTTGCTAATAAAACTTCAAGTGAGGGGAAATGTAATTGCTCATTTCCAGCTCTAGGGGATAAATGTATATTGGTCAGAGCTCTAGGGGATAAATGTAATTACGCCGGGTTCTGGGGTTAAAATGTATTTGCTTAGAGCTTTAGGGGTTAAATGTAATCGGTCAGAGCTATAGGGCTTATATTTAATCACTTAGAGCTTGAGGTGTTAAATTGTCATCACTTGGAGCTTTAGGGATTAAAATGTAATTACTTAGAGCTTTGGAGGTTGAAATGTAATCACTTAGAGCTTTAGAGGTTAAAATGTAATCACTTGGAACTTTAGGGATTAAAATGTAATCATTTAGAGCTTTAGTGATTAAAATGTAATCACTAGAGCTTTAGAGGTTGAGATGTAATCACTTAGAGCTTTAGTGATTAAAATGTAATCACTAGAGCTTTAGAGGTTGAGATGTAATCACTTAGAGCTTTAGAGGTTAAAATGTAATCACTTAGAGCTTTAGAGGTTAAAATGTAATCACTTAGAGCTTTAGAGGTTAAAATGTAATCACTTAGAGCTTTAGAGGTTAAAATGTAATCACTTAGAGGTTTAGGTAATAAAATGTAATCATTTAGAGCTTTAGGGGTTAAAATGTAATCACTTAGAGCTTTAGAGGTTAAAATGTAATCACTTGGAGCTTTAGAGGTTAAAATGTAATCACTTGGAGCTTTAGGGGTTAAAATGTAATTACTTAGAGCTTTAGTGATTAAAATGTAATCACTTCGAGCTTTAGGAGTTTAAATGTAATCACTTGGAGCTTCAGGGGTAAAATGTAACCATTTGGAGCTTTAAAGGTTTAAATTTAACCACTTGGGGCTTTAGAGGTAAAATATAACCACTTAGAGCTTTACAGATTAAAATGTAATCACTTGGAGCTTTAGAGGTTAAATTGAAATCACTTTGAGCTTCAGGGGTTGAAATGTAATCACTTAGAGCTTTAGAGGTTAAAATGTAATCACCTAGAGCTTTAGGAGTTAAAATATAGTCACTTGGAGCTTCAGTGGTTAAAATATAATCACTAAGAGCTTTAAAAGTTAAAATGTAATCACTTACAGCTTTAGGGGTTAAAATGTAATCACTTGGAGCTTTAGAGATTAAAATATAATTACTTAGAACTTTAGGGGTTGGAATGTAATCACATAGAGCTTCAGAGGTTAAAATGTAATCACTTAGAGCTTTAGGGATTAAAATGTAATCACTTAGAGCTTTAGAGGTTGAAATGTAATCACTTAGAGCTTTAGAGGTTAAAATGTAATCACTTAGAGATTTAGAGGTTAAAATGTAATCACTTAGAGCTTTAGAGGTTGAAATGTAATCACTTAGAGCTTTAGGGATTAAAATGTAATCACTTAGAGCTTTAGAGGTTAAAATATAATCACTTAGAGCTTTAGAGGTTGAAATGTAATCACTTAGAGCTTTAGAGGTTGAAATGTAATCACTTAGAGCTTCAGAGGTTAAAATGTAATCACTTAGAGCTTTAGGGATTAAAATGTAATTACTTGGAGCTTTAGGGATTAAAATGTAATCACTTAGAGCTTTGGAGGTTGAAATGTAATCACTTAGAGCTTTAGAGGTTAAACTGTAATCACTTAGAGCTTTATGGGTTAAAATGTAATTAGGCCTACTTAGAGCTTTAGGGATTAAAATGTAATCACTTAAAGCTTTAGTGATTAAAATGTAATCACTCAGAGCTTTAGAGGTGAAAATGTAATCACTCAGAGCTTTAGAGGTGAGAATGTAATCACTTAGAGCTTTAGGGTTTAGAATGTGTTCACTTAGAGCTTCGGGGATTAAAATGTAATCACTTAGAGATTTAGGGGTTAAAATGTAATCACTTAGAGCTTTAGGATTTTAATCTTGTGTTTCTTTTTACCAGGTTCCCGTGCTTTGCAGAGGTTAAACCACGTTTCAACAACAACGGAATCTCATGCACAAGGTATTTTAAAATTGACAGCGATATTGATTGGACATGAGCTGTTAATTTCCACCGCAATTCCTACCCGGGGTACCCACCGACAGGAGAAACAGCGAAAATGAATTTTAAAAATTCCTGAAAAGCACAGGAAATTCTATAATGTTTACAAATACAGGGGAAAACACAGATAATTTTATCTGGTTGTGCCGCTGCATAAGATGTCATAATTGAGAATGGAAAAAGGACAATATACAACATTTTTATTTTTGTCAATTTATCTTTGTGTTTTAGTTAATTAGTCATTTATCAACATATTTAACTCTTTGGGTCGTTGCATTTAGTGAGGAACTGGGATTCTTTCTGGTAGTAGTACGTTTTTCCACAACCCGATGTAGGTCTTTAGGGATCTGTGACTTAAAATTTCAGGGTTTATAATGGAGTTCCATCTCGTTGTATGCTGTATACTGCATGATGTAGAAGCACTAGTCTACAGCAATCACCCAAAGGAAGCTGTAGCCACCACCTGTCTGGCTATTACGAGAAATACTCATATTTGTATATTTTGACTCAAAACATTTGTACACATTACAGATAGATAGATAAATATTGACGACGGTAAGTGTATGCAGACTTATGCGTTATTAAAATGAGCATATGTACAAGACTATATACAACAGGATTAGTTCGGTAAAATCACATGAAAATGAAAATATGCATGCTATGTTAACTTAAAGGGACTGGCCCAGGCTAAAATCATCAAAAAATCGGTGATTTTATTTCGGGTTCTTAATATGACCATATGATGTAAACATGTACATAGACTAGAACTGCAAATTTTTATAATTTTTGTGCTGCGCGTTCACCAGTTAGGCTAGATATAGAGACGAAATTCCCGATTTCTAATTATTGACAACCATGTCAAAAATAGGAAATGCGGGAATTTCGTCTCTATATCTAGCCTAACTGGTGAATGCGCAGCACAAAAATTATCAAAATTTGCAGTTCTAGTCTATGTACATGTTTACATCATATGGTCATATTAAGAACCCGAAATAAAATCACCGATTTTTTTATGATTTTAGCCTGGGCCAGTCCCTTTAAGATCAAACGACATTATATACTAAAACAAGCACAGGTTAAATAAAATATGCATCAGAACTATTTAAAATAATTTGCAGTTAAACAGCATTGTCAAGATACGTTTAAGATTCCCGCACCAAAACCAGAGATAAAATAGCTACTACATATAGCAAAAAAAAACTCTGGAAAGCGTAGAATCCGAGTAATTACATAATGAGTGAGAGTATGTAGAAAAAAATACATAATGAGTGAGAGTATGTACAAAGAAAAAAAGAATATACTAGTTATATTTAAAGGGACTGGCCCAGGCTAAAATCATAAAAAAATCGGTGATTTTATTTTGGCTTCTGAATATCACCATATGATGTAAACATGTCCATAGACTAGAACTGCAAAAGTTTTTTAATTTTTCTGCTGCGCATTCACCAGTTAGACTAGATATAGAGACGAAATTCCCGTACTTCTAATTTTTGACATGGTTGTCAATAATTACAAATCAGGAGTTTCGTCTCTATATCTAGTCTAACTGATGAATGCGCAGCAAAAAATTAAAAAACTTTTGCAGTTCTAGTCTATGGACATGTTCACATCATATGGTCATATTAAGAAGCCAAAATAAAATCAACGATTTTTTTATGATTTTAGCCTGGGCCAGTCCCTTTAACATGTTTTAACAACAATCTAAAAAATGCATTGACTGTCGTCAGCTCGAAACACCAAGATTATGTACGCTAGATTCACTGTAGAATGATCACTGATGACGGAGCCAGTTATTACACATTTGATTATTATTACCTGTGTTTTAACCTGCTAATAAAAAAATTCAAGTAACTGAAAATGTAACTGCTCAGAGCATATGATTTCCTAGAGCAAGCAATTTTGGCTAAAAGATGAGCTTTGGGGGTTTATTTTTTTCTTTCTTTTCACCAGGTTCTCGTGCTTTGCAGAGGTTAAAACATGTTCATACAACAACGGAATCTTCTGCACAAGGTAGGCCTATTTTAAAGTTTATTGTGCTATATATTTGACGTGAGCTATGAATATTCATCACAATTCCTACCCAGTGTACCCACCGACAGAAACATGGAAACAGGGAAATCTACTTTTAAAAATTCCTGGACAACACAGGAAATTCTATAATGTGTACAAATACAGGGGAAACACAGAAAATTTTATCTGCTGATTAACATGGATAATATACAATATTCTTATTTGTGTCAGTTTATCTTTTCGTTTTAGTCAATTAATCATTGATAATTACTACCCCTTTGCATTTACTTCCTACTTTACATTTGGAGGCATTCTTACGGTGAAGTGGTCACTTATTGATATCTAACACAGGGAAAATATAAATCTTGACAAGGGGAAAGCAGATCATTTAAAATCTGACATTCTGTGGGTACTCCACTACCCGGCAATGAACAAAATTACTCAATTTTAACATTATTTAGCTAAGTGTAACATAAAAAAAATTGAAGCGCCATACGTCGTGATTTTAATGGGTTATGACACAGTCCATGTTATTGCTTTATTATCAGTTGTCGCACATGTAGGTTTCACTAGCAGGTTAATGGTAGGAGTAGGTGAAAATGACCCATGTTTGTTTAACTTTGGAACAAAAATTTGGAAATCTTGATGCTTACCCTTTCAGCACGCCAGATATTGATTTTAGATGTCACGTCAGATTCAGACGTCTGAAGTCGATCTCCGCGCTGAAAGAGTAAAATATTTATCATAGCTGTAGACCAAAAACATAGGATAGGTGTTCAAATGAAGCAGGCAGAGCTAACTAAGATATTATGATGATTTCAAATTGAAAAATTCCTTTGGTCTCCATGGTTTATACACAATATATCAACGTTGTGGGGGTTATAAACACTTAGGCTATAGATTTGTATTCGTTTGTTTTGACCTTAGTTGTAGACGGATTATTTACGCCATGGTGGATGTCAGTTATCGTCATCGCAATGCCAGGATTACTGATTGGTGGATTCCTGATAAGTTTTCTGTTGCTGAAGTTTAAATTGGGTCAAGCGCAGACAGACGAATTGCCAGAAGAGAACGAATTGTTTGACATATCAACAGATGATAGCAGTAAAGAAGATGTAGCTGCAGATATCAACAGAGCAGTCCCCGATATAGGCAGAGCAGTCCCCGAAGAACAAGGTATCGACAGGCCAGAGTGTAAAGAACAAGGCTATTTTTCTAACATGCAGCCTGAGAGCCATGATTCGTATTTAGACCATATACAAATTTGCCCAAATGGGAGAAATTAAGTGGCTAATTGTCCACTCCAATGTCTGCTTATTTTATAGCTCGATTCTTTGTGGGTATACCTTTATCCCGTTAACTCGTTCAGCGCGGGATCGTCTTTATACCTCAGCATCTGACGTCTGTAGACGTCAGATGCTAACGTATAAAGATATTTCAGCATTCTAAGGGTTAATTGTTCACAGCATACCACTAGTTTAACCCGTTAAGTGTTCAAGTATGTTTTTCCTTTAAATACCTAGCAATCTCGTCTCATTTTTCAACTCAATGTGGGGGGGGGGGGGGGGGTAACTTATTCAATAAAAATACTATAATTCCGAATACGCAGAAGATGTTATTTTATTGCTATATTACATTTCCTGAATCCTCCAGTTTGATGCCATTTATTTTTCTCATTAGAGCAAAACACAATCAATTTGTAAACACAAGGCTATTCTAAGAGAAGCAATGTCCCAAAATCATAACCTTTTTTATTATAAAGTCCGGGCTTAGCTTTGATATCGGTGCTCATATCCTCAACTTGCCGCCTAGTGTTGTTCTCTCAGGTGCTCTCGACATTTTAGCTTAAATTGTATAAAAATTATTTTTTTAAATAAATATTTGAAAACAATCATGTATGATGCTTAGCCTAAGTATTTGAGAACAGTTACTTTTGGTTGTTAGTCAAGATAAATATTACTTTTATGCTTGTATAGCCTATGTATTTGAAAATAGTTATGTATAATGCTTGGACTAAATATTGGAAAACAGTTATTTATGATGCGCACCCTAAATATTTAAAAACAGTCCAGTTATAATTGAGTTGCCGTTGGACCTTCGTAATATCATTTATAAATTTAAACAAATCATCATATAACCTCATATGTTTTTTTATAAAAAAATATTGCTGTCTGTTTTGTGAGGTATGGGTAGTTAAAGGGACAAGCCCATCCTTTAGTTTTAATCATGTTTTTTCAACAAGTCTAAGCTTTCCTGCTGCTTTGACAATTTGTTAATTTTATTTTTTAATGGCTGAAATATCATTAATCTGATTATATTCAACAATAAAGAATGGCTGTTGATGCACCTGCCAAAGTTTGAATTAATGTAAACTATGAAAAAACTAGGTGGTGGGCTAGTCCCTTTAACCCATCGTGTGCTAGTGAGGCATTTAACCAGCTGTGTTCTATGTATGTGATTTTACAATTGACATAGGCCTATACATTACCTGTGTGTAGCCTACTTTGGTTCAACTAAAATAATACTGTAACTATTTAATTGAATGGTTAACTTGTCAAAGAAAGGTTGTGATAATTCACTGGCAGCCTTGCAGCGATACTCGTAACTGTGATACACCAATCAGATCTGTGATGCTATAACCGTACTGCCTGAGATCGTACTGGCATACAATGCTTTTATTTTTAGGGTGAAATTGACTGAAATATGCATAATATCCCAGCAAACTCCATACGATGACCCAATACTGGCTCAATGTCGGCCCATCGTCTATGACGCTGGCCTAAAATTAAAATAGCACCGGGCCAACGTCTGGTGTTTCCTGGGATGTTGTTTTCAGTAGATGTCACGGTTACCACCAGATATTGTTCAAATTTTATTGCAAACGTTTTATGAAGCAATGTTCTGTTTAACGCTTTATAAGGAGTGATTGTTGTTCATGTTTTCTAAAAATGTTTGTGTTGCTATTGCGCTTGTAATGATTATTAGGCTACAAGGCTGGTAGAAATATAAACATGTTAAAGGTGTAGTCAACTGTCAAAATTCGCAGGACAAGGGTCCCCCAGAAGGCAATAGTGCCCGTGAGTAAGCCAAGGCCCTATTCCATAATAATACTAAATATGCGTTTCATACCCAAAGCCTCATTAAGAGCAAGTTCTCAAATCACAGCAAGTTCATATATACTTGAGCGACATCTACGAATTAATAATTCAAAGCCCTTGTCTTTTGCCCCTACTTGGTCGCCTACTTGCAAACAAACTGACTGTATTACTGCGGGGATTTGGAAACTGCTTGACCCCCAATTTTGTATTCATAAATGTCATACAAATGTCTTGCGTTTGCTGGGCAGGAGGATTTTCTCTCAAACATTGTACATTTATCTAATGTTGGTTCAATGTTGGGCCAGCGTCGCAGACGTTGGCCTAACATTGAAACAGCATTGGATCAATGTCTCGTTTGAGTAGTATCTTGTAATCAGTTCAGTGGCTATATTAATGCCGTCAATCTGTACTCAATAGGCTACTGTTGGCCTACACTTGACCGTCCCAGGCATGCGCGTTTTGAAGCTGAATGATTCTTTAATATATATGTGTTTGGGTGGGAACTACTTGTTACGATGGATAGCTAGGGGCGGATCCAGAATTTAAAAGGGCTGGATTTAAAAAATAGTTCTCCTCAGCTAATATATTGGAGCTTGACACTTTAAATTCACTAGGGTAGTGCCTCAACTGGAGGCTTCACCCTAGTAAATTTAGAGTGTCAAATACCTATTTTGGGTCAATTTGGGTCGATTAGGCAATTACGTTTTGGTAAATGTGGCCCCTGATCAAATCTGTATCCGCCACTGATAGCTAAACTGTTAGCTAAACTGTAGGCATATCAAACAAATGACTTTCGTGTAACATCAACGCTGGTAAGATATAATATACATGTATATTGAAACCATCATATGTGTAAAAACAATGTCAGAGTCGGCAATATGAGTATATATTTATCTGTTTATTTGTGCCCCGTGATCTGACGGTTAAAATATAGCTGGCGTTATTCGCCGATATTCATGTTCTATATTGTGTACCCCATTTAAAATCACTACCGCTATAAATAATATGCAGCTTTTATTTAACTTTTAATCACGATTATTTTAAGATTTGTCAATAGATGAAAAATTATTTTATTTAATCACATAAAATCAATTATTTAAAATAAATTTCACAACACAATTACATGTCTTCTATATGTGTTTTTATGTGTTTCCATGTGTTTTTATATTCAATTTACAAATATAACAATACCCTGTGGAGCTTAATAGCCTTGACCAGCAATGTTTTCACCTAGCGATCTAATACAATGAAGTATGGGGGAGGGGGACTTATATAACATTGTTTTCAACGAGTAGCTATTCAAAATGGTTTCCGATAAATTCACTGTGTTTCACAAAATTCTAATTTAGGCCCATATATCTTGTATAATTGTTTTGAACTTGTAATTAGACCATCAAAATACATTGTATATTGAACTGCTTACATGAACAGAAGCAGTTACTGCCTTTTGGTTTTGCACGGCTTCGACGTTGGGCCAACAGTGAACCAACGTTGCCCCAATATATCATGTTTGCTGGGATTTCCAACAAAAACACGATACTTTCACTCAATGTTGTGGGACGGTACCCCAACATTGGTTGAATGCGCCGTTTTTCCTGGGTTGTGCTCGTCCACACCCAGTAGAAACGAGGCATTGAACCAATACAGGTTTAATATTGGCCGACAATCGGCCATGCTAGTCCAACATCAAGCCAATGTTAGGGTTATAAACATAGGCCTAGTCTATGCTGAACATCAACTATTGTCGTCATCAACTGTTAAATAATTAGAGAAAGTGATTATCACTGTGGTGACACATCCATGATATGTTGGTCGGGGTAAGGAAGTTGAGAACTCCCTTTTTTCCGGAGTATTTTTTTATCCCCGTAAATTATCTGTTTTAAATCAGAAAAAATGAAAAATCCAGTGAGGGCGGCAGAAAAAAAAGTAAAAGTCGCCGGTTTACTGGGCTAGTATCAGTAATAAATACATTACAATGCATAGCGCTCATTAATGGACTCTAAGTTGCCGCATTCGGATTCTAACCTTTAATATTTTGATTTTCTGCGTTGTATATGGACTGATGATAACGTAATAAATATGACACAATAAGAAATAATACGATCCCATATAATCCTGCCATCTTTCAGCCACTGAGGCTAGGCCTTCTCCAGGCCCATGGAGGCTTGGAGTCGCTGTAGCCCTGCGGAGCAGGTCACCACAGGCAGCTCTTTTGCGGCTCGCAGCGTGTAAATACTATTCTATTTTATTCTATTCTAGTTGCATTAGACATGTTAGACTGAAGTAAATTATGTATAATCACGTGCAGTAAATTTTAAGCTTTGGCTCAACATTGCAATGATGGAAACGTGAAGAGTACGGTCGATATGCTGGTAAGTGTTATTTAATTCACTCAACGTCGCATATTATCGCTCCACTCATTCAGGCGTGTTTTGCCGGAAAGAATTTTTTTTGTACACCGTTGGGCGGTACCTCTTTATCAGTTTATGTCGAAACCGACCGAAACCGAGTTATAATGTCGAAACCGGTTCGATAGGGGGTGATGTTATTGAAATATATACTCCATATTAACCATGAACCTACCTACACCTATGTACGATGTCATTTCAAATTACAGAAATCTATCTTTAATACTTGTTATATGATTCTTAATGGGGCAGTATTATTGACTGGCAGCAGGCCTATGAGGCTATGGAACGCCGTTAAACCTATATTATATATCATCGCTGAAACTTCACCTATCTGACCCCTCTCCTATAATTTTGAATCATTTTTTAAAATAAATATTGTGTTAAATGATGTAATATTGTGGAATGATGCTAATTAGTCTGTTTCTGTTTATGCGCAGGTTAAGAACGTTTGTGATTCGTGATGAACGCATTGTGGACTCAGAAGTGAGAAGAACAGAATGCTGGGGATAACTTTGTCAATTATATGAAGATTTATATTACCATTGTATTTCTGTTACAAAATAAAATCAGTATAATATACCTTGATTTGCAGCATTATTTACGTCTTCAGCGTTGGGCATTATTTGGTAACAGAATAGGACTGTTACGCCAGAATTTGCTTGTAGGACTATCATTTTAATATTACAAGACCAAGCAATTACAAATCTTTACTGTATGTTAAAACACTCATGATTCTGTGATGTCACCAGCTAATAAAACCGAATAAAACGACTGTAGTCGTGCATAGCGCTAAAGGGTTAGCTTCCTACTGCATACCTCTAGGGCTGGAGCAATTCTCATTTCACTCTCACGCAGCGTTGACATATGACGTTTCCGCATTGTTCCCAACGCGATGTGATTATAACACCTAAGACATAGGCTATTGTTCACGTTTCCTTGGAATAATCTTACTTATTAATGACAGCTAGCTTGCGATATTTTTTATACAATTAAATGACTTAATATTTAGAATTTAATTAAAATGTATAATCGTCTAACTTTTACACATATGTCGTTCCTGAATATGGATATTCTTCTGGTTATTCGTTGAATAACCTTATTTACTAATGACAGCAGATATTTTATATACAATTAACTGACCCAATATCGTGAATTTAAAAAACTAAATGATTATGCTTGTACCTCCCAGGGTATTTGTGTAGGTTAGGTAATGATAGGTAGGCCGATAATGATACACATATTCAATAATAGCCATATAGATAATATATAGAGATTATAGGATACATATATATTTAGTAAATATTAGGCATTGAATTTACGCCTAGATGTTGTTGGTGTTCGCTGACAGGAGCAGATCTCGCATCTCCGACCCTGGTTATCACAAACACCTCGCGCTGGGAGCATTTCACGTAAGACAATGACTTCTACTCCTCATTGTGCTACGTGAACTGCTTCTAGAGTGTTCATCCCGCCTTTTCTCCGCCGCGTGACGCAACAGCATGGAGGGTGTCATTAATTTAACACCCTTGGCGTACAAGGATGCCCTAAATCTAAACAAACAAGACAATTCATTCGCTGCATTTGACTACTGTAATGCAATCAATCCCAAAAAAAAGGTTTCCGTCATTTATTATGGGCGATAAAATGTGATAACTGAATGAGGGCGGGGGATATGGGCTATTCTCAAAAGGTCCGTCGAAAATGGGGTAGATCTATTTTTTTAAATAGACAAAAATGATATTTCTCTATGCAAACTTAGGAATATTTTAATACTTTTCAATTCTAACAAACTAAAGCAGCTGGAAGAGCTTTTAAATCTAAATATGATCATTTAATTTAATAATTTATGATAATTTTTCTTGTTTTTTGATGCATTATTTCATGCAAATATTAAATGGGAAATTTCAAACCGTACCCAGAATAGTGTGGCCAGAACAATTGTTTATCATAGGACACCAATTATTTTTTTCTAATAAATTTACAGACAAATCTGTGGAGGAAGAGCTAATTTTATATAAAAAACACACTAAAATCTGCGACCGTTCCACCGCGAATATATAGTGTTTTTATTTCACAATGACTGTACAAAATAGCAGAATCAATGTTAGATCTCGTCTATATCTATATTTATATAGTTTTGTGAAAATTGGAGATTAAACCTACAAACCAGCGAAAAGTTATGATCACAAAACATTGTGAGACACGAAAGTGGTCGTGACATAGGACACGAAATAGTCGTAACATTAAAATCTATACTAGAAAGTAAGGACACAAAAAAATTTCGTGTTCACATGGTCGAACATTTGGTCCAACATGAGACACCAAAGGTCGCACACAGGACACCCAAGAAAATCATTCACTGCGGTCGCACATGGCATTATTGAGAGGACACTAAAAAACACTTGGTGTCCTCTGTTCGACCGTTCTAAAAACACGTATTTTTACAAATTTAATTGTATGACTAATTATCATTAATTTAATCGATCTGTTAAGTAAATAAGGTAAAATTTTGCTTTAAAAAACGGGACCAAATGTCCCACTCTTTCGACGCACCTGATGAGAACCGCCCATATATGTCACGATTTAGGAATAAAGGAACAAAAGCACCACTGGCACTAATGTAGTGAACGCACTTATGTACAAAACGACTGCGGCGTTCGCCACAGGGTATATATAGAGATACATATTCCATGTCCATTATACATTACATTCAGTCGTTTATAATACAACATGTCATAAAACTCGCTATAGTCGCCGTCAAATTAAAAATGATCAACCAGGATCGCATGATTTTCGGCGATTTCTCCGTCAATTTTGAACCGATTTCCTTGAAATTTTGCAGAGGCCATTTTCTATTAAAATCCTCGCAAAATTTCGCAAAATAATAGTAAATAATTCAAAAGTTAGACCAATTGGCATGTAATAAAATTCTAAAATTAGTTTAAATGGGTTAAAAAGGAACGTCGTAATTTCAATTTATTACATGTCAAATGGTTTAACTTTTGAAATACGCTGTATAATCTCACGAAATTTTCAGGGCTGTTGGGATTTGAATAGAAAATGGCCTTCGCAAAATTTGAAGAAAATCGGTTTAGAATTGACGGAAAAATCGCCGAAAATCATGCGATCCTGGTTAATTTGACGGCGAGTATAAATGTAGGTGCTCCGCACCATCATATTATTGTCAAACTTTCTAAACTGAATATTTTAGTGCGAACATGTTGTTATTAGTATGGTCTTTTCACTTTACTACTTATACTGTAGACTTATACTGTAGACGTAGAAAATGGATTATTTTATACTTGTTATACTGTGTTGTAGTGCAGGTGGTGCAACATGTCATAAAACTCGCTACATAAAGGTGCTCCGCCCCATCATATTGTCATCAAACTGAATATTTTAGTGCGAACATGTTGTTATTAGTATGGTCTTTTCACTTTACTACTTATACTGTAGACTTATACTGTAGACGTAGAAAATAGATTATTTTTTACTTGTTATACTGTGTTGTAGTGCAGGTGGTGCAACATGTCATAAAACTCGCTACATAAAAGTGCTCCGCCCCATCATATTGTCATCAAACTGAATATTTTAGTGCGAACATGTTGTTATTAGTATGGTCTTTTCACTTTACTACTTGTAGACGTAGAAAATAGGTCATTTTATGTTTGCCTAGAAATGTTTTACAATTAAAGTACTTGCGTTAAAATATTGAGTTATGAAACAATGACGGCAGTCTTTATATGATTTACAAGTAAATTAACATAACACTGGTGAGTACAAAATACACACATGTGAGTGAATAGAACAAGGTCATTTATTATGACAAAAATATGATTTCACATACACACGTGACATGTGATTTAATATAAAAAGGTCATTTCTGATGACCGATGCAAATGATTCACCATAAAACAATCAGTGAATATACAAATGTCATGAAATTAAATATAATTTAAATGAACAAGAAAAGGGGAGGGGGCGGAGAAACGCCAAATAGCATTGCAAATGCTAACCCCCCCCCCCCCCCACAATGTCTCCGTCTATGACACAATAGAAAGGAATTACAATGACCTATTCCAACCCTTGAGCTCAACACCTGCTAAGCATAATGATTTAGAATATGTATGCAATATATACTAATACACTATATCTTGACTGTAGTTGAGGTTAAATGATCACAAATTATGAGCTTTAAATTCTAAGTACAAACAAATATCCATAAGAATATTATTCCACAGTCTAGCTTACCCTCTCACATAAAACCATGACCTAAATATAATTAACCAAATTTTAGCAGGTTGAGACAATGGGAATTCCTGATTTCCAGCGACCCATCGCTTGGATTTGGGAGTCTGAACAACCGCTTGCAGCTGCAAGAGTTGCTCCACCAATACAAAAAGGATGACCTTTGTAAAATTTTACAGGTAGACCTGCTAATTCTAGTTTGTTTTTAAATTTGACAAAAAGAAAGATAATGTGATCGGGTAACCATCTGGAAAAAACATTTTTTAATTTTCTAAGTTTCAAGTATTTTTTCATCAGTTTGACAGGACATGACAAACCAGACTGTTTTTGCAACACTAAGGTTACAGGTCTGTGTGATTTGTTGTGTTTCAACTTTGAAATGACGAATAGTGACAAATAATGAAGTTATACCATTTTTACGATTAAAACCTACATCATCGAATTGGAGAACTTTATTACATAAGCTTCCCTTATTTTCTTTCGGACATATTTCCGAAACTCTCATGAGTCCATAAAAGGCTATAGCAAACATAGTTTGTACAGTAACTTGCACATAATGCGACTCTATTACAAAAGGTACCAGAGATATAATTTTTTCCAAAATGTTCTGAGTAATAGGAAGTCTCACATCAGAAGCACCTTCAACATTTTTAGCTCTATTTTTTTCCAGGATCATTCCATCCGTTAATCTTATGTAAAAAAGATACAGCAGAAACATTAGAAATTGTTGTACTTGCTGCATATTTCAAAGAAATTAAATAAGCAATATAAGTGGAAATAATGTGCGAATTCACTGGACCTTTGGGCCATATATGTGTTTTGAAGTACAGTTTCATGAAACCATCAAATCTTTGAAAATGTTTTTTATAAGAAACTTTTGAAGACGGAGCTAAAGATGATTTTAACAAATGCCTTTTCAATTTACCCAATACTCTGATGCTAGGTGCTTGGGTTTCTTCTGATAAACTATTACTGTATACTGATGCATCCAGTACTATTGGGTATGCTGCGGTTTTTAGATCAAAATGGTTTGCAGTCAGATGGCATAAATTGATGCTGTTGGTTTTTCTTCCAAAATTATCTTTTTTGCTTCCTTAAAATCAAATTGAGATAATTTATCAGCAACAATGTTTCTCTTTCCCGCATATCTCTAGCTTCGAACAAAATATTGTGATACACACATGATAAAACAAACTGACGCAGAGGTTTCATTTTTCTTTCAAATTTGGAAGTTTGTTTATTAATGATGGCGACTAAAGCCTCATTATGTGTCAAAAATAACACAGACGAATTTGACATTTTTTCACCCCATATTTCAACAGCTAACATTATAGGGAAAAGTTCAAGCAAACAAATGTCAGCAGATGAAAAAGATTTATGCCATCTGACTGCAAACCATTTTGATACAAAAACTGCAGCATACCAAATAGTACTGGATGCGTCAGGATACAGTAATAGTTTATCAGAAAAAACCCAAACATCATTCAGAAAAAATCTTCTACCGGTGAAATTTTTCAAGAAGGAAAACCAAGCTTCCATATCTAATTTTGCTGATTTATTAACATTAACATAATGGTGAGGGCGGTGAGTACCACATGTCAAATTGTACAATCTGCGTAAAAAAACTACCGGGCACAATGACTGAACAAGCAAAAGATAATAAACCAAGCAGAGACTGCAGTTCATTCAACTTAGCAGTTCTTCTATTCTTTATGTTTATCAACATTTCTCTAATTTTCTCAATCTTATCAATAGGTAACCTTACTTCTAATTTCACAGTATCAATCAAAACACCATGTACAGCACGACATGTGGTTGGAAGAACTGTCTTTTTAGCTCCCGCCGTCACCGTAGGTGAGCGAAGGGAGCTATGGATTCTACCTCCGTTTTTTTTTGGCCTCTTCTTTTGCCTATAACTCTGTGAGAAAATGAGCTAGGATAACAATTTTTGGTATGTGGGTTACTTCCAGGTGGCTAATGGACGGGTTAAAATATTTTTAATCTGAATTCAATACGCAAGGTTGCAGAGGAGAAAATGATGATGTGACGGCGTTGGGCCGTTGGGCCGTTGGGCCGTCCGTAAACAATTCGTTTCCGGAGCATATCTCTGAAAGTACTTGTCCGATTGTCTTCAAATTTTACACACAACACCCTTAGGGCGTCTAGTTGTGCCTTTTGGGGTATTTGAACTTTGACCTACTTCTGGTTCAGAACTATGACCTATTTAGACGTTTTGACGTGCACTTCGTTTCCGGAGCAGATCTCGAAAAGTACTGGGCCGATGACAGTCATATTGCACATACATGTTCTCTAAGGTCCCTAGTTGTGCCTTTTCAGGTTTTTGGACCTTGACCTTGAAGTTGACCCAGCACTTTGACCTAATTTATAACATCGGTAAATCCGACTGAAAGATTTTGCGGAATATCATGAAAACCGCTCGAGATAGCTACACCATTAATATCAATTAAATTGTAAGGTTTCAGGAGAGGATGCATCCTGAAAAATTTGAAGTTGATAAAATTCAAAATGGGCGCCTATCAGCCATTATTCACCTCGACAGGCCTGATATTGTGGAATATCATGAAAACCGCTCAAGATATCTACACCATTACTATAAAACAAATTGTAAGGCTTCAGGAGAGGATGTATTTTGAAAAAAATCATTTTGTCAAAGTTCAAAATGGCCGCCAATCAGCCATTATTCACTTTCACATGGCCGTTATTTGGTAAACCGTGCTAGATGGCTAGACCATTACTATAAAACAAAATGTGTGATTTCAGGAGAGGATGCATCTTGAAAAAATTTGACTCGATAAAATTCAAAATGGCCGCTTATCGGCCATTATTCACTTTCACATGGCCGTTATTTGGTCAACCGTGCTAGATGGCTAGACCATTACTGTAAAACGAAATGTGAGATTTCAGATGAGGATGCATCTTGAAAAAAATTGACTTGATCAAATTTAAAATGGCCGCCTTTTCGGCCATTATTCATTTTCACATGGCTGATATTTGGTAAACCGTGCTAGATGGCTAGACCATTACCTGATTACTATAAAACAAAGTGTGAGTTTTCGGGGGAGGATGCACCCTGAAAATTTTTAACTTGCGAATTCAAAATGGCCGACAATCAGCATTATTTACCTCGATAGGCCTGATATCAGGTTAACCGTGCTAGATAGCTAGGCCATTACTATAAAACAAAATGTGACGTTTCGAGAGAGGATGCCTTTTAAAAACTTTCGACTCAATCGAATTCAAAATGGCCGCCTATCGGCCACTATTCACTTGCACATTGCTGATATTTGATAAACCGTGTTAGATAGCTGGACCATTACTATAAAACAAAATGTGAAATTACAAGAGAGGATGCATCTTGAAAAAAATTGACTCGATCAAATTCAAAATGGCCGCCTATCGGCCATTATTCACTTTCACATAGCCGGTTTTTAGTAACCGTACTAGATGGCTAGACCATTACTATAAAACAAAATGTGAGATTTCAGGAGAGGATGCATCTTGAAAAATGTTCGACTTGATCAAATTCAAAATGGCCTCTTATCGGCCATTATTCACTTTCACATGGGCGATATTTGGTAAACCATGCTAGATGGCTAGACCATTACTATAGAATGAAATGTGAGATTTCAGCTGAGGATGCATCTTGGAAAATTTTGACTTGATCAAATTCAAAATGGCCGCCTTTAGGCCATTATTCACTTTCACATGGCCGATATTTGGTAAACCATGCTAGATAGCTAGACGATTACTATAGAATGAAATGTGAGATTTCAGCTGAGGATGAATCTTGAAAAATTCTGACTCGATCAAATTCAAAATGGCCCCCTATCGGCCATTATTTACTTTCACATTGCAAACTGTGGTAGATGTTAGTCCATTACTATAAAACAAAATTTGAGGTTTTGGGGGAGGATGCACCCTAAGTTTTTAACTAATTTATATCGAATTCAAAATGACCGTAAATCAGCTATTAGTTAACTCGATTGGCCTGATATCGGGTAAACCATGCCAGATAGGTAGACCATTACTGGGATACTGATTAGGATCATTAATTTCAATGGAGGTTTGCAATCTCTGACAGACTGTCTAGTTCTTATCTTACTCTTAGACTGGGCTTCTTAGACCTAGTTGTCTTGCATCTTGATTTTTGACCTAGACTAGGACTACATTAATAACCCTATACAAAATTGCTTAAATCAAATTCTAATTCGGAGCGGGAGCTCCTGGACTTATGTAGTCTTGTCTTTTTTAATTGGTACATTTACATCCTCAGCTAACACTAAAAAAGTCTCTAAAGCGGACTGGCACAAATTTGAATTTGATGGTCCTACAAAAATGAAATCATCTAATATGTGTGTTATGCCTGAGATTTCAAAATGATTTATTAGCAACCACTGTAAAGCTTGACTAAATTTCTCAAAAGTCTGGCATGCTGTGCTACAACCCATCGGTAAACATCTGGCATAAAAATACTGTTGTCCAAAAGTAAATCCCAGTAAATGGTAATCATTCGGATCGATTGGCATGATACGGAAAGCATCCTCAATATCTAATTTTGCAATGAGTGAATTCTCACTAATTTTTTGTACTAATGAAATAACATTGTCTAAATTTTCATACTTTACTTTTGTAAATTCCTGGGGAATGAAAGCATTTATAGAATTACCTTTTGGATATGATAAATCATGAATGATTGAATTTTGCTCTTTCTTCGGTACACAACCTAAAGGAGAAATCCTTAAATTATCTAAAGGTGGCTCTTCAAAAGGGCCAGCAATACGATTCATTTTTAATACTTTTTCCAATTTTGCATGGACAACTGAAATTTTTTTTGCCACTGAAATATGACTTTGCGCTGCTACTTCTTGATTTGGACCATTATAGTGGATCAAAAAACCACTTGAGAAACCTTCGACCAGTTCGTTAGTTTTGACAACATCATAATCAGCAACCTGCAACTAGCTAGCTAACCTTTTTACCCGAATTGGGGTTGGCAGTATCTTTTGCTTGGGTAGCATGCTGGTTGCACTTGCTGGATTGGTGTTTTTTATTGCAGTGAACACAATTGTGCCTGAATTTGCAATTTTTTCTTTCACATCTTCCTTTGATTTCAAAATCAAAACATTGCCCTTTGATGAAATGACTGGAGTTGAAGTTTGAATTTTTGGGCCGAAAGGACTGTTTTTGACCCTGATCAAATTTTACTGTGTTAATTAATAAGAAATACAGGTCCCAATGCACCTGTTGCCATGGGAGTTTATGATGAGGCATTTGCCTTCTAAATTTCTCATCATAATCTCCCCATGCTTTACCCCTTCACACCCTTATTGTTCACAAGATCACAATCTCTCTTGCCAGTTGGATTGGTTCAACATGTGGTGAATTTAGGTCATTACCCCAAATTTGCAAAATGACAGAGGAACCCAACAAGTCCTCTGAATGAGACTGTGCAAAATACTGTAATGTGGACATATCGGCGCCCGAAAATCCTTTCATCACAACATTAAAATCCTCCAAATTAAAGGATTTATTGTCAGGGAAAATATATTGTTCCAATCTCCTCACAAAACTGTGTCCTAACAAAAACACCAGCTTCCGGCTAGTACTAGTAGAACTGGTAGAAGTCGTACTATCTGTGGCTGAGCCTGTGGTAGGATCCGCCCCAGCATCCTGATCCAGTGGTCTCTTTCGGCCACGGCCGGCTTTACGTGGCGACTGAGGTTTGGTCATGGGCGCCGCCATCTTGGCTTGACCACTTGCATAACTTGCCTGCTGACCATGCTGTCTGCCATTACCCGCCACCTTCTTTTTGCTGGATGTGCCGCTACCGCTGCTAGAGCCCGTCACAAAATCGTTTGACGGATATCTATTCGTACTGGCAATGCGCCGTTTTCTGCTGTTTCTTTCAATGACGTTTACATATACATCAAAAACTTAAAAAATGCAATTAGAAACAGATACAAGTTGAATAAAAAAAATATAACGTCAGTGCGCTTGCCTTGAATAGAAACATTGAATATTCATGAGCATTAATGACGTCACCATACGCGTCAAACGCCCCCTACCGAATACAAGTGGTACTAACTCTTAAGGTCTACTGATAACAATTCTAGCAACATAAAAATCCTTCTGTTGCACAGAAGCTGTCATTTATACTTGTTATACTGTGTTGTAGTGCAGGTGGTGCAACATGTCATAAAACTCGCTACATATAGGTGCTTCACACCATCATATGAAATGAAATGGATAAACTTCTAATTCGCCCAAATCCTCGGTGTCCCGAGCTCATAGGCACTGCAAATCCGAATCAGACTCGTTATCATTGTCTGTTTGCCGTTCCAATTCGTAGATCCAGCATGCCGAGACACAGATGATTTAGGATGGAAAAGCTTGGCCGAAATATAAAGTTTTTGATTTTTTCCGAAATAACTTTGAAAATTTCGATTTTTTAATCGAAAACCGAAAAAGCCCTTTCACCCATCTTAGAACTCACTCTGGAAACAACCAGCTGATCATCATCTGAGAAGCGGAGAATACATGTTCTGTTTAAGGGTTTGAGTAGATTATGTAGATATACTGGCTGACATTTATGTATTACTTTTTAGGTGAGTGTGCATATTTTGTATTTTGTTCTGTATTGAACAGGGAGCCAGTGTAGGGCTTTTAACAAAGGTGTAACACTGCAGAATCGTGGAAAACGGGTCACAACCCTGGCCAAACAGTTCAGCTTGTTTAGTTCGGGATTTGGGATGTTATAGAGGATTAGAATTACAATAGTCTAGCTCGCTCGACACAAGTGATGTGCTATTGTCTTAGTCACTGCCGCTGTTAAACATCTGCGCAAGTGACGCAAATCACGTATATGACAGTAGCATGATCGACAGACTTTTGATGTATGTTTCTTAAAATTGAAATCCTTGTCAAATTCTACCCCTAGATTTCATGCCGAATCAGTTGGTGTTACATCCTGATCAATAAAGTAATTTTATGGGGAGATATTGATTAAATTTGTCTCGTTGTGATTTAGTGCCAATAAGTATAAATTCTGTCTTGTCAGGATTCAATTTAAGTTTGCTAGCTATCATCCAATCGGAGACGTCATGCAAGCACTGCAGGACCAGCGACAGTGACATCTCAGGGTCTGTCTTGGACTTGGGGAGGAAGATAAATCTGTGTGTCATCAGCGTACAGATGGTGGCAGATGTTACGCCTACTGATCACAACACTTGGGGGCGGTGTATATAGAGTGAATAAGAGTGATCCCAGGACAGAGCCCTGGGGGACACCATAAATCGTCTTGAACGGTTCCCCAAGTTTATCCAGAAGTTAAACCCTTTGCACTCGATTTGATAGGTAGGAACGGACCCAATTTAGAGCTGTTCCAGAAATACCATACCAGCTGGACAAGATCTCGATGATGCTGCTATGGTCCAAAGTGTCAAAAGTTGCGGACAGGTCCAGCAAGACCAATGCTGTGGTCTTGCGACTGTCCATGTTCATACAGTTGTCGTTGCCGAAGGAAAACGCTCTAAATAACCCACCATGCCCTATCACCCCACCCTCACATCATCATCTGTACATCATTCATCTCATCAATTGACTACAACGTTTTAATCGTATTACAATGTCACTTAAATCACCATTTGTGCCGAAAAGTGACGTAAAGCAATGATTTACTAATACTACAGATGTCGTTGGGAATTGTTTGCAAGGCTGTTTCATTAAAATGAAGAGGTTGATATGCTGATTAATTAGAGTTTGATAGGATGTTTTTGTCTAGATGGGACCGGATACGATTTGAAATTAATTTTTCAAATATTTTAGAAATGAAATTTAGGTTTGAAACTGGTCTACAGACTTCATCTGCATGGAGCCTGATAGTCTATAGTTTTTCATGTCATCCTTAGACAGTGAAGGCTTCTTTAATAAGGGTGTGATACTTTCAAAACGTCTGGGAAAGAGCCGGATTCTAAAGTCAAATTGACAATATTCGTGATGGGAGTTAGCAATACATATAGACAAGATTTTAATAATTTGGTAGGCAATGGATCCAGATCACGGGACTTGCCCTGGAAAGAAAGGATTAATTTCCTAACCTCATCTCCATTGGCGGGTTCGGACGATGTCATTGGAAAATTAATTTCTGATGGTGTAATATGAGGCACCCTGTGTTTGGGATCGCAAAATGTCAAAATTTACAAAAAAGGTGGGAAAACTGTGGCAAAGTCTGGTGATATCACTTGTGGTAGGCATTGATTTAGTAGGAACTCTGTGTAGTACCGTTGACTGCCCTCCAAAGTTTTCCAGCGTCATTCTCATTTTCATGAATGTAATTTGCAATATGTTCTCGCCTAGCTCTCTCCATCATTCTATTACACAGGTGGGCTTGCTTAACATATTTAGATCTATCTGATGGAAAACGAGATTTCCGCCAGACGCGTTCAAGATATCGTCGTGTGCGTTTGGCTGCTGAAATTGCTGATGTGATCCAAGGATTCGGCGGTTTAGAAACTGATTTTGTTTTGAGAGGAGCATGAGTATTCGAAATGGATGACAATGTATCGTGGAATTGTTTCATATTATCATCAAACTGAATATTTTAGTGCTAACATGTTGTTATTAGTTTGGTCTTTTTATTTTACCACTTATACTGTAGACGTAGAAAATAGGAGATTTTCTACTATGAATTGTCACTTGAATGGTCAAAAAGTGACGCTAAATAAAAAGTTATTTTATTTACTTAATTAGGAGACCCCAACTTATGTGGTCTCTCCTCATCAGACGAAGAATTTGTAGTGCACAGTTTTGGTGTTTGGTCAAAGACTTCAACTGAATGGAGTCTGAACCAGCGGCAAAACCACCAGTGTCAGCCATGCCATTGCAGGGTTTCCTGGAGGCCCTTTTAGGGGAGGGGGGAGTCTCCCCCCCCTAAAACCGGTCACACCCCCCCCCCCAATCATTCTCAATTCCCCCCCAAAATCCAGAATCCTCCAGGAATCCCTGTAGCATTAAGCCTGCACATAGCACAGTGCACTTTCCCGGCCTCCTTGAGCAAGCCATGACCCTCCTATCTTCCAGGCCTGAGTTTTGGTGCATTGTCAAAAACTTCATCTGCATGGAGTCTGAACCAGTGGGGGGACCACCAGTATCAGCCATGCCGTTCGCATTCAGCCTACATTTACCAGAGTGCATCTTCCCAGCCTCCTCGTCGAAAACAAGCCATGTCCATCCTACCTTTCAATTTCATAAGCCTTGTCTGCCTTTTTTTTTTTGTTTTTCTACACTTTTCCGGGGTTGCTTCTCCCCCCAAATACTTATTGATGCACGATTAGTTCGTGCTAGACCCTGGATGCTCATTCAATGTTTCGCACTGACTGACCCGAAAGTCAATGACAGCTCGTGAGGTCATTGCCACACTCACGTTACACATGCTGTTGTCGCTCAGTTCATTTCCACCACTGGTGCTGGATAAAGCATCACATTGTTGGCAAAAGCTTGTTAAATTAAAAGTGGTCGTCCGTATGGACAACTGAATGATCATTGCCCCTTGGCCGAGATCTGGTTGCCTCGGACACACAGAACGACGTTATTTTGAATACTGGTCATTAGGGATCTGTTCCGTCTGTTGCATGCTGTACTGCATGGTACGGAAGCACTAGTCTACAGCAATTATCCAAGGGAAGCTCCAGCATCCATGAGCTGACAGTAACAACAGCGGTGCCAATGTGACATGAAGTGCATTGTTCATTTTATTTATATAATATATAGGATGCATGGTAGATAAAATGAACAATGCGCTTCATGTCACATATTAGAATATAAGACATGGGATGCATGGTAGATAAAATGAACAATGCACTTCATGTCACATATTATGATATAACACATGGGATGCATGGTAGACATGGTAGATAAAATGAACAATGCACTTCATGTCACATATTAGAATATAATACACAGGATGCAGGGTAGATGAAATGAACCATGTACTTCATGTCACATATTAGAATATAATACATGGATAAAATGAACAATGCACTTCATGTCACATATTAGAATATAATACATGGGATGCATGGTAGACATGGTAGATAAAATGAACAATGCACTTCATGTCACATATTAGAATATAAGACATGGGATGAATGGTAGATAAAATGAACAATGCACTTCATGTCACATATTAGAATATAATACATGGATAAAATGAACAATGCACTTCATGTCACATATTAGAATATAATACATGGATAAAATGAACAATGTACTTCATGTCACATATTATAATATAATACATGGGATGCATGGTAGATAAAATGAACAATGCACTTCATGTCACATATTAGAATATACTACATGGGATGCATGGTAGATAAAATGAACCATGCACTTCATGTCACATAGTCTACTCTACTAATAAATGGGATGTATGGTAGGTAAAATGAACCATGCACTTCATCATGTTCGTACTGATCCCAAAGCCAAACTGAAGATATCTAGACTAATAATACTATTATCAGATCTCGAGTCTACTATTATAGTATAGCAGTAGCATACAGTGACTCGGAGTCAGACATTATCAGAGCCAATAACGTTACACACATTAAAATCCCTTATTATCGCCAAATGAGTTATACTTAAAGGCCTAGTGTTACTGTTAGACTCAGTCTTAACCCATAAACAAAGTTAACTTTTTGTTCAGCTCAGTAGTGCTCTAAATAATCATTGACATCTTTGTTTGAAGAGTATTTAACCTCAATTAGATCTGAGACTGTGGCACATGATTCACCCACCATCGTCGCTAATCATTCAGCCAGGGCATGCAGATTGCAGGGCAGGGGCATGGGTGACGGGAGGGGCGTATTTTCCCGCGCTAACACATCTAAGACACAATGGTGACATAGCTGGGAGGATTCCTTCACGAGTCACGTGCATGATGTGTGTACACGAACTGCACGGCTTTTAGTGAAGACGCTCCAGACACGGCAGCTGGAGATGACACTTCTTATGCCGCTGTCCAGCCTTCCTTGCTGCCACAGAACAAACTGTCTATACGCTGCATACCACATAGCGGCATTGTCATGCTGTGGGTTTATTGCAAAAAAAAAAAAAAAAATAAAAATAAAAAAAATGGGGTACTGGGATGATTGCTAGTAGTAGTACTTTTTGCCCTCATCTGGGGAGGGTCATTAGGGATCTGTTCCGTCTGTTGGATGCTGTGTACGGCATTGTACGGAAGCACTAGTCTACAGCAATCATCCAAGGGTAGCTGCAGCCTCCTCGTATCTGGCTATAATCTTCGGGCGGATTGACAGTGGAGTACCCTGGTTCCTCCGCTCAACAGTGGAGCCAATGCAGCACCCGCATCAGTGCTGGCGCTGATGTAGGCCGTGGTAGCCTTAAATAACCGGCAATAGCGTGTTTGACATTAGGTCTCTCATGTGGGATGAATGGAGTTACCCAGAGGGAGTGATCCTTCCTATTGTTACTCTGGGGACTATCCGACCCGAGGATAACGGAGCTGCGCGAAATGCCACAGAGTTTCATCATTAAATTGTACAGCGAAACTCAAGTCTCCGGCCGTCTGGGCATGTCTGGGGGTATATCCCCTAGACATGCTCAGAACCCCTTATCGGGCGAGCGAAGGAAAACGCTCTCAATAACCCACCATGCCCTATCACCCCCACCCTCACATCATCATCTGTACATCATTCATCTCATCAATTGACTACAACGTTTTTATCGTATTAATAATGTCACTTAAAAGACCTTTTGTGCCGAAAAGTGACGTAAAGCAATGATTTACTACTTAGTGCAAAAATCTTGTTCCTCAGCATGTTGGCAACCATAACTACCCCAATCTCCTGAAAAAAATGCAATGAAATAAAAACTGTACTTGCTTTGAAATCTTGAATGTGGAATTGTCTAAGGCAAAGTGAAAAACTTGTTGTGGAAAATAAAATAATATAATTGAGGAATCTGCAAGTATTTAAAAAAATAAAGATCCTAATTTACATCATTTAGTAATGTAGTCATGTGTTTTACAGGTATCACCGGCCGCTCCAAATCTGTTGGCATTTGTCTGCATCTGCCGCAAACACACCAGAATGGGACACCTGTACCACCTGGATGTTGAGCAGGTGCTCCTTCCAGCAGGTCCAAAAGGAGCGCAGGCTGCCTCTGGAGTACTTTAGTAGTAGCTGCGCAAACCACATAATCGCACCGGGTCCCTCTGGAACACGCTCAATGCAAAACCGTATGTCTGGACTTCCACAGTGCATGACAAAATTCTTCAATAGCATAAGTTCCTTAACTTTGAATTGAGTTAATTTGCTTGCTGTTTTTGTAAGACACAGGGGAGAAGCTAATGGAAAGAAAGCCCTCAAATCTCCAACTCATGAAAAATAATATCTGAAAGCATCTTCTTTCAACCTCGCTATTCCTGTGAAAACACAGGCAAATTACTGATGTCACCAGGTATTTCATGCCACACTGCAGATGTCTCATCCATAAATGTTACCCATGTAGCAATCATCATATTAATGATTTGTTCATGACAAGCTTCAAGAATGAATCCACTCTAATATCTGTCACCTCCACAAATTTCTGGCTAATGTGGGTAGAACGAAAGTGACGTAAAGCAATGATTTACTACTTAGTGCAAAAATCTCGTTCCTCAGCATGTTGGCAACCATAAGTACCCCAATCTCCTGAAAAAAATGCCATGAAATAAAAACTGTACTTGCTTTGAAATCTTGAATGTGGAATTGTCTAAGGCAAAGTGAAAAACTTGTTGTAGAAAATAAAATAATATAATTGAGGAATCTGCAAGTATTTAAAAAAATAAAGATCCTAATTTACATCATTTAGTAATGTAGTCATGTGTTTTACAGGTATCACCGGCCGCTCCAAATCTGTTGGCATTTGTCTGCATCTGCCGCAAACACACCAGAATGGGACACCTGTACCACCTGGATGTTGAGCAGGTGCTCCTTCCAGCAGGTCCAAAAGGAGCGCAGGCTGCCTCTGGAGTACTTTAGTAGTAGCTGCGCAAACCACATAATCGCACCGGGTCCCTCTGGAACACGCTCAATGCAAAACCGTATGTCTGGACTTCCACAGTGCATGACAAAATTCTTCAATAGCATAAGTTCCTTAACTTTGAATTGAGGTAATTTGCTTGCTGTTTTTGTAAGACACAGGGGAGAAGCTAATGGAAAGAAAGCCCTCAAATCTCCAACTCATGAAAAATAATATCTGAAAGCATCTTCTTTCAACCTCGCTATTCCTGTGAAAACACAGGCAAATTACTGATGTCACCAGGTATTTCATGCCACACTGCAGATGTCTCATCCATAAATGTTACCCATGTAGCAATCATCATATTAATGATTTGTTCATGACAAGCTTCAAGAATGAATCCACTCTAATATCTGTCACCTCCACAAATTTCTGGCTAATGTGGGAAGAACGAAAGTGACGTAAAGCAATGATTTACTACTTAGTGCAAAAATCTCGTTCCTCAGCATGTTGGCAACCATAAGTACCCCAATCTCCTGAAAAAAATGCCATGAAATAAAAACTGTACTTGCTTTGAAATCTTGAATGTGGAATTGTCTAAGGCAAAGTGAAAAACTTGTTGTAGAAAATAAAATAATATAATTGAGGAATCTGCAAGTATTTAAAAAAATAAAGATCCTAATTTACATCATTTAGTAATGTAGTCATGTGTTTTACAGGTATCACCGGCCGCTCCAAATCTGTTGGCATTTGTCTGCATCTGCCGCAAACACACCAGAATGGGACACCTGTACCACCTGGATGTTGAGCAGGTGCTCCTTCCAGCAGGTCCAAAAGGAGCGCAGGCTGCCTCTGGAGTACTTTAGTAGTAGCTGCGCAAACCACATAATCGCACCGGGTCCCTCTGGAACACGCTTAATGCAAAACCGTATGTCTGGACTTCCACAGTGCATGACAAAATTCTTCAATAGCATAAGTTCCTTAACTTTGAATTGAGTTAATTTGCTTGCTGTTTTTGTAAGACACAGGGTAAAAGCTAATGGAAAGAAAGCCCTCAAATCTCCAACTCAT
Source organism: Flabesymbios commensalis (assembly GCA_964017125.1). Classification (NCBI taxonomy): domain Eukaryota; kingdom Metazoa; phylum Annelida; class Polychaeta; order Terebellida; family Flabelligeridae; genus Flabesymbios; species Flabesymbios commensalis. Next base: position 8,161,868 of record OZ024902.1, on the reverse strand, counting down.
GAAAAATAATATCTGAAAGCATCTTCTTTCAACCTCGCTATTCCTGTGAAAACACAGGCAAATTACTGATGTCACCAGGTATTTCATGCCACACTGCAGATGTCTCATCCATAAATGTTACCCATGTAGCAATCATCATATTAATGATTTGTTCATGACAAGCTTCAAGAATGAATCCACTCTAATATCTGTCACCTCCACAAATTTCTGGCTAATGTGGGTAGAACGAAAGTGACGTAAAGCAATGATTTACTACTTAGTGCAAAAATCTCGTTCCTCAGCATGTTGGCAACCATAACTACCCCAATCTCCTGAAAAAAATGCCATGAAATAAAAACTGTACTTGCTTTGAAATCTTGAATGTGGAATTGTCTAAGGCAAAGTGAAAAACTTGTTGTAGAAAATAAAATAATATAATTGAGGAATCTGCAAGTATTTAAAAAAATAAAGATCCTAATTTACATCATTTAGTAATGTAGTCATGTGTTTTACAGGTATCACCGGCCGCTCCAAATCTGTTGGCATTTGTCTGCATCTGCCGCAAACACACCAGAATGGGACACCTGTACCACCTGGATGTTGAACAGGTGCTCCTTCCAGCAGGTCCAAAAGGAGCGCAGGCTGCCTCTGAAGTACTTTAGTAGTAGCTGCGCAAACCACATAATCGCACCGGGTCCCTCTGGAACATGCTTAATGCAAAATCGTATGTCTGGACTTCCACAGTGCATGACAAAATTCTTCAATAGCATAAGTTCCTTAACTTTGAATTGAGTTAATTTGTTTGCTGTTTTTGTAAGACACAGGGTAGAAGCTAATGGAAAGAAAGCCCTCAAATCTCCAACTCATGAAAAATAATATCTGAAAGCATCTTCTTTCAACCTCGCTATTCCTGTGAAAACACAGGCAAATTACTGATGTCACCAGGTATTTCATGCCACACTGCAGATGTCTCATCCATAAATGTTACCCATGTAGCAATCATCATATTAATGATTTGTTCATGACAAGCTTCAAGAATGAATCCACTCCAATATCTGTCACCTCCACAAATTTCTGGCTAATGTGGGTAGAACGAAAGTGACGTAAAGCAATGATTTACTACTTAGTGCAAAAATCTCGTTCCTCAGCATGTTGGCAACCATAACTACCCCAATCTCCTGAAAAAAATGCCATGAAATAAAAACTGTACTTGCTTTGAAATCTTGAATGTGGAATTGTCTAAGGCAAAGTGAAAAACTTGTTGTAGAAAATAAAATAATATAATTGAGGAATCTGCAAGTATTTAAAAAAATAAAAATCCTAATTTACATCATTTAGTAATGTAGTCATGTGTTTTACAGGTATCACCGGCCGCTCCAAATCTGTTGGCATTTGTCTGCATCTGCCGCAAACACACCAGAATGGGACACCTGTACCACCTGGATGTTGAACAGGTGCTCCTTCCAGCAGGTCCAAAAGGAGTGCAGGCTGCCTCTGAAGTACTTTAGTAGTAGCTGCGCAAACCACATAATCGCACCGGGTCCCTCTGGAACACGCTTAATGCAAAACCGTATGTCTGGACTTCCACAGTGCATGACAAGATTCTTCAATAGCATAAGTTCCTTAACTTTGAATTGAGTTAATTTGCTTGCTGTTTTTGTAAGACACAGGGTAGAAGCTAATGGAAAGAAAGCCCTCAAATCTCCAACTCATGAAAAATAATATCTGAAAGCATCTTCTTTCAATCTCGCTATTCCTGTGAAAACACAGGCAAATTACTGATGTCACCAGTTATTTCATGCCACACTGCAGATGTCTCATCCATAAATGTTACCCATGTAGCAATCATCATATTAATGATTTGTTCATGACAAGCTTCAAGAATGAATCCACTCTAATATCTGTCACCTCCACAAATTTCTGGCTAATGTGGGTAGAGCGCCGAAAAGAAATGACATGTCTTATTTTAAAGCGGGAAAACCACCGGCATTTGGCTTTGAAAGATTGATTGCCACTGATTTGTGCAGCATTAGTGCTTCTTCAATGCTTTGCCGCTGACTTTCACATCGGCGGAACGCCGACCCCTAAATAAATTTGAATCAATTTAGTTGAAATTTCCAAAACGCTCGTTAAATTCATTCACTGTTTGTAAATACTCACAATGAAGAAATATGTGCCTATCAATAATAATCCTATCTTGATAATTTGTCACTTTGTAGAATATAACAATTACTTACATTTTATTTACACATTTTCGCAACAACAAAAGTCTTCCTGGGATGAACCCTGTGTAGATTCCTCTGGGATCTGGGTATGTGTCCCTCACCCTCCAGACACAGCATCTGGACATGACCTTTATTATGCCGCTGCCCAGCCGTCCATGCTGCCACAGAACACACTGTCTATAAGCGGCATACCGCATAGCGTCGTTGTCAATCTGTGGGTTAAGTGCGAAGATCTCTTTCCTCGGCATGTTGGCAACCATAAGAACACCAGAATCTAACACAACAATCTCATAAAGCCTTAAAGTGGTTTGAAGTCTTGAATGTGGAAAAGTCTAAGGCAAAGTGAAAAACTTGACATATACATTAAAAAAATATAATTGAGGAATCTGTAAGTATTCGAAAACATTAAAGATCCTTATTTATTTAATTTCTTGATGTGGTCATGTGTTTTATAGTATTACTCACTGGTCGCACAGATATGAATATGCTATTGAAGGAAAACACTTTCAACATCCTGCCATGCCCTATGACCCCACGCTCACGTCATCATCTTTACATTCATCTGGTCATAGGACTGTACTGTTGTTATCGTATTACAATGTCACTCAAATGTCTAAAGGCCTCTTCACGATTGGTGCAAAAAAATGACGTAAAGCAACAAATTACCACTATTACTTTTTCATCTTCATTATGATAAAGCCACGTTTGGCCTCAGCCGAGGGGTAGCAGGAATGTTGAGTACCAAGTCCACCGGGCCTTAAGAAGTTCGTTGCCAGTTCACCATACTCCATATTGATTTCTTGCCAGGTTAACTCAAGTGTCCGGCCGTCTAGGCATGTCTGGGGGTGTATCCCCTAGACATGCCCAGAACCCCTTATCGGGCTTGGAAGGAAAACGTTCTCAATAACCCACCATGCCCTATCACCCCCACCCTCACATCATTCATCTCATCAATTGACTACAACGTTTTTATCGTATTATAATGTCACTTAAAAGACCTTTTGTGCCGAAAAGTGACGTAAAGCAACGATTTACTACTACTACTAGCTCACGGATTTTTTTCTTGTAGAGGACTGATATCAACATATTCCATTCATACAGATGTTGTCAATGGAGACTACTGCGTGCTTCAGGTCAACATCAAGCTGATCAATCAATGAAGCAATCAATGAAGTCATCATCAAATAAAGGTGCCAGGAGCACCATCATATTATCATCAATTTTTTTAAACAGAATATTTTAGTGCGAACAAGCTCCTATTAGTTTGGTCTTTACTCAACTTTTACTATACAATATATCATATTGTAATACTAGAAATTGTTAGCCTACTTAAATTGCCATACTGGCCGAAAAGTGACGTTAAAAAGCAAACTTACCTACTCACCTACCAAAAGCCATTGCCAGGCTCTCTTGGTCAAACACCCTTGCTCTTTTGGTTCTGATGCACAGAGCAAGAACCAATTGTCTGCCCAACAAACAAAGAGATGTTGAACGAAGTTGTTTTGATGTTAGATCAGCGCCGTAGTGGGTAACGATTCATGTTTGCTGGGTGGTGCGCAGACCGTGAGGGCGATAATCACTGGTTAACAAAACATAATTAATTAAAGCACATTAGACTACTGTTGTTGCTGTTACTGGCCTTTATACTGCACCTTACCTCAATTTAACTTATTGTATTAACCATTATAGTTTGTCGCACATTGTTAAGCCATCATAAAGTAAACACGTCATTGTCTAACTAATATATTGGTTACCTGGATTTATCTGATCACATTGCAATATCGTTATCTGACAAAGAGTGTGCAACGTCTAGATAGCAGGGTATATAAACAAATGCCAACTTTACATTAAATTAGGAAAAATAAATTCAAGTTCTATTTATAAATAGTCACAAATTTATATGATTTGATCTTTATCATTATAAAATGTATTTGGGAAATTTATGTTAGCAGTATAGGCTGTGGTGATGAAATGTTATTGTAATAATAATAGATTATAATAGTAATAGATAGGAGAGTTTTAGTAATATAACTCAAACGATTGTTATAGTAATGGTAATATAATAATTTAAATTTAGTATTAGATTGCATATAATATATCACATATCTGGGTGCTGCAGGATATATTTATTGTACCACAGTAAATCTTGTTTTATCTGCAAAATATGTTGGTTTGGGTTCATTTGCTATGGTGCGTTGTGCTCCGAATGGCACAATGATGGCAGTTACATCTAGCTGCTGGTAGTCAGGGTAATGTGCCTTTCGTAAGCTCGCAATCAATTATAGAACGTGAGCTGGCATCATATTTCGTTTGTAATTCTGTTTTCGCACATAAATTTGTCTTGCCTTTGACCATACTGTATATTTCACAGGCTTTCCTTCATCATCCACCACAGCAGCTCTACTTTTCGAATTCCAGTCCAAGGCAGCAAGTAGATTCTCATTTTCATACTTGTATAAGGAAAGGGCTGCCTTTTTTGAGCAGTATTTCAAGATGAGACTGTGGTATGATTCCAACTCTCCAGTGTGACAATATTGTCTGAGCTGAGGTAGAAACATTAAACAATTATGTTTAAAATAGCAGAGAATAGGGCTTGGTGATTTGGATAATCTATATCCAGCCACTCTATCTCTCTTCCATCATCTTCCGAAAGTGGCGCGTGTGAACAGGAATGTCTACTGTCTTGCCAACGGTGAACATTTGTTGTATGGTGCAAAACCGATACCACCTTCTATCTCAAAATGTCAGCGTTGCCATTGGATGTGGCAGAGCACCACCGTATGTGATTGGATATGCTTTGTATCCAAGGGCCAAAATCTTGACAATCTTTCTTCTTTGATACAGATTTCATTTTTTTAGAAATGCACGTGGACGAGAGTTCGTTGATTAATGGGTTCTCAAGGCCGCAGAGTCATGATAATGAAAAATCAATGAAAAAATAAAATTGAAATTTTGTCTTTTTTATTTAATTATACCGTCGACACGTTATTTATTGATATCAAGTGAAATAATAATGTAAATTATGTATGTTTTTTAGATAAAATAACTAAAAACTGAAAAAAGTTTTTTTTTGTGTTTATCGTTACAAAAACAAATAAAAAATATTTTATTTTTGTTTGTTTTCCCACCGTCCGCTCTGAATCTTGAATAAAAATCTTGAAAACAAATTCTGAAAAAAAACTGTGGCCTAATGGTGATATGCCACACATCAAATGTCGGTCTGTATCCAGCATCTCGACTAGAGCTTCTTTCAGACCTCATCTCATACCTTTAGGCTGGCCCATGTGATTTGAGTTCTGAGTTCTTCACTTAAGTAACTTCCCAGTAAACACAAAACATTTGTATAACATTTGTACAATGTTGGAACAACGAAGCCGTTGGGCCGGCGTTGTACAAATGTTTTACAAATGTTATGTGTTTGCTGGGTTACACCAGCTGAACATCAATAATTTTCCTGGAAACTCTCTTCACCACCATCTGCATCCATTAGCGTGTATGAGCCATACTTGGCGCATTGTTTTGTAGGTAAATACCAGAGTCTCTGGATGTCTGGGCATGCCTGGGGTTAAAACCCCCTAGAATGCCTAGAGCCCCTTATTGGGAGAGTGAAGGAAAACACGCAGCAACCCACCATGCCCTATTACCCTACCCTCACAATTTAATTTCATGAATTGCATATATTGAGGGGTACTGGGATGATTGCTAGTAGTAGTACGTTACTTAAAAGACCTTTTGTGCTAAATAGTGACGTAAAGCAATGATTTACTACTACTACTCTTACTAACATACACCAATAAGTTAAAAGGAAACGTTATTTATTACCAACACTTTTAATAACAGAAGATGACCAAACGAAGACAGAATCAAAATGGAAGAATGAATGACAGCTAACCGGAAACGAGGCAGCCGGAAAGGCCGATGCCTCCCTATAACTTAATGTCACTATGGTATTCATAGTCCCGTGCATAACTAAGCCTTGGCGATAACTATTGATAATAGAAAAAAAAGTAATATCCAAAACATTTGAAGAGGGACAAAAATTTGTCAAACTCTGATCACTCTTAAAACTGACTATTTGAGAACTTGTGATACAATTGTTAATAGCACAAGCTATGATCATGATGATTCATGTTCAAACTTTTAGGCCTTAATAGTTTTTACCACATCTTCTTTTTTTAGCACTGATGTTGTACATAACAGGCTGCTAGTTTGTCATAGGCAGATGCATCCTTCTTTCATAAAGACAACAACATTATCATTTCATGGTCTGTATCTTGGATTTATTATTCGGATGATTGACTGAAACAAAAAAGGAGGTATTAGCTATGGTTTCGATAACTAATTTGATAATAAGTAATTTGATTACATTGTTTACTGACTTTATTTTGCATGGGGGATAATAAAGGAATATCCACAGAGAACAGTATTGCAAGAAAATTAGAAATATATATTGTTTATATTTAAAACTGAATATCTGACATAATGAACAATTAATAGGGTAAATATCAATTGATCCATTTACCATATTTTAGACCCTTCTTAAGTTCATTTCAAAATATTGTACTGATAAACAACAAATCTGAGAAGTTATATTGCTATAGTGCAATTGTTCTATTACAAAATATCGCCTTCAACTTTCAGCATTTACATATTGTCTAAAATGAATTTTCTTTTACCTAGCCGAAATCTGGGTCGTAACAACTGATAATATGCCAGGTTAATCAACCCCTTTCACCACCAAGGACACATAGGGTCACACAGGATGATATCTTATAGAGCTGCCTTTTCGTTTTTTTGTGGTGGTTGGCGGCGCTGGTTCAAAATGTCTTTCTTTAAAGGCCTCATACACGGGGGTAGATCCGGTTGGATTAAAACCCGACTTTTATTGTTTTTTAGGTTCTTTGCAAGCCATAACCAATTGTTCCTCACCGATAGATCCCCAAACCCAGCAATAATAGGAGCATTTTCTAATCTAAATGCAACAGAGTTTTAGCATTAAAGCGGAGCCAATGCAGCACCCGCATCAGTGCTGGCGCTGATGTAGGCCGTGGTAGCCTTAAATAACCGGCAATAGCGTGTTTGACATTAGGTCTCTCACGTGGGATGAATGGAGTTACCCAGAGGGAGTTATCCTTCCTATTGTTACTATGGGGACTATCCGACCTGAGGATAGCGGAGCTGCGCGAAATGCCACGGAGTTTCAGCATTAAATTGCACAGCGAAACCTAAGTCTCCGGCCGTCTGGGCATGTCTGGGGGTAGATCCCCTAGACATGCCCAAAACCCCTTATCGGGCGAGCGAAGGACAACGCTCTCAATAACCAACCATGCCCTATCACCCCCACCCTCACATCATCATCTGTACATCTTTTTTATTCTATTACAATGTCACTTAAAAGACCATTTCTGCCGGAAATTTACGTAAAGCAATGATTTACTACTACTACTACTACTACTACATCTCATCAATTGACTACAACGTTTTTATTGTATTACAATGTCCCTTAAAAGACCATGTGTGCTGAGAAGTGGGGGGGGGATGGGTGTCACCTCCGCGAGGCCCCCCCTGGGCAACTTCATAGAAAGCCAAGCACACCCAAACGTTTTATTAACATTGTGTTTTTCTCACGTTATTAAATATGGGTCTAGAATATTTTGCATTACTTTTCAATCTATATAAAATCGGTTTGGCGGTAAATACAGAGCATAGTCATTGGTTTGTGATGTTCAATATTATCTGAATCGGTATGTGGATGTGTGTCTAACGTTCTATTATTATACGGGACTGTCTTAAGTATCTATATTATATATTTATATTATATTATATATATTTATATAAAATATATTAAGCATGAATTATTTCTCTCATTATATATTTGTTCTGACAAAGACACTGTTTTGTGAGTTTCATTTATAATTATTTTTGTCGTGTTTTTGTGTTAATTTATATTGTGTATCGGCGCTGGCGCTGTGTCAAGTTCTTAGAATGTATATACAAAACTCGCTACGTATGGGTGCCATATAGGCACTATAAGGCTATCATCAATCGTTTTTATCTCAATACCTTAATGCGGACATACTATTATCAGTTTGGACTTTTTACTTTATCACTTTTACTGTTCAAGATATCATATTTAGTCGAAAAATGACATAAAAAAAATATTTTACTTACTTACTTGTGCTGAAAAATGACTACTACTGCAAACATTCTGTTAAAAGTTTGGTATTTTTACTTCAACACTTTTGCAGTTCATTGATATCATTTTAGTCTGACTTGTCATTTAAATGGCCATACTGGCCGAAAAATGACGTAATTTAAAGAAGACAATTTACTTACTTAAATTTAAATGACCATGTATTTGACCGGAAACTGACGTTAAGAAGATATGATTTTTAAATGAAATCTATGATATATATAGACATTAAAAAATTACTCTAATACCCCCTCCCCCCGTAACCTCAGGGGGTAATATATTTAACACCCAGTGTTAATTAGAAGATATAGGGTAATCACATATGTTTTTTTATAATGGCCGTAGACCATGATAACATAGGTATTCAAATGAATCAGTATAGGTGCCAGAAGCATCATCATATTATAGCAAACGTTTTAAAATAAATATTTTAGTGCGAAAATGCTGTTATTAGCTTTGTCTTTTGTTTACCACTTTTATTATACAATATGGGATATTGTAATACCAGGAATTTCCACTTAAATGGCCATAAAAATGTCATTAAATGGCCAAAAAGTGAAGTGAAGCAGACATTTTCCTTACTTACTCAAATGAATCAGTAAGAGCTAAGACATTGATAAGACATATGATGATTTCAAACTAAAAAATACCCTTTTGCCTCCCTGGTTTTCATAAAAAAATCATCTCTTCAAGGGTTACAGTGTTACTAGCAAGTAAAGTGTTTTAACCCTTAAAAATGTTAAAGTGCTGAATTAATTTGTAAAAAAAACACCGCAAACAAATGTTTTTCTTTTAATTTGAAATCATCATAAATGTCTTAGTTAGCTCTTTCTGATTCATTCGAATACCTGTGTTATGCGTCTACGGCCATTATAAATATTTTTTCTATCACAGTGCGCGGATCGATTTTAGACGTCAGAATCTGACGACTATAAACGTCAGATTCTGACGACTAAAGTCGATTCCTGCGCTGTAAGAGTTACTTTTTTCCTGCCTAGTCAGTATTGTAAGGAGCCTCCGTGACCGAGAGGTAGCGTGCTCGGCCTCAGACCGCCAGGGCTCGAATTTCGAATCCTGTGTCTGGAGGGCAGTGTCATCCCAATCATCTCACCATCCTCAGGAGGTTCTCCTGGCCCAGTTTAGCCTATATGTGCACAAAGGTGGCCTAAAGCCCGATTCATTTCATTTTTTTTTTCCTGCCTTAGAAATCACATATATATTTAGATCTGGTAATTTTCGTGTGTTTAAATTTTCCGAATTTCTTATTTTAAGACTTTTCGCAAAGTTTACAACTCACAAATTTCATTTTTCTTTAGTAGCGCTCTTATTTTTTATTTTTTTATTTTTTTATTGATAAAACTATTCGATACAGTGATTATTACAAAACATGTAATATAGGTAAAAAAACATACATAATAATGATAATTAAAAAGCATAATTATACATTAAAAAACACAGGAAGCATTGAGCCGGTGTCCGTCCAGTGTAGAAGAACAAAGAACCAACACCGGCCCAGTACATCGCATATCTATCAAACACGAGAGGCGCAATGTTGTTCCAGCACATCGACGCTGTCCAAACCTTGCCCCAGCATCGGACCAAACCTCCGCGCCTGGTGGGTACCTAGAAAACACGAAACATCGACCCAATGCTGGTCCAATGTGGGCCAGCGTCTACTGGCCCAACATTGGCCCAGCACCGGGTCGATGTATCGTGTTTGCAGGGTATTGTATCATGTGTGAAATCGAAGAATATATTACAGCGTGCATAGGCAGAGGCCCACGGTCCGCCATGACATAGACGCAGCAAACACGAGACATTGAGCCAATGTCGTTTTAATGTTGGTCCAGCGTCGCAGACGATGGGCCAACATTAAAACAACATTGTCTCAACGTCTCGTGTTTGCTGGGGAGGTGAAAAGTGAAAAGTGAAAAGTGACCTGAAAGACATGCCAGCAAGGACGAGACATTAAGCACAACGCCGGTCCAGCGCTGGGCCAGCATCGACGATGGTGGGTCAACACTGGACTAGCACTGCGCCCATGTCTCGTGTCTGCAGGGATGTTTATAGAAACGTGTGGTTATATAATTTAGACTACAATAGGGTTGTGGGTGTGAACACCCCTTTGTTCTCGAGGTCAGCCATTTACCATGTTTACTGTGGGCAGGGGCCCTAGGGTAGTGGTTAGCACCGCTGCCTTTCACGCCAGAGTCCGGGGTTCGGTTCCCGGTCTCGGCGGTTTGAAAGAAACAAAAAATGTTTCTTCCCCATCCACGTGTGAAAGTCATTATTGTGGGGAGCCTCCGTGACCGAGAGTCAGCGTGCTCGGCCTCAGACCGCCAGGGCTCGAATTTCGAATCCTGTGTCTGGAGGACAGTGTCATCTCAATCATCTCACCATCCTCAGGAGGTTCTCCTGGCCCAGTTTAGCCTATATGTGCACAAAAGTGGCCTAAAGCCCGATTCATTTCATTTTATATGTTTACTGCATAGCACAAACTGTGGGCTATTCTAAATACTGACCCCGAGATCAGCTTTTGTGACCTCACGAATATTATGAACAAAGACACATTCCTTGTTTTTGGTGAGGTCACAAAGAAAAGGGCATCACAGCTCAAATATATTCCTAGTTACATCCATGTGTATAAAAAGGAGCATAGCTATACTACAGCAAGAACATGATGGATGTGAGTAGGAATATATTTAATGTGTCCAACAGAAACCTTATTTATCACACCTCCGTACGAAAAAAAAAATATATATAATTACACGAGGGAAATTATATAGAGTGAAAGTGGAGGATCAGTTAAGTGAGGTATCTGGAAATAGCATGAAAGGCTGCACATTACGGGGAAAAATAAAATATGATTATTATTGGTCATTTCTCATGTAGTAGTCATAGTATGCGATTAAACCTACAGCAAAAATATATGAAAAAAATGAGTCAAAAAATGCGATTAGAAGTAGCTTCTACTTTCACAAAATATATCAAAATGTATGTTTACATACAAAAAGAAGAACAGGTAGAAGGAAACAAAATAGTGGTTATAAATGTAACTTGATTCACGGTATGTCTATTTGTATGTACAAACCTACGCATTAGGATGCATATACATAAATAGATAGCTTCTACTCTGACAAAATAATATATAGGCAAAAGTCGGTGTATACTTATATACATCTATCACTAAAATGATACGGAATATTAATGGTTATATGATTTGATCATGTTGATTGTAATATGTATAGACATATTCACATACACATGATACATGTAAACACAATAATGGTTACACTGAAGCGAAACAAAAAAATGGTGATATAAATTGATTTTCACACATTTAAGATGCATTCCTGTCAAACGTTCATACATATGCGTACATATGTATACCTGGACATGTGTAACAATATAATAATGTAGTATTAGTAATATATAACTTTATTTCAAATGTAATGTTCTTAATATATATGTATCTCTAAAAAGGAACAGTATAATGGTTGTATAACTTATCCATTAGTATGCATGCACATGTTAAGATGCATGTCCACAAATAGATCACACATAAGCGTACCGATATGCAGGTCATGTACATATATAATACAATAATAAAAGGTCTATAACAATTTATTAAAATGCAGTGTCTCTAATATGTTTTAAAATATTAACAGTATCTTTATTCACAGATTCAAGTATAATTTTTGCCAGTGTAAGTCATACATACATTTATAGTTAATATAAGCGCGTAAAGACGCAAGGAAAGTGTTAACATTTCTCTTGGTTTTGGTATCTTTTGATAAAATCCAATATTTAAAAATTCCGTAACAAATAATTGTTATCACATCAACAATATGTGGTTCACAATGTTCACTTATAATGACATCAGTAGTACTAATGTTGCGCTGTAAAATTTTCGATAATATTCGCCATATAGAATTTGCTATCTCACAGTTGTAAAGTAAATGTGAAATATCTTCATCAATATTGCAAATATCGCACTTTTTAGTATCAATAATACGCCACATATATAGATTTACACCACATGGTAGTATATTGTGTAAAACCTTGTAATTAAATTCTGCTAGTTTGTTTTCTTTGATATCTAAAATCTTTTTTTTTGATAAATGGTGGAAAATTCTAAACTCTGGTCGTCAAATAATCGTTTCCAATTAATTTCACTTTTGGGGACATCTCGCCAGCATTTTTGTACAGTTTTATAATAGGACGAACATCTTAAAAGCGGAATTATTTGATTTTTATTTGATTTTGAGTAGCGTTTTCTAATCTTTCAATAGGTATATTTTCCAGTATAGTACTCAAGTATGTTTGTAATGCTTTTTTTAAGGTAAAAATCTCAGCTAAATAATTGTTTTTGGTTCCTAATTTATTATAAATTTATCTTTCGTCTATGGATCCCTGTGTTACTTTTATGTCTTTAACATATATTATGCCGCTCTCTATCTAGGATTTAAAGTATATTACATGTTTTTTAGAAGCTGTTTCGTATGAGATCCATTTATTTCCCCATATATACGTGTTTAGTATTTCATCTCGTGATACAGGTTTCTCAGTTTGGTTCACTTTGCAAAAACTATTAATAATATTTTTTATAGAATGTTGGTAGGCTGTTTAATTTCTCAAAGACGAGTGATCCGTGTAGTTTAATTTTGATATATCGTCGAAAGATCCCAGATATTGTTTGCCGTGGAAAGACCAGTTATTTTGTTGACTGTTAATAATTCGCGGGACCCATGATGCGCTTAGGGCTAGACAATATGTTTCAATGTCAAGCATGTTCACACCTCCATGTATGATGTCTTGTCGTAAAATATGGCGTTTTATTATATCTCTTTCTCCCTAAATAAAATTAAACAGTAGTGTCTTAATTTTTTTAATTATATCGTTTGGAGGAATCAAATTTAGTAATAGAAAAGTTATTTTTGAAATGGCAAGAGTTTTTATAATTAATATTTTACCGAAAATGCTTAATTCTCTCTTTTTTCACATGTCTAGTGTTTTCTCTAAAATGTCTATTTTTTTACTCCAGTTAAGGTCTTGACACTCATTTTTCCCAACATAAATACCTAAGCATTTTACAGGTTTTGAAGTAAAATGTATTCCTAGGTAATCAGTCTGTTCATCTGTTTCTGTTAAGTCTATGCCTATAGTCTTGTTTATATTTAGTTCTAAACCAGCCGCTTCAGTAAAATAGTTTATTTCTGCTAGCAATTTTTTTATGTTTGCTTTATTTTTCAAGAACACTGTGCAGTCATCTGCATATTGACTAAGTTTTATATATTTTTTCTTATGCATAAAGGCCGCTTCTAATCCATGAATGCTTTCATTTTCTCTTATATTAATTACCAGAACCTCTACTACTAAGATAAACGAAAGGGCTGATACAGGACACCCTTGTCTAATACCCCTCTCCATGGTAATCCTGAACGATAGACATCCATTATTTTTTAAACAGAAAACGGGGTTTGTATACATTGTCTTGATCCATTGACAAAACATTGGACCAAAATTGAACAATTTTAAAGATTCGAACATAAAGTCCCATTCTACTGAATCGAAGGCTTTCTTGATATCTAAAAACAAGAGAATGCCGTTTTTATATTTTTTGTTTTCAATTATATCAGAAACAAGTCTAATATTCTGTCCTATAAATCTGCCTTTGATATACCCAGTCTAGTCGTCATCTATAACACTACAAAGCACCTTTTGCATACGTCTAGACATAATGAATGCCAGAATTTTGTAATCTGTATTAATCAGACTTATTGGTCTATAGTTGGCTATGTTTTCACGCTCTCCTTTTTTTTTATATATTAGTGACATCACAGATTCTCTCTCTGATGGACATAGTTCTGATTTTACGAAAGCTTCATTAAAAACAGAAATAACAAAATGACCAAAATCAGGCCAAAATTCTTTATAAAATTCAGCAGTTAGCCCGTCTAATCCTGGGGATTTTTTTAATCGAAGATCTTTTATCACATCATTAGCTACTTCTATTGTTACTAAGCCTTAGCATATTTTCATTTTTCCTCTTGTAATTTATTTTTCACATTTGTTTTATTTACGTATCTTTTAATATTATCAAGCTTTCTTCTACGTGTGGTATAAAGTTTTCTGTAAAAATCGCTCGCTGTTGATAGTATTTCTTTGTCATTTTTCACAATGTTTCCCCGCTCATCTTTTGAGGTAGTAATTTGAGCAGAATTTTGTGTAATATTTTCTAATCTCAAGTAGCGCTCTTATAATAATAATTTTCGCGAATTATATTTGTCTCCGGAAAATTTGCGAAAATTAAAACCTCTCGAATAATAACAGATCTACAGTGATGGATTATTTGACTAACTGAGGAGTATCTACCACAAACTATCTTATGTGGTAGCCTTAAATAACCGGCAATAGCGTGTTTGACATTAGGTCTTTCAGGTGGGATAAATGGAGTTACCCAGAAGGAGTTATCCTTCCTATTGTTACTCTGTGAAATATCCGCCTCGAGGATAGCGGAGCTGCGCAAAATGCCACAGAGTTTCATCATTAAATTACACAGGGAAAACTCAAGTCTCCGGCCATCTGGGCATGTCTGGGGGTATATCCCCTAGACATGCCCAGAACCCCTTATCGGGCGAGCGAAGGAAAACGCTCTCATCTCATCAATTGACTACAACGTTTTTATCGTATTACAATGTCACTTAAAAGACCTTTTGTGCTGAAAAGTGACGTAAAGCAAAGATTTACTACTACTATATCTTATAAATTGCAGTGTCATTTGATTTGGACGGATACCACACACGGGTTAACGCTGATGAGTGACCGAGTGATCTCTCTCCCGCTGATATAGCGAGCAATATGACATTCTGTGTGGTAAGTGGCTGTGCTGAAATCAGCGGAAATGATAAATCATCATTTCATGCATTTCCAATGAACCCCAACTTGAGAAGTAAATGGTTGGAACGATTAAGTCTCACCAAATTCACTAATAGGTCTACCTTACGAAGCTATGTGTGTGGGAAGCATTTCACAGAAGCAGACTGGTATACACCCGTATGCAATGACAAATTAGGGAAAAAGCAAGGACAGAGACTGCTGTTGAAATATGGTGCTGTGCCATCAGTGCTGCTAGGGCCCACCAGACCCCCGCCGAAAAAAAGGTGAGTGCTGCCCGTGTTTTGAGACTAGCCCTTACAGCGCGGGAATCGACTTCAGTCCTCAAAATCTGACGTCTGTAGACGTCAGATTCTGACATCTAAAGTCGATCCCCTCACTTTAAGAATTAAAATATTTCTACTGGCCGTAGACCCATAACACAGGTATCCAAATAAATCGGAAAGAGTTAACTAAGACATTTATGATGATTTCAAATTGAAAAAAACCCTTTGGTTGCGATGTTTTTTACAAATTAATTCAGCGCTGTAGCGGGTATTGTTGTTCCCTTCGCGCGCTACTACACCAACATGGTGCAACAAATTGAATTGATAATTCATACAAACATTCAACCCCTCCCGGCATATTTTTTTTTACTCAAAGTCAAGGTCATGGTCAATGAAAAAAAAATTCTTGTTAACGTGATAAATAACGTGATAAATAATTATTGGATCTCTCCAATTTTTAATGTGAAGTTACCCATGAGTATGGAGATGACCTGATTAGATTTTCAGCTTTCCACTGATAATAAAAATGGCCGCCACCTTGCAACCAATTTTTTTTACTTAATTTTTATTTCAGAATTACTGTATCTTAAAACCTGGTATACATAGGTTTTCGGGGTCTGCTAGTCTAATGACATTGTCTGTTTTTGTGTGCGACCGAAAACGAGGCTATGGCGGCCATCTTGATTTTTTAATTGAAAAAATCCTTGTTAACACGATAACTTGAAAAATAATTATTTGGTCTCTCCAATTTTTTACGTGAAGTTACCCATGAGTATGGAGATGACCTGATTAGATTTGCAGCTTTCCACCAGTGATCAAAATGGCCGCCACCTAGCGACTAATTTTTTTTTCAATTTAATAATTTTTTCAGAATTCCCTTGAAACCTGGTATATGTTTTCGGGGTCTACAAGTCTATTAGCATTGTCTGTTTTCGTGTGAGACCAAAAACGAGGCTACGGTGGCCATTTTGATTTTATCAATTTTAATAAAATCATCGTTCTTATTTTCAGGTAAAAAATGCCTTGAAACCTGGCATATATAGGTTCTCGGAGTCTGCGAGTCTATTGACATTCTCCGTTTTCATGTGCGATCCAAACCGAGGATATAGCGGCCATCTTTATTTTATCTTTGATTTTCTATTATTGGGATGACGTTTTGGAAGCAGTTGTGTCAGATTTGTGGACATTTAGAGTCACTGCATCAGCCGAGGTGTCTTTGAGTGCTTGAACGGTATTTTTTACATTATTTATGCTGTTAAAGACATGTTAATTTTATACATGTACTCATTATACTGTGGTGTAGTGCAGGCGCTGCAACATGTCTTCAAACTCTTTAAACTTTTTAAACTGAATATTTTAGTGAGAACATGTTGTTATTAGTTTGGTCTTTTTACTTTACCACTTTTTTTATACAAAATAGGGAGATTGTTCTACAATGAATTGTCACTTAAATGGCCAAACTGGCCGAAAAGTGACGTTATAAAGTCATTTCACTTACTTACTCACCAAGCCAGGTGAGGGCATTTTCCATGATGGCTTATGAAACCCCCATCCACCAGAAATGATTTTGTTCAAGTTATGTCCTTCGCAAGCTCCTTTGGGTGGCCAACCCAAAGGAGCTTGTGAAGGACATAACTTGAAGGACAAAAAATAATAATTTCTGTTGGATGGGGGTTTCATAGGAAACGATTGATGTTATCCCTCATTGCATGTTTTAAAGCTTCACTGTCTTATTTTCTAGGGAAAGCAAGAAAGAAACTGATACAGCTGTGCAGCCAATAGAGAAAGCGCATGTTGTGTCTTGGTAAGCAAACCTTGTTCATATGTAACTTAACCCTTCAGCGCGGGGACTGTCTTTATACATCAGAATCTGACGTCTAAACTTGATCCCTGCACTGTAAGAGTAAAGATATTTACGATGGGTGTAGATCCATAACATAGGTATTCAAATGAAGTGGAAAGATCTAACTAAGACATTTATGATGATTTGAAATTTGAAAAACCCTTTGGTCTCCAAGGTTTATTCGAGAGTATTTCAGTGCTTTAACCCTTAGGCCTACAGCGCGCGGATCGACTTTAGTCGACAGAATCTGATGTCTGTAGACTACAGATTCTGACGACTAAATTTGATCCCCGCACTGTAAAAGTAAAAACATATTTGTAATTGTTTTAGACCCTTATCATAGGTATTCAAATGAATCGGAAAGACCTAACTGAAACAGTTATGATGATTTCAAATGGAAAAAAAACTATTTGGCCTCTAAGGTTTTCATAAAAAATTCAGCGTGGGGATCTTACAGCGCGGGGATCGACTTTAGTCGTCAGAATCTGACGTCCGTAGAGGTCAGATTCTGACGTTTAAAGTCTATCCCCGCACTGTAAGAGTAAAAATATTTCTAATGGTCGTAGTTCTATACAATAGGTATTTAAATGAATCAGAAGGAGCTAACTAGGACATTTATGATGATTTCAAATTAAAAAAAACCCTTTGGTTGCGACGTTTTTGACAAATTAATTCAGCGCTTTAACCCTTTCACCACCGAAGCCCGTTTTTATGTGCTGAATGCTATGGCATTCAGCACATAAAAACGGGCTTCAGTGGTGAAAGGGTTAAGGGTTAACCCTCAAAGAGCTATTTGTTTCTAGGCCCTCTGTTTGTCCTTCAAACAAGATCATTTTAATTTTTGATTTATATTGTATTGTATTTATATTGTAGAATACATTTTACTTACTTACTGTTCAAGATATGAATTTTTTTAGACTGAATTGTCATTTAAATGGCCATACTGGCTGAAAAATCATGTAAAAGAGACATTTTATTTACTTATTATATCGATTCATGTAAGTAATACATAACTTCAAGTGGGTACAAGACAGGGCCGCAGCCAGGAGGAAAACAGCCCAGCACTGAACCATGGGATAAAAACGGTTAATTTTGGGGGGGGGTGATGGCGGTCTGTCAGTTTGTCCGTCTGCATTTTCTTTTCGAGATCTCGGGAACCCAGGGAGAAATTTTCTTCATATTTCATGCAAACATCTCTTAGGGGTGTAAATGTGCTTTTTGAGGGTCATGCCCTTTAACCTACTTTTTACCTACATCTTTTGGCAAAAATATCTGTCCCCTATCCCCCTTATCGGGCGAGTGAAGAAAAACGCTCTCAATAACCCATCATGCCCTATCACCCCCCACCCTCGCATCCTCATCTGTACTTCATTTATCTCATTAATTGACTACAGCGATTGTATATTGTATTACAATGTTACTTAAAAGACCTTTTGTGCCGAAAAGTGACGTAAAGCACTGATTTACTACTACTACAACTTGTGCCGAAAAGTGATGTAAAGCGATGATTTACTACTACTACTGGATTCATTGGAATAATAGAAATGAGTCTTCGAAATATAACTAGGCCTATACTGGTATTAAATTCTGATTAAATTCCCATGGTAGGTTAAATTTTAAAAGTTAAGGATCCAGACTGTGTTCTAAAACAAGACTACATCTGGGATAGTAATGACGAGGAGTTCATGATCATCACAGACTCGCTATCTTCATTGCACTTGCAGGCTTTTAAAGGAATAAGCCAGTCATCGCAGAAATCTGATCAAACGGCAGATATATTATTCAGTTAAATAATCCCCTTTTGAAACAAAGGCCAAGAAACTGTTATGCGTGTCAAATTTTAAATAAAGTGGTCATTATTCCACCCCACTGGATTCTGCCATTTTGTGCTGGGTGCCTACGTCGGGTAGGTCCCAACCTCTCACTGGAACTTTGGGACCATAGAACATACATGAAGTATATTTCTATGTTTGGGACCATTCAGAGAGGGTGTGATCATGTGACCAAGTCTCTGTAGTCTGGTGGCTGGTCGCGTGTAAAACGTCCCGTATTTTGCAGGTTAGCGCTAGAGGTACATGCGCTATCCCATACACAGAAAAGGCCTACTCCGATTTCTATTACCAGTGGCATCTGCATCGTTTCGGTATAAGATTAATCCCCTTTAACGACAAAAGTTGTGTTTGTTTAAAACAGTAGAGGCTGTTGTAGACTGCAGTGACAAGTCGCAGCTATCATGGGCCATGATAGCCTACTAGTTCCTATTGTGATCTGGTCTACTGGAGGCAGCATGTTAGACTACCCTGATACAGCCAGATAAACAAGCCCCTCGCTCCGGTACGTTACTCTGCATTAAGTTCAACTTCAAGACATTGACAGTTTGTCAACAATTACATTATTCATTTGGCCCATGTAGGCAGACCTAGTTTAGCTGTTTAGAGATGTTGTTGGATTTATTTTAATTGTATTTTGTGCCACTCACTCGCGGGCGATAATGGATGTTTTTATCATTCACTGTAAGTGTAACGCTAGTATCATGTATAGATCTATAGATCATCTCAAATTTGACTATCACATTCCCCATGATATAGAGATGTGCAAGTGACTTTTTCAAGGTTTTACTGAAATTCAAAATGGCCGCCACAGATCAACTTAAATTTTTTTTTTTTGGGGGGGTCCTAAAAACTTAAAAAAATTGTTTGGTCAATTTTTTTTCAAATTTTGACATCACACTCCTAACAACATGGGGATGTGCAAGTGATTTTTTAAAGATGCTACCAAATTTCAAAATGGCCGCCAGAGGTCAATTCCAAATTTTTTTGTGGGAACAAAAACTCAAAAACTTAAAGTCAGGAATTATTCAAATTTTACTATCACATTCCCCACGATATGGAGATGTGCAGGTGATTTTTTTAAGGTTTTACTGATATTCAAAATGGCCGCCACAGATCAACTTGAATTTTTGTGCGCAAAAACTCGAAAAATTTGTCTGGTCATTTTTTTTTCAAATTTTAACATCTTATTCCTAGCAACATGGGGATGTGCAAGTGATTTTTTAAAGATACTACCAAAATTCAAAATTGCCGCTAGAGGTTAATTCCAAATTTTTTTGTGGGTGCAAAAACTCCAAAACTGAAAGTCGGGAATTATCACATTCCCCACGATTTGGAGATGTGCAAGTGATTTTTTTAAGGTTTACTGAAATTCAAAATGGCCGCCATGGATAAACTTCATATTTTTGTGGGCGCGAAAACTGAAAAATTGAAATCAGTAATAATTCACATTGTACAATCACACTACCCACCATCTGGAAATGTGCATGTGATTTTACTGAAATTTAAAATGGCCACCACAAATCGACTTTTTAAATATTTGTGACCGCAAAAAGTCTAACCCAATTTATGGCGGGGGATGATATAGGACTTCAGTCCTGTTGTTAAAATATGTTTTACTGCACCAAGGCACTGTAAGGTCTTTGTTCCTATCTATCGATATTCTTGTAGGAATGTTTCATGTGATTTAAAACGCATGAAATGATCAAGTTTTCAAATTATTTATAGACGCCTACAGCTATGAACTCTATGAGGTGGTGGTCCCGGTCATATAGACTTTGCTCATATTTAAATTGGGTTTTTTAAAAATGTTCCCGATAATGAAATTGGGTGAGGCGCTTAACATTTAAACTGTGATGACAAGATCCTGGGACTGACTGTATGATGCAAAACGTATGAGATGACCAAGTTTCAAAAATATTTATAGACGCCTAAAAAAAATACTATAGCTATGAAACTCTATGTGCATGTCAGAATCACAATAAGAACTTCCGTTTCAACTTTCACAGGTGTGCAAAAACAACAAAAAAGTGACATTTGAGTGTCAATGTATTTCGTCACGTTAGCACGAAGGTAAAACTTTGAAATACACATAACAAATCTTTCCAATGTGTCTGAAAGTGTAGGCCCACGATACTTTGATATAAAATGCCATCTTTTTATATAAAAATGTGCGAAGGTTAGATAAGTTTGGTCACCTTTGTTGTTAAAACATGACACATATTAGTGTATCGTGACATGCCCTTTGATCCTTCATATATTAATGTGCCATTTTGTGTGACACTGGAACTGTCAACGTGACAGTGTCATTTATAGGGTAAGTGAGATAAATCCTTCTTCTCATCCACCAAAATAAGGTGTCCAAATGTGAAATACAAAGATTTGTGTTCAGTCCAATTGTGTTTACATATCCAGTAATATATCAGTGGTTGGAAAATGTTCTTTGACAACAGAATACTTTGAGAAGTGTCATTGGCTTATGTCACGTTAGCACTTGATGTTTATTCCAAAAAGCAATATATAAAATCCCGTAACCATTCTACAATGCAACAATATGAAACCAGCCGGGCTTTATTTTTATTCGCAAACATGTTTTCAACCAACTGTCACATCATTTCACTGTGATGAGAGCAATGTCGACAAGAAGGGCCGAGGGTGCGCTCTGATAACACCTAAAATATAATAAATAGCGATATAACAGTCACATGCAACCAGATGATTTATTATATAACATACATATTATTCGACAACTGTTATCAAATTGGCATATATAACAATTTATAAGGGGCATTTGAGGAACTAAAGTAGGTGTTGTCCACAGTGACCTGCTAAACTGCATGATGAATGCTCAACCGGCATGAGGGTTGGGACTTGGTCAACGTCATCACATTTAAATATCATTTGCATAATTCCACTGTATGAAGTAATGGGAAGGAACCAAGATGGACGCCCACATTAAGTCCAATTTCCGACATATTTTAGTTGTATACTCCCATCTCAAACCAGTGAATAAATCATATGCAGCATTGTTTGCTACAGAAACACTGGTTATTTGATATGAATCTAACATGACAGTTCGCTGGCTTTTTCCTTTAAGAGTCAAAAACTCAACAACCCAATCGTTTCCAATATTTTGCATATGTGTCACTACTTGTCTGGGCACAAGGACATTGTTTTCTGCTGGGTACCCAGCCATATTGGAATACAGGGCAATGAACAGGCTGATTATTATATTATTCAGTTCCTTCTGGAATGTAACCTATATTCTATATTTTAATTATTAGACTTAGACTTGTAGTTTTTACACAATCACTCCAATTTCATGGAGATATAGTGACTTGATAAGTCGTCATTTTATAATAACTTCATATTTTACATTATTTATACTGCTATTTTTATACCCATTAAACTGTGTTGTAGTGCAGGTGCTACAACATGTCATCAGACTCGTTACATATAGGTGCCAGGAGCATCGTCATCTTATCATATCAAACACTTTAAACTGAATATTTTAGTACGAACATGCTTTTATTAGCTTTGTCTTTCCTTTACTACTTTAACTATGCAATATGGGATATTGTAATACCTGGAATTTTTTCACTTAAATGGCCATACTGGCCGAAAAGTGAAGTAAAGCAAATATTTTACTTACTCACTTACTCTAAAACAAGACAGGCTAGGGCTATGACGTCACCTGCAAATGGTGGTATACCGTCTCGTGTGGGGATATGTTTATTAGCAATGGCAATATATTACAGTGGATGCAATACACATGGTTAACTGTGATGACAGACATGCGTACACGTCATATTTACTCTAACGTGTAGACCTTTATTTTGTCAGTCATCATTGCTTATGATTGGCCTTTAATGGACCACAACATGTTTTTAATAATGTATTATACATTGGCGGTATAATTATTAATAAGTAGTATAGATCTGAAGTATATCAGATGTAATTATATTGCTAGGACACTATGTTTCCAAGCGTCTATTAACCCTTTAAGCCCTCACGATGCATTACGATGCATTAAAGCATCATTTTAAATCCCAGAAAACAGACCTAATTTTCATATAAATAGTAAATTCGAATTAAAAATTCCACGAAACTTGTTTACCAATACATGGCAATTTTCTGTAATTTTCCACCCACTTTAAGTCATCTTCATCCACTACAAGTCGAGAATTGCGACAGCAATTCGCGGCTTGTAGTGGATGAAGATGACAGTGGTAAACTCAGGCTTGAAAGGGTTAAGTTTATCCGATCTTCCATGAAAGTTTTTTTGAACATTCTGATGGATAAAATTGACTAATTTTGATATCCAAGATGGCTGTTCTGGTTCTTTTCTTACAGTTGACTGTTCAAACGCTTTACAGCTGTCAATATTTAATCAGCTTTTTAATGCTTTACATTCCATCAGTGCTGCATTGGCAATCAACTTTTAAATGTGGAAGATTATTACTTTCATATTTGTCATGCAAATATAACATTAAATACCAAAATTTGTTACAGGTTACTAACACATATGATGGAGGACTCGCGCTACACTTGCTCACTAGAGTGCATCTACAGTGAATTCACAAAGTACTCTAAAAGGAAATCAACAGCTATACTCTCTAAAAAACAAATGGCTGCCGTAATTTCAAAGGTATTCAAAACATGTGAAGTCCGCTTCGATCAAAAGTTGTTTAAGCAATACAAAGGTTTGTGTTTTCGTCGCCCTCAAAGGCATGGAGTTGGATCGGAAAGTGTCGCTGAGAGGATGCATCCTGTGGGTGTGACATATACAACAGAATGGGATGTTTCTGACATGATCAAACTGCCCGGATATTGTCAAGAGCTCCACTTCAATCTACCAACAGTACATTTTTGGAATGGGGAGGTAGTTAGCTTTAATGTTTATGCGGGCTCACGATCTGTGTCTGTTAAGCTCCATGGGAAGCAAATAGATCTGCTAGACACTCTGGATTTCTGTCCTGACTTCGAACCGGATGAGAGAGCATTATACGTGGAGGCAATATGCAGACTGATAGCATCCGCTCAGCCATGCAAAGGTTACAAAGTCAAAGATGTTCAAAAGAAGGTTTACAATAAAAGTTCAAGAAAGTGGATGTGTATACGTTTTAAGGGGTTTTTAGAGGAGGAGGAGTGGAGCTATGACATTGACATCCAAGGTTCAAAAGAGATCAGACAAAGAAGTATTAAGTGTTGTGGCATTATATCAGAATCGAACAAAGTATGCAAACAATGTCTTTTAAATTACGACAATAACACCAAACTGTTAACTGCTCAACTTAATGGGGACTCTGAAGCAGCAGTGTATTTCATGAGTAATGATAGGAGTGAGAACAATCTATTTACAAGCAGTGGTTATCCTGAGAATCAGAAGCAGACATATACTACCGTTGATAATGTTCTGATTCCTTCATCTTCTAATAAACTCCAAATTTACGAGGATCAGAAGGTAAGCACAAAACTTTAGACTTATGTCAACTGGAGAGGGGAAACTTTATCATTACTAAGCATACTGGGATGGTTGCTAGTAATAGTACTTTTTGCATAGTACGGAAGCACTAGTCTACAACAATTATCCAAGGGAAGCTGCAGCCTCCACGTGTGTCTGGCCATAATCTTTGGGCAGATTACCAGCAGCGTACCCTGGTTCCTCTGCACAACAGTGGTGCAGCTCCCGCTTCAGTGTAGGAACTACCAGCGCAGTTTCACTGTCAGTACAGGCACTGATCTTGGCCGTGGTAGGCTTGAACATTTAGGTCTCTCAAATGGGATGAATGGAGTTACCCTGAGCTATTGTTACTTTGGTCAGTTTGGGGACTGATTCTGTGCCAGATAGCTAGACCATTACTATAAACAAAATGTGCGGTTTTACGTAGGGATATGCCCTGATTATCATATCAAACTTTTTAAACCGAATATTTTAGTGCGCTCAAGCTGTCATTAGATTTGTCTTTTAGATTTTTCTTTACTTCACCACTTTTACTATACAATATTGGATTTTGTAATACTAGGAATTTTCACTTAAGTTAAATGGCCATACTGGCCGTAAAGTGAAGTAAAATAGACATTTTACTTACTTAGGCCTACTTTACTTATGCCCTGAAAAATGTCAACTTGATCAAATTCAAAATGGCCGACTATCTGCCATAATTAAATTATTATGCCTTATGTGTGGTTGCGACCATCATTGACTTAAATATCTGTAATATACATAATCATGACAAACTGTTATGTGCTAGATAGGTAGACCATTACTGTAAAATAGAATTCAGGAGAGAGTTCAAGGAGAGATGCACCCTGAAAATTTTTTATCATGCGGGCGGAGCGGGGGATTGTTGTGGCTGGCTAGCCTCTTGTTGCCTTTTGCATCGCTAATTTCACCTGGTGGGCACGATAAGCTCAGAAGTTTTTCATGCATCCTGCCCAAATTTGTTATGTATGTTATTAATAATCAGTTCTTGTAGAAGTTCAGTAATGGTTGAAAAAATCAAAATGGCTGATTTATTGTGATTTTTCGCATTTTACGTAGATTTTACCTTGTGGGCGTGATCAATTCATAGGTTTTTCATATGTATCCTGTTTTACTAATAACCAATTATCAGATAAGTTGAATAATGACAAAATCAAAATGGCCGACTTATTGTGATTTTGAACATTTTAAAACGCTAATTTTACCTTTTGGTGGACAAGTTTCCCGTGTATCCTGCTCAAATTTGTTATGCATGTTACTAATAACCAGTTGACGAGCTATTGTCGAGTGTGCTCTTTTTCATCTTAATATTACAATATTTTTTTAATTTTTTTAAGATGAATCAAGAAATTTTTGGACTTGCAATGATGAGACAACTTTATCACTACCAACAAGAGGGACATCTGTGTGACGTCACTTTGATTTCATCCAGTGGCAGAGGGTTTGTGGCTCATGCCGCAGTTATTGCAGCAGCCAGCTCAGTGTTAAGACAGCTGCTTGAAATGTGTGAGCGGGGGATGTACACAGTGACGACATCAATCAGTACACGTGAAATGAAGGTCTTCATCCATTATGCCTATACAGGATATATGGAGAAACCTGTGTTAGCAGGCCTGGCTGAAATGGGTCTCCTCAATGATGAAAATAACAATCTGGTTCGCATTCGAGCCATAATATCTTTGTTGGATGTGTTTGAAAGCAGAGGGTTATTTGGTAATATAACATATCATGGGGTACAGCCAGCTGCTCGTCTGTCTTATTCCTATACTTTGGCAGCTCAGTGTCCACTTATTTCTAATTCAGTCATTAATAACAGCTCTGTACTTTTAATGATGTCACATTCTGCTTTGAATGTACGGCCAAGTGTACAGCGACGTTTACTACATGCAGAACCACATGTCCCTGTTTTTAAAAACAGTGTTAACTTATTGAAATATAACCAAAATGCTCTTAAATTTCAAATATGCTATAAATGTAAAGCAAGGTTTTTGAATAGAGAAGAACTGAAGAAACACCTGGAAATCTGTGGCCACCAATCCTACACATGTATGTGTGCTAAATGTGACACCATGTTTACAAGCGTGGAACTGTTAAAAAAGCACACTTGCACGATTGATTAACTGATGCAGAGGACAAATTACGTCTGTTATCTTGCCAGTGCCCAACAATTTTAAGTATTTGTTCTGTGATAATAATTGTTATATATGTATTGTGGACATCTTCCCCAGCCACGTGTTTACTTACCGTTAGGCGTGGCCTTTCCCTTCCACCCTTAAAGCTCTAAATTAAATAATTTAAATGTTCACCTATTTGAAGTTGTGTATTGCTACTGCGAGCCACAACCTCGGTGGGGGGAAATTACTCATATAGTTTAATTTGAGACCAAGCATTTGCAAATATTGATGTTTAAATGCACATTTTGTTCCCATTAAACATAATTTGATGGGCTGATTAAATGCCTAAAAACGACTATTATAGTCGGTGCAATTCCTCACCAGAAAATATGATTGATGTGTCCAAAAGGCAAGGCCTAGCTTCGCTCGGTAGGTCAGGGCTTGTCTAAGATAACTTTATCATGACAATCATTGATCGTTATCATTTGTATTGAAAAATAAAGATTTTATAAATGTAAATTTATTTCATAATTTTTTTAAACTGATGAACTAATATGGCATTTAGACGTATGCGAGATTCATGGCAGATGAAATATATGCAACATATGATTTCAAGTGTTTCAAATTTCGTTTTAGTGAAATATATTTCCTTATAGATCTGACAAAGTCCTGTACTTTCATTCATCTATTAAAAAAGCTAAGCCTTCAGATATTAAGTCTCCACCCACTATGTGGTGGTGGAGACTTATTGTTCTTGCTAAGCCTGCCCGCTGCCGGCTCCGCCACCGCCGCAACTTGTTTCTGCTCTCCCTCAAAACAAAAACCTCTGCTCGGATTATTTCTAAATATTAACAGTATGCATATTGGCCCTGGGGAATTTGCCTGTTAATAACCACCCCCCCCCCTACCAGGGGAAGGCTTTTTGTTTTTGTGCCGTGCATGGACAATCCATACCATGTCACCCTGATATCTACAAAATCGCTTTTCCAATTCATTTGGTGTTCAACATACTGGATACAAGTCTTGATTCCTAGGCTGCATCAATTTTTCAGAAAGTTCGGGAAAATATTCGGGTCATGGCGGCCATCTTTAATCTTTTTTCGTCAAATTACGACCTTGTTGCCCTGATTAAAGCCGCAAAAGAAAATGTACGATATACTCAACATTCAAATTACTGCATAGTAGTATTAATTCCTAGCCTGCATCGATTTTTCAGAAAGTTTGGAAGAATATCTGGGTCATGGTGGCCATCTTTAATCTTTTTTCTTCAAATTAGGACATTGTCACCCTGATAACTTCAAAGCCGCTTATCCGATATACTTAATATTCAAAATACTGCATATTAGTATTAATTCCTAGCTTGCATCAATTTTTCAGAAAGTTCGGAAGAATATCTGGGTCATGGCGGCCATCTTTAATCTTTTTTCGTCAAATTAGGACCCTGTCACCCTGATAACTTCAAAGTCGCTTATCCGATATACTAAATATTCAACATACTGCATAGTAGTATTAATTCCTAGCCTGCATCAATTTTTCAGAAAGTTTGGGAAAATATCTGGGTCATGGCGGCCATCTTTAATCTTTTTTCGTCAAATTAGGACCTTGTCACCCTGATAACTTCAAAGCCGCTTATCCGATATACTCAATATTCTACATACTGCATAGTAGTATTAATTCCTAGCCTGTAGCAATTTTTCAGAAAGTTCGGGAAAATATCTGGGTCATGGCGGCCATCTTTAATCTTTTTTTTGTCAAATTAGAACCTTGTCACCCTGATAACTTCAAAGCCGCTTATCCAATATACTCAATATTCAAAATACTGCATAGTAGTATTAATTCCTAGCTTGCATCAATTTTTCAGAGAGTTCGGAAGAATATCTGGGTCATGGCGGCCATCTTTAATCTTTTTTCGTCAAATTAGGACCTTGTCACCCTGATAACTTCAAAGTCGCTTATCCGATATACTCAATATTCAACATACTGCATAGTAGTATTAATTCCTAGCCTGCAGCAATTTTTCAGAAAGTTTGAGAAAATATCTGGGTCATGGCGGCCATCTTTAATCTTTTTTTCGTCAAATTAGAACCTTGTCACCCTGATAACTTTAAAGTCGCTTATCCGATATACTCAATATTCAACATACTGCATAGTAGTATTAATTCCTAGCCTGCATCAATTTTTCAGAAAGTTTGGGAGAATATCTGGGTCATGGTGGCCATCTTTAATCTTTTTTCATCAAATTAGATCCTTTTCACCCTGATAACTTCAAAGCCGCGTATCCGATACACTCAATATTCAAGGTACTGCATGCTAGTATTAATTCCTAGACTGCACCAGTTTTTCAGAAAGTTCGGGAAAATATCCGGGTCATGGCGGCAATCTTTAATCTTTTTTAGTCAAATTAGGACCCTGTCACCCTGATAACTTTAAAGCTGCTTATCTGATATACTCAATATTTAGCATACTGCATAGTAGTATTAATTTCTAGACTGCATCAATTTTTCAGAAAGTTTGGAATAATATCCAGGTCATGGCGGCCATCTTTAATCTTTTTTTGTCAAATTATGACCTTTTCACCCTGATAACTTCAAAGCAACTTATCCGATATACTCAATATTCAACCTACTGCATGATAATATTAATTCCTAAATTGAATCAAATTTTCAGAAATTTCCTGAAAATATCCGGGTCATGGCCGCCATCTTTAATCTTTTACCTTCAAATTGGAACCTTGTCATCCTGATATCCACAAAACTGCTTTTTCGCTTGAATTTGTGGTCAACATACTGGATACAAGTATTAATTCCTAGGTTGCATCAATTTTTCAGAAAGTTCGGGAAAATATTCGGGTCATCGCAGCCATCTTTAATCTTTTTTCCTCAAATTAGGACCTTGTCACCCTGATAACTTCAAAGCCGCTTATCCGATATACTCAATTTTCAAAATACTGCATGGTAGTATTAATTCCTAGCCTGCATCAATTTTTCAGAAAATTTGGAAGAATATCCGGGTCATGGCGGCTATCTTTATTCTTATTTCGTCAAATTAGACCTTGTCACCCTGATAACTTCAAAGCCGCTTATCCCATACACTCAATAATATTCAACGTACTGCATGCTAGTATTATTTCCTAGACTGCATCAATTTTGCAGAAAGTTCTGAAAAATATCCGGGTCTTGGCTGCCTTCTTTAATCTTTTGCGGTCAAAATAGCACCTAGTCAGCCTAAAGCTGCTAGCCTCTGCCTCATAATATTACTTGATAATCACATGTACAAATTGATTATCTAGTAAAATTATATTTAATGTATAACTTTTATTTGAGAAGTGCGAGGGGGAGCCTTCTCGGGTGTTTTACATGGTGAAAACTTACTTCTAGTTTTTTTCGGTGTTTTAGAGTTTCTTCAACAAAATCCAAGAATGAACGCCAAAATCCTATGTCACTCCAGAGCTTGAATTGCTTCATGTATTTTTTTATGTTTGGTTTAAAGGGAAGACCTTACCCTGGATGTGTGCTGATTAGCTTTTGGTGTGATTCTAATAATAAAAACTTACATTTTGTACGTTTTAGAATTTAAGCAGATATTTTAGGTTTGCTCATTTTGGCAATCATCTAAATTTGGTAATTAGCTCCCGCCGTAACCGTAGGTGAGACGGAGGGAGCTATGGATTCCGCCTCCATCCGGGTTTTCACCTTTTCTTTTGCCTACAACTTTGTAAGAAAATAAGCTAGGCTAACAATTTTTGGTATGTGGGTTACTTCAAGGGTGATAATGGACAGGTTAAAATATTTTAAATCTTAATTCAATACGGGAGATCGCAGAGGAGAAAATGATGTTACAGCGTTGGTCTGTTGGGCCGTCATTTGATTTCGGGAGCATATCTCAGGATGTACTTGTTCAATTGTCTTCAAATTTCACACACAACATCTCTAGGTCTAGGTCTAGTTGTGCAGAGCAGATCTCCGGTTTTTGGACCTTGAAGTTGACCCAGCACTTTGACCTAGTTTATAGCATCGGTAAATCCGACTGAAATATTTTGCAGAATATCATGAAAACTACTAAAGACAGCTACATTACCAAAATGTGAGATTTCAGGAGAGGATGCATCTTGAGAAATTTTGACTTGATGAAATTCAAAATAGCCGCCTATCGGCCATTATTCACTTTCACATGGCCGTTATTTGATAAACCGTGCTAGATGGCAAGACCATTACTATAAATCAAAATGTGAGATTTTAGGAGAGGATAAATCTTGAAATATTTCTACTGCATCAAATTCAAAATGGCCGCCTATTGGGCATTATTCACTTTAACATGGCCGATATTTGGTAAACTGTGCTAGATGGCTAGACCATTAGGCCTACTATAAAACGAAATGTGAGATTTCAGGAGAGGATGCATCTTGAAAAATTTCGACCAGATCAAATTCAAAATGGCCGCCTATCGGCCATTATTCACTTTCACATGGCATATATCTGGTAAACCGTGCTAGATGGCTAGACCATTACAATAAAACGAATTGTGAGATTTCAGGAGAGGATGCATCTTGAAAAATTCCAACTCTATGAGTTTCAAAATGGCCGTCTATCGGCAATAATTCACTTACACATGGCCGTTAGCCTGTAAACCTAGCTAGATGGCTAGACCATTACCAAATGTGAGATTTCAGGAGAGGATGCATCTTGACAAATTTCGACTCGATTAAATTCAAAATGGCCGCCTATCTGCCATTATTCACTTTCACATGACCGTTATTTGGTGACAATCGGCATTATTTACCTCGATACGCCTGATATCAGGTAAACCGTACTGGATGGCTAGACCATTACTATAAAACAAAAATGTAACATTTCAGGAGAGGATACATTTTGAACATTTTCGACTCGATCAAATGCAAAATGGCGGCCTATTGTCCATTATTTATTTTCACATCGGCAATATTTGGTAAACCGTGCTAAATGGCTAGACTATTACTATGAAACAAAATGTGAGATTTCGAAGGAGGATGCACTCTGGAATTTTTTAACTCTATCGAATTCAAAATAGCTGACAATCAGCATTAATTACCTTGATAGGCCTAATATCAAGTAAACCTACACAGAGCACCGTGCAGCCTGTTCCAACCAGACACAGACGGCTCGCGTGTATCTAAATGCAGACAGCTCTCTCAGGAAACACGATGACTTGACCCAATGTTGTTTCAATATTGGTCCAGCGCCATTGGTGGTGGGCCAATATTGAAACAGCATTGGGTCAAATCCTCATGTCTGCTGGGCTCCACACAGGTGTCTGTCTACACCCACCCCTCCCCTCCATAATATTTTCGCCAGCCGATCAGGGTACTTTTAGCAAGACAGCCGGCCAATAACAAGCTTACAACAATACTTGAAATTGAGAGTGGGGGACATGACGTCACCAATCTGCAAATTTTAACATGCGAAGTAGCAGTATCTACGGGGGGGGGGGGGGCAGTGTAAAGTAAACCGTGCTAGATAGCTAGACTATTACTATATACACCAAAATGTGACGTTTCAGGAGAGGATGCATTTTGAAAAATTTTGACTTGATCAAATTTAAAATGGCCGTCTATCGGCCATCACTTGATTTCACATGCAGATATTTGGTAAATCGTGCTAGATGGCTAGACCATTAGGCCTACTATAAAACAAAATTTGAGTTTTCGGGCGAGAATGCACCCTGGAAATTTGTTAATTTTATCGAATTCAAAATGGCAGACAATCGACATTATTTACCTCAATAGACCTGATATCAGGTAAACCGTGGTAGTAGTAGTAGTAGTAAATCCTTGCTTTACATAACTTTTCGGCACAAATGGTCTTTGAAGTGGCATTGAGATACGATAAAAACGTTGTAGTCAATTAATGAGATGAATGATGTACAGATGATGATGTGAGGGTGGGGGTGATAGGGCTTGGTGGGTTGTTGAGAGCGTTTTCCTTTGCTCGCCCGATAAGGGGTTCTGGGCATGTCTAGGGGATATACCGCCAGACATGCCCAGACGGCCGGAGACTTGGGTTTCGTTGTGCAAATTAATGCTGAAACTCTGTGGCATTTCGCGCAGCTCAGCTATCCTCGGGTCTGATAGTCCCCAGAGTAACAATAGAAGGGTAACTCCATTCATTTCTCGTGAAGAGAACTAATGTCATCAAACACGCTATTGCCGGTTATTTAAGGTTACCACTGCCTACGCCAGCACTGATGCAGGTGCTGCATTGGCTCCGATGTTGAGCGGAGGAACCAGGGTACGCCACTGGCAATCCGCCCAAAGATTATGGCCAGATACGTGGAGGCTGCAGCTTCCCTTGCATGATTGCTGTAGACTAGTGCTTCCGTACAATACTGTACACAGCAGTCGGAACAGATCGATAATGACTCTTCGCGGATGGGGGCGAAAAGTACTACTACTAGCAATTATCCCAGTACCCCGTAAGCCATGGTAGATAGCTAGACCATTACCATAAAACAAAATGTGACGTTTCAGAAGAGAATGCATCCTGAAAATTTTTGACTAGATAACATTTTAAATGGCCGCCTATCGACCATTACTTGCTTTTGCATGGCCGATATTTGGTATACCATATGCTAGATGGCTAGACCATTATTATAAAAGAAAATGTGAGGTTTCAGGGAAGGATGAACCAGGGAATTTTTTGAATTGATCAAATTTCAAATGGTCGCCTATCTACCTTTATTTATTTTCACATGCCCGATATTTGGCAAATCGTGTTAGATGGCTAGACCATTACTATAAAACAAAATGTGATGTTTCAGGGGAGGATGCACAGGTCCTGACATTTTTTATCTAGATTTAAAATGGATGCCTATCTGCCATTATTTACTTTCACATGCGGGGGGGAGGGTGTTACCTCCACGTGGTCCCCCTGGTAACTTCTTTTAGAAGGCTAAACACACCCTCAACCTGTTTGCCGTGGGTTGCATCCCGTATAGGTGGGAGAAGGGATCCTGGTGGTTGAGGGCGTAGGAGCCTGCGGACTCTATACTCCCAACACACCACTTTGGCCCTTATCTCATTGAGACGGGTGGTCTGGTGGGCCCGGCCAGATCAATCGGCTTGTCTCGTTGATCTAGTGTCCATTTTTGTCTATTATCATCTCATCTCATTAGCAATCATCCAAGACAAAGTGAAAGGTAGCGCCAATCCCATTTTTATATACACGATTGTGGACACTAGATGGCGATGGCTCATGGGCTAATCTGGTGAAAGGATGTGTACTGCGGTTATTGCAACTGCTGTTCTTTTGCTATGAGTATATCACCCTGGTAGCTCTGACAATACTTCCTGCTGGTTACCGCGGGCAGTTTGCCCCCTTGTAGGGCTCCGTGGTGGGTGGAGAGCCAGGGTGATGAAACATTAAAAAACACTTAAATGGCCATACTGGCCGAAAAGTGAAGTAAAGCATTTTATTTACTACTACTACTACTACCTGTTGAAGAGCAGGTCAAATTTCTTGGTCTGTTTTTCGACAAGAAGCTCAGTTTTATTCCACACATCAAATATATAAGTGTAGGAAAGCATTACAATTACTACGAGTTATATCCAGCAAGGATTGGGGTGGTGACCGGACAACCTTACTGAGGATTTACCGGTCTCACATCAGATCCAAACTTTAGACAACACCCACTCTTCACTAAATTCACAGAAGGAGGGTGTCCCGCAAGGTAGTATCCTTTCACCAACTCTATTTACCGTTAAAATAAACAGTATAATTGATGCTTTACCAGACGATATTGAAAAATCATTATATGTTGATGATCTGGCTGTTTACTGCCAGTCAAGCAATATGGCAATAATTGAGCGGCGCCTGCAAGGTTGCCTCGATAAGTTGGTGACTTGTGCGGATGAGAACGGCTTTAAATTTTCTCCCACAAAAACTTTATGTGTACATTTTTGTAAAAAAAATGGCTTACAGCCTGAGCCCGATCTCAAACTATATGGACAACAGCTTCCTGTTGAAGAGCAGGTCAAATTTCTTGGTCTTTTTTTCGACAAGAAGCTCAGTTTTACTCCACACATCAAATATATGAAAGATAAGTGTAGGAAAGCACTACAATTGCTACGAGTTATATCCAGCAAGGATTGGGGTGGTGACCGGACAACCTTACTGAGGATTTACCGGTCTCACATCAGATCCAAACTGGATTATTGTTGTATTGTTTATGGCTCAGCGAGACGATCGTACTTAGCAGTACTTGATCCAATCGCGAACCAAGGTTTGAGATTATGCTCAGGGGCATTTCGAACATCACCCATCGAAAGTCTTCAGGTGGAGACCGGTGAGCCCTCTTTAGAGACTCGCCGGTTGAAGCTGAGCCTGCAATACTATATCAAGATGAAAGCAAATCCTGAGAACCCGGCATACTCGTGTGTTGTCAACCCAGAGTACCAGAGACTGTTTAACAACAAGCCATGGACTATACCTACTTTGGGTATAAGGCTCCAACCCCATCTGGAGGACATGGAGGTGGAGCTCGACGCAATTAGCGTTGTGCGCCCACCAGAATGTCCACCCTGGCTTCTCCAACAGCCTAATATACTTTTTAACCTCTCAGATCTCAGGAAAGGAGACACCTGTTCCCTTGTCTTCCAGAGCATGTTGCTTGAGTTATTTTGTAGATTTCCGAGGCACCGGAAGGTGTATACTGACGGATCAAAGGAAGACAAGAGGACAGCTATGTCCTTTGTCTGTGATGATCATGAATTTAGCTGCCGCATTAACGATGAGGCTTCAATTTGCACAGCAGAGCTGTTAGCTATTGAAGCTGCCATCGAATACATATGGGATAGTAATGACAAGGAGTTCATGATCATCACAGACTCGCTATCTTCATTGCAGGCTCTTAAGAGTCAAAAACTCAACAACCCAATTGTTTCCAATATTTTGCATATGTGTCACTACTTGTCTGGGCAAAAGGACATTATTTTTTGCTGGGTACCCAGCCATATTGGAATACAGGGTAATGAACGGGCTGATGTTTTGGCCAAGGCTGCCCTGGATAAGACAAAACAGTTTTATTATATACCATATACTGATTTCAAGTATAACATCTCGGTCTACCTTGATGACATTTTGCAAGGTGAATGGAACATCAATGTCACCAGCAAATTGTTCGAGGTACAACAAATCATTAAGCGATCTTTTACACCAATGGAACGCCGAAGAGATGATGTTGTCTTATGCAGGGCCAGAATTGGCCATGCCTATTTCACAAACGGCTATTTATTGAGAGGAGAATTGCGACCTATGTGCTGCAATACTCGTCTCACTGTAAGACATGTCCTTCTCAGTTGTGCGAAATATGCGCACATCAGAAGGAAGTATTTTGCATTTAATTCCTTATTTGAGCTATTCAGGGACACCCCTGTTGGTTTTATTATTCAGTTCCTTCGGGAATGTAACCTATATTATATTTTTTAATTATTAGACTCAGACTTGTAGTTTTTACACAATCACTCCAATTTCATGGAGATATAGTGACTTGATAAGTCGTTCTTTTTATAATCACTTCATATTTTACATTATTTATACTGATATTTTTATACTCATTAAACTGTGTTATAGTGCAGGCGCTACAACATGTCTTCAGACTCGTTACATATAGGTGCCAAGAGCATCGTCATCTTATCATATCAAACATTTTAAACTGAATATTTTAGTACGATCATGCTTTTATTGGCTTTGTCTTTTCTTTACTACTTTAACTATACAATATGGGATATTGAAATACTCGGAATTTTCACTTAAATGGCCATACTGGCCGAAAAGTGAAGTAAAGCATTTCACTTACTTACTTCCCAGGCGGGGTACTGGGATGATTGCTAGTAGTAGTACTTTTCGCCCCCATTCGGGGAGGGTCATTAGGGATCTGTTTCGTCTGTTGGATGCTGTTACGGCATTGTACGGAAGCACTAGTCTACAGCAATCATCCAAGGGCAGCTGCAGCCTCCTCGTATCTGGCTATAATCTTCGGGCGGATTGCCAGTGGCGTACCCTGGTTCCTCCGCTCAACAGCGGAGCCAATGCAGCACCCGCATCAGTGCTGGCGCTGATGTAGGCTGTGGTAGCCTTAAATAACCGGCAATAGCGTGTTTGACATTAGGTCTCTCACGTGGGATGAATGGAGTTACCCAGAGGGAGTGATCCTTCCTATTGTTACT
Source organism: Flabesymbios commensalis (assembly GCA_964017125.1). Lineage (NCBI taxonomy): Eukaryota > Metazoa > Annelida > Polychaeta > Terebellida > Flabelligeridae > Flabesymbios > Flabesymbios commensalis. Next base: position 8,124,839 of record OZ024902.1, on the reverse strand, counting down.
CTGGGGACTATCCGACCCGAGGATAGCGGAGCTGCGCAAAATGCCACAGAGTTTCATCATTAAATTGTACAGCGAAACTCAAGTCTCCGGCCGTCTGGGCATGTCTGGGGGTATATCCCCCAGACATGCCCAGAACCCCTTATCGGGCGAGCGAAGGAAAACGCTCTCAATAACCCACCATGCCCTATCACCCCCACCCTCACATCATCTGTACATCATTCATCTCATCAATTGACTACAACGTTTTTATCGTATTACAATGTCACTTAAAAGACTTTTTGTGCCGAAAAGTGACGTAAAGCAAAGATTTACTACTACTACTACTTCCCAGGCCAGACGGTGCCGTCTGATTGCCGGCGCGTTGCGATTAGCTTTGATGTCTAAGCTTGGGGGGTGTCGCACGAGAGGCACGTGTGTCCTCCTGGAGTGGGGTCCCGTATAGGTAGACACAGGCTCATATCTGGCAGGGTGTAGTGGGAAGTACACCCTGCACGCAGGTTGCACACCACATGCTCCAAGCAGTCTCTACTGCCAGACTGCTGTGCATCCCATGTTTAATGTTGGGCCAGCGTTGTAGACGCTGGGCCAGCGCTCACACATTAACACAGGGATGATGTGCTGTGCTTGCTATGTAATAGCAGACTCGATGTTGATATAGGCCTAATACTGGGCCAGCTTCGCAGACGTTGGACCAACTTTAAGCCAGTATCAAAAGAATTGCTGGGTTCAAGCGACAGAGGTGATAATCTGATAATATCACAAGAGAAAGTCACTTGCGGGATGACACAATCATCATGTATTGAACCTTCACATAACAGGGTTGCCTACATCATGTTGGGCCTATAAGAGGTGATAATAATAGCCTTCGGCCACTAGGGCTATCTGTTTATCGTGAATTTTCAACCCAATCACAATGGGATAAAATGAAAATGTGACTACGTCAGACAGCTATCGCAGTCAACTGCATATTAGGCCTATATCCAGGGGCGTATCCAGGGGGGTGCTCAGGGTGCTCAAGCACCCCCCTTAATTTCCAGAGTGGTAATTTTCCAACCAATAATTGTACATACAATTAATCCACCATTCTCCGACATGTTGGTTCCAGCCCCCCCCCCCCCCCCCCATACCTAAATATATACCCCTTCCCATTTAAAGGTGTCTGGGATGCATCATTGGCGCCATTAACAGATTAAAGACTCAGATTAGACTATGAACTGGGCAAGTGATAGCCCCATCGCCCTTATGTGGCGGCAGAAGCAAAATCTTTCCAATGCAAATCTTTAAAATTTGACCATTCAGAGCACCTGAAAATAGGAATTTTTTGCGACTGGTCTTCTTTCTCCTGTCCACCCTTTACTAGTGTGAGATTTTTCAAACATTCATTATTTTTTTTGAAAAGAAACAGAATAAAATATTTCAACTTTGTGTTAGTCTTGGCCAATAATTGAAACGTTGAGCGAGACTTGAAACAAAGTTATGGAAAATAAATATGCTAAGATTGATGATAATTATCATAGAATACCTTGAAACAACGTTGTTCCAAAGTAGATATGCTAAGATTGATAGTAATTATCATAGACTATACCCTACCCTATGATAATTATAACACACCACAAGCACAATACACAGTAGGCTATTGGGATCGCTTGAAACGGACAACGACTTAGAGTTGGGCGTGCTGCTCTCCCAAGCAATTGACGCTGCATAAAATAAAATAATAAGGACCACGGGATAAAGATTATTTCTCAAATACCATGAATCTTTCACCTGGGTGATGGCGAATTAATTTCTCAAGAGATTTCATTTCTGAGACTCAGTCTTGAGAACAAGTGGATAAAAAACTGGGTCGCTTTTTCAATTTCCAAAATTTAATTGTTGCAAGGCCTATTTAAAATCGTCGAATTTTCTCAGTGCAATATATAGACCTCCAGTATAACCACTGACACGAAATAATTCAGATACAGCTGGGACTCAACAGTTTCTTTTTTACCAGAGACTAAATCAATGATAATAATTAAAAATTGGCAGTAAAGTTGTTTTAAAAATGTGGAACTACAACCAATACTAACAAAAATATCTGATATAGGCCTAACTGGTGATGAACTGGAATATAACATTTGCATTAAAAAATATTCTGCCATAGGGGAGGATGGCAAATTATTAAGGGTGAAATATAAACAAATATATCAGGGATTTTAAGTGATCATAAGTGAACGTTGTAAGCATTCTAATGGTCCATAACTTTTTTCAATGACATTTTTAATGACACTTTTAATAGATGATTGTTGCATAATTAGGCCCATCAATGTCACCAGCAAATTGTTCGAGGTACAACCAATCATTAAGCGATCTTTTACACCAATGGAACGCCGAAGAGATGACGTTGTCTTATGCAGGGCCAGAATTGGCCATGCCTATTTCACAAACGGCTATTTATTGAGAGGAGAATTGCGACCTATGTGCTGCAATACTCGTCTCACTGTAAGACATGTCCTTCTCAGTTGTGCGAAATATGCGCACATCAGAAGGAAGTATTTTGCATTTAATTCCTTATTTGAGCTATTCAGGGACACCCCTGCTGGTTTTATTATTCAGTTCCTTCGGGAATGTAACCTATATTACATGTTTTAATTATTAAACATAGACTTTTTACACAATCACTCCAATTTCATGGAGATATAGTGACTTGATAAGTCGTTCATTTTATAATCACTTCATGTTTTACATTATTTATACTGATATTTTTATACTCATTAAACTGTGTTATAGTGCAGGCGCTACAACATGTCTTCAGACTCGTTACATATAGGTGCCAGGAGCATCGTCATCTTATCATATCAAACATTTTAAACTGAATATTTTAGTACAATCATGCTTTTATTGGCTTTGTCTTTCCTTTGCTACTTTAACTATACAATATGAGATATTGTAATACCTGGAATTTTCACTTAAATGGCCATACTGGCCGAAAAGTGAAGTAAAGCATTTTACTTACTTACATAATTAGGCCCTGCATAATTGCATAATCGGCATTCCACAAACAAGGTTGCATAAATATTATCACAATGAGGGTGACCCAACGTTTGATTAATATTATTGTTGCTCCACCGGCTGCTACGCTGGCCAAACATTAACACAACATTGGATCGACAACTGTTTATTTTTATCTAGCTCATTTAATATGCCTAGTAGTTTGCACTCGCTATTAAATGAGCTAATGATCATGTTTATGGGTTTTTTTTCCCATTGTGTGGTTGTGTTAGCTTAAATAGTTGGACTTGTATAGGCTAGGTTGATCTGTCAATAAGTTAAATCTGACATTTCAGCCAGTATCTCATATCTTCGTTTTACAGCAAAGATACCACAAAATCGCACTATTTGATGTTTATTTGTTTCAAAAAGTACGATCATGCTTTTATTAGCTTTGTCTTCCCTTTACTACTTTAACTATACAATATGGGATATTGTAATACCTGGAATTTTCACTTAAATGGCCATACTGGCCAAAAAGTGAAGTAAAGCAAATATTTTACTTACTTTTACTTTTACTTCAAAAATTTGCGGAGGCATGCCCCCTATAGGTCTGTTAAATGGTTTCTTGAAAATCTGAGCACCCCCCCTTAATTTATTTCTGGATACGCCACTGATATCTTAGTCTTAGGCAAATAGACTTCAATATAACCAGAAAACACGAGATGTCGACATAATGACGGGTTATGGTTGGTTTAGTGACTGCAACGCTGACCCAGCCTTAAACCTTAAATGCCAACATGATCATAATTTCACCGACGTACTGAGGAATGCGCTTAATATATTTGGCAGACTCGTGAAGCAGACCATAAAATTATTTAAAAAATCGCTGATTTTATTTCGGCTTCCTAATATGACCATTATGATGTAAACATGTCCATAGACTAGTACTAGATATAGAGACAAAATTCCAGATTTCTTATTTCGGACATGCATGTCCAAAATAAGAAATAGTATACAGGAATTTTGTCTCTATATCTCGCTTAACTGATAAATGCACAGCACAAAAAATTAAACTTTTGCAGTTCTAGTATTTAAAATGTTTACAACATAATTATGGTCATATTAAAAAGCCAAAACTAAATCACTGATTTTTAGCGATTTTAGCCTGATTGAGTCGCTTTAAATGGCTTCGACAAAAATCCGCCAATATAAGATTCAATCAACAATGGCCTTGGTAATTGACCTTAGTAATTCTCGAGACATCCTCAACATTATCGTCATAAAAGTCAACATTTTGAGAAAATATGCGTTCTTTTGTCATTAAATATATACCGATAATTTTACAGTTGTCCGGTAGGTAGGCTTACTATCAAAATTGCGTTTTTGACCAATATTTCTTTGGCTATTTTCCAATTAGTTCAGCTGCAAGTTTTTTCATCTGGCTTAAACTTTGGCTACTAGGCCTGCTTTTTTATCAACCCACTTTATCACCCCAGATTATCACCCAGATACCAAAAATGGCCAGATGATGGTATAGTGTATTTATTGTCTGTAACGTTGACCCAACATTGGCTAAACCAACATGATTGGTTGGATGCCTGATTTTAATGACTTGGGGGGGGGGGGAACGAAAAACTCATTTGACTGGTCCCTCCTTGTCGCCGACGTTTTATAAAACTATACCTCACTGCGCAACCTACGAAAAAACGACCGGTCGCGAATAAGGCTGTTGATCCAATGTAATTTCAATATAGCCTAATATTATGCTTCACTGTTAAACACTCAAAACATCATGTAAATAATACTAAATCTTACCACAAAGGATATAACCATGAATATTTATAATCCAAGTTGTATATAACAATCATATTGTAATGATTTGATTTCATTAATGGTTTTTGTCAGCTAATTTCTGCCACAATGTTCATAAAATACTCTCCTCTGCTTATAAACTCACTCACTTTGTTGATCAGCTTCACAGAAGGAAAAGTAATGTAAAGTAAATAAAGCCACATGTTTTGACCCCAAGGCCAATCAAATTCGTGATATTATATTTTCATGATGTTTCGGGTGTCTGTTTTGTAATTGGGGATGAGCCCTATGGTGTAAACCCTACCTTAACAGTAGGGCCTACTATTCGGCTAATTTCAATATTGATCCACTGTGTACAACACTGGCCCGTCATTGAACCAACATTGGCTCAACGCCTCGTCTTTGTATTGAAATGGTTACATAGGCCAATCCCTCAGCCCCAAACACATGAGGCCTTTGGCCATAGTTTTGCATTATTTATGCTGTCATAGACATTTTGTACTTGTTATGCTGTGTTGTAGTGCAGGCACTACAACATGTTTGTCACCAAACTCGTGACATATAGGTGCCAGAGATATATACAATATTGTAATACTAGGAATTGCAATTTAAAGGGCCATACTGGGCGAAGAATGACGTAAAAGACATTTTACTTACTAACTTACTATTTTTCTCGAATTAGCCTACTGGTAAATATGCAACACAAAATTTTAAAAACTCACGCAATTCTAGTCCATGGACATGTTAATACCTAGGCAAGTGTTATGTTTTCGTTTTAGCTCTGTCATATCTTTTTGAGTGTTTGAATGAGTTAAGGCAACATTCTGATCGATCACAACTTTTAGAAACATCCGTTGGCAACTTAATCAGGTTTCGAAAAAGACGAATTATGACAAAATGTCGGTCATTACATTTTTGTCTTTTAGCTCCACCCGTTCTTTAATGCCTTCGCCATGTTTGACAGGAAAGTGTCCTCAGGTCACCGATTTGATTATTTTCTTCTTTTTTTAATTTACTAGCCGTAATTTATGACAAAAAGTTCTTAACTCGTATTAGGATAAGTATATAAGGTCTCAGATGTATCACATTGTCAAAGACGTTACTAGTTCAATCACAATGTCATTGGAAAATCACAGTTTGACAGCGCTTTCCCAACGGGCCTCACATTTCCAAACACGAAGGTTCAACACTTCTAAACTCAGCCAATTGACATGTTTTACATCTTTGTGGGACATCGTGAACATCGCCAAAATACATAGGTAATATTCATGGGATGTTCCTGGCTGGTGTAGTGACAAAAAGGAAGGGATTTTCCTCAATGTTGATCCTTTCAAAGAAAAAAACAAATCAACATCGGACCCTTCATCTAGACTCTCTTCAAAACAATGTCAATGCATTGACTTACAGAACCGCATGGTTCTTCTTTAATTAAAGACTCGCATTACTGTCAACACCTATTTTTGTGTGTTTAAATCTGCCTCATGTAATACATATTTATATGGCAGTGTCAACAATATCCATGCAAGATAATTTAATTCTAATTGAGTTTGTCAACTTACCCCGCCCTATCTTACTGGTGGGCCCTAATGTTTGGCTCACTGATTGTTTGATTGATTGATAAAAATAACACAAAACTTCAACATTTATAATTAAACCTAGAGTAGACTCTCTTCTACTTTTACGTAGAGATGAACACAATGAAAAAGATGTATTTTATTGTTTAATCTAGATATATAACAAAAGTTGATACATATACATAGCATTGCATCTCCAATTAACGTATTATTGTAAAAGCTCTAATTATCGCCCATTCTTACTCTAATGAGGGTAATCCTTTAGAATAGGGGACGCTATTTTTGTGACGTTGGGACTACATTTTCTATTCTATATAGCGAGGGAAATGTGGTCCATAATTAATTGGACCGCATTTATTTTTAAAATAAAGTACTTTTTATGACGTTTGGACCACATTCTCCGTCTAATAGAGACGAAAATGTGGTCCCTCACCTGTGAATGTGGTCCATTTATGGACCACATTTTCCGTCCTATATAGCGACGTAAATGTGGTCCATCACGACGGGAATGTGGTCCAAAACCCAGATGATGAATTCATGTCGTCCGTTTCAAATCGGCCTCCATTTTGAAGCCCGCTCTTTGTCAACATAACGGCGTAGTAATACATTGTCAACATTTAGCGTCTTTCAGTTTAAAAATGATATAAAAACTAAAAAGCGTGCTTCTTTTAGTTTATAAAAAAATATATTTACTGAAAGACAGGTATTTTTATATTTTATATTATATGACTATATTTGTGTTGAGATAATAATAACAAGGGACTATTTTTTCAAGGGTGATAACGCCGGCGGTAGTAATACATTGTCAGTGAAAAGTCTAAGAAAATAGTGTCTTTCAGTTAAAGAGAAATAGTCTAGTCTAGAGTTACACAAACTTAAAGACAGGCGTCTTTCAGTTAAAAATAAATATAAACTGAAAGACGAAAAATCATTATAATTTGTTATCGCACAAATATCTCGTCTAAACGGTAAAACTAGACTGAAAAGCAAGGGACTATTTTTTCAGGTAGGCCTAGTGATAAGGCCGTCGAGACGAGCGCTGAGCAATAAAAAAATGGCAGAAAACACGGGGGAAAAATGGACCATGGACCACATTGTCGTACCTATACCGCGAGGAATGTGGTCCAAACGTCATAAAAAGTACTTTATTTAAAAAATAAATGTGATCCAATTAATTATGGACTACATTTCCCTCGCTATATAGAACAGAAAATGTGGTCCCGACGTCATAAAAATAGCGTCCCCTATTCTAAAGGATTACCCTAATGAGCTTCCGTACGAATTTTTTTCACGCTCCGTACAGTGACGAAGCCACCAGTGGCATCCATTTAATATTAGTTAGAAGGATCTCGACCTCCACTATGTTCCGGGTTAGAACGCAGTATGTATCTGAAATGTAAATACTCACAGTGACATAAATGGCTTTGTGGTGCAGAAATCGTAATTTTGTTCACTATTTTATTTTCAGGTTGTTTAAAAAAGCATAAATAATAACCAAAATGACAAAAATTGTTTTCAAAGTATTTTCTATTGCTTTAAATAAATGTTCTTTTTCTTTAATAGATGCTAACCCGGCAACAGGCGAATTAGATGATGAATTTATTGGAAGTAAATCGACTTGACTATACTTAGCCCGATATACAGGAGAAGTAGATGATGAATCTATTAAGAACACTTTATCATTTCCAGCAGGAAGGATATCTCTGTGACATCACACTGGTGGCATCAAATGGGCGAGAGTTTACAGCACATGCGGGTGTGCTCGCTGCAGCAAGCCTTCTTTTAAAACAAGAGCTGGAAGAATGTGAGCGTGGAAACTATAGAGTAGTGACATCACTTAGTGGTCAAGAAGTACATTCGTTGATTCACTACGCGTACACGGGTGAGACGAGTGATCCACTTCTATCCAGCTTCACAGAGATGGGCCTACTCTGTGACAAATACGGTAATCAGTACCACGTGCAGATGATGCTTTCCTTATTGACTGAATTTGCAGAGAGAGGTTTGTTTTGCAATGTTGCATGTTACGACATAAAAGGACAGGTACAGCCAGCACATTCATATATTGTGGCTGCCAAATACACACTTCTTTCAAAAGATATTTTGAGTGAAAGCCTTGTTTCTTTTCAATTTACAAAGAGGCTTCAGACTTTGTATTTCAATCTTAAATCTGTTGGGAGAGGAAGTGAGCATCCTGAAGATCATAATCACAATATCCTCAACATTTCAGATATTTATGCCAACAATGCCGCATTTAATAGTAAATTTTCAGAGAAAAGAAACAGGTATTTGTCAACAGGAAATGTTGATAAATATTTTGCGTGTGAACTATGTGATAAAAGTTTTACCCAAAAATTTCTGTACAACAGACATCAGTTATCACACTCGAGTACTCGGGCATTTTCATGTCAAATTTGTCACAAAGGATTTTATCAGAGATCGGATCTCAACAGGCATGAGTTGACGCATGTGGAGAGAGATGCGCGGCCACATGCATGTGATGAATGCCACAAGCGGTTTGCTAGGAAAGACAAACTTAAAATTCACCAGAGAGTACACACGGGAGAGTGTCCATTTGTGTGTTTAACATGTTGTAAAAGTTTTAGCCAGAAGAGAGATCTCATCCGCCATGAACTAACACACACCGGGGACAGACCCCATGTCTGTGTCACATGTGAAAAAGCATTCGCTCAGAAAGGCGACCTTAAAAGACATGAATTAACCCACACTAAAGTCAAACCTCACGTCTGTGTCACATGCTCTAAAGCGTTTGCCAGAAGAGAAAAACTGAACCGTCATATGTTATTGCACACAGGAATTTGGCCTTTTATTTGCCACGCTTGTGACAAAGGCTTTCTAGAAGAAGACCAGTTCAACACACACAATCTGATACATTCACTTAATAAACCATTCACATGCGATATTTGTGACAAAGGATTCACCAGAAAAGCAGACGTTAAAAGACATCAGAAAAAGATACATAAATGCGGTTGACAAAGTTTATTAGAATTCAGAGCTATATAGTAGAATCACCATATCCATATTGTCTTTCGTTCTGGGCAACTCTTGTCAAATGTGAATATATTAATCCTTTTACAACCACAGACAATACATGTAAGTTCCAGATTGTAAGTTAGGTATTCAAACTAGCTGTCTGTATTAACTTCATAACGTAGTCTGGAAATCCACCATCCTTGGCCGAGAAAAAAAAATACATGGTACTTTTATCTCTGGTTACAAGCTGTAGCACTCTGAGAAACCCCCTTAAGCAAAATCCTGGGCATGCCATTGTATTTATCACCCTTAAACTGTTAAAGCACTTTCTTATATTAATTTTCACACACTTAGAGTTTTGTATCGCTACCGAGACCCACAACCTAATTAAGTGTGTTAAAATTACACATGATACCGGTATTTGTCTAATTTGAAACGAAACATGTAGAATTCATCTGATCATTAAACATCAATTTATATCACGTAAACTGGTATTTTATATGATAAAAAAGCATTGAAAAAAGTTATAGTGATGCTTAGGGCTTTAACCCTTAAAGCACTGAATTTTTTTTATGAAAACATTGGGAGGTCAAAGGGGTTTTTTCAATTTAAAATTATCATGAATGCCTTCGTTAGCTTTTTCTGATTCATTTAAATACCTATGTTATGGGTCTACAACCATTAGAAATATTTTTATTCTTACAGTGTGGGGATCGACTTTAGACATCAGAGTCTGACGTCTGTAGACGTCAGATTCTGACGACTAAAATCGATCCCTGCGCTGTAAGGGTTAATTCTCAACTGTGTCGACTATACTAACTTTGCTAGTATTTTTTTTCACACTTATCCAAGCTGTTGTTTGAACTAAAAAATGTCTTCAAATCCGTGAAATTGATATATGCTGTGACTTGAATCAATGTAATTTTAATTCTTTCAGTGCAGGTATATTGACTTTTGAGGCCTGACGTAAAATGCTAGTCCCCGTGCTGAAAGGGTTAAATAAAATCTTCCAGCATTGCGACCCTCCAGCTGCTAGTGATATGACTTCTCACATATTTTGTTTTAAAATCAGTACATTTAGAGCTTTAATTTATACTTTGATATTTATTAACTTTTAAAGTGCTAATCACATCTATAATCATGATAATCTTTTTTTGTCCTTAAAACAATAAATTTTAAAGGAGGAATCTGCATTGAGTTTGCTAGATTGGCATATATTTTGATTAAAACTGTACATAATATGTCCCAGCAAACACGACACGTCAATGCAATGATTTTTAAATGTTGGGCCAGCGTCGCAGACGTCTTCCCAACAATAAAACAGCATTGTTTCAACGTGTCGTGTTTGCTGTGGTAAGTATATTTAAGCACTTAGAATTGTGGATCATGGTGGCAAAACAACTTCAAAGTCAGTAAAAAAATTATGATATTTATAATTCAGCAGTGTAAGAGTTATAAATGTAATTGTTTATTTACTGTACTGTTATTTACTGTGGGGCGTAATTGTAGTAACACAAATGTAACACAAAGGCAGGTTGGGTGGAGTATTTAACCAGCCCTTAAAAAGTTGAATTATTTTTGTATAAATCATGGAGACCAAAGAGTTTATTTCAATTTGAAATAATCAAAAATGTCTTAGTTGGCTCTTTTTCGCTTTTTTGAATACCTATGTTGTGGTTCTACAGCCATTATAAATATTTTAATGCTTTTAGTGTGGGGATCGTCTGGGGATCGGCGTCTACAGACGGTCCCCACGCAGAAAGGGTTAATGTCACCCTTCTGCTGGTCATTTAAAGGAAAATTCATCTATTAAGGCAAACACCGCTGTTCTTTCACAACAAGTTCATTTGGAATAAAATGTTGACTTTGCGGAAATCTCGTATTATACATTAAACAGCCTGTTTTGTAAATAATTATTTGTTCATAGTATGCTCTTACACATATCATGACCTATGGTGGCCCATACAGGCCAGGAATAAAATAAATCAAAATGATTAATGCGTGCCCACGCAATAATAATGCGTTCCCACACAATGACTGAAGCATGCCCAAGCAATGACTGGAGCGTGCCCACGCAATGATCAGTGTGTGCCCACACAATAACTGATGCGTGGCCACAGTAATAATGCGTGCCCACGCAATAATAATGCATGTCCACGCACTATTAATGTGTGCCCACGCAATAATAATGTGTGCTCACACAATAGTCAGCACATGGCCAGCCGCTTCTGAAACTGTTTGTGAAAGTCTTGACTTGTGAGACTTCGTAGACTGGTTAAACATGGTTATTTATTACCTTAATAGCCTACGCCTACTATCCATCAATATATTATTGGTCATTGCGGATTTCAGAAACAAGAAAATGATAGCCACATCCCTACTTTTTAGTTATTTATTTCGTGGGCATGCAATGATCAATGAATGGCCACGCATTATTTTTGCGTGTAATCGCATTATTATGTAGATATATAGATAGATAGAAGGTGTAGGCTATTAAGTAAAAATTAACCATGTTAACCCAGTCTATGAAGTCTCACAAGTCAAGACTCGAGAGGGGTTTCACAAGCGGCTGGCCATGTGCTGACTATGGCGTGGTCACGCATTATTACTGCGTGGGCGCGAACTAATAATTACACATTATTATTGCGTGGGCACGTATTAATCATTTTAATTTATTTTATTCCTGGCCTTTATAGGCCACCTTAATGACCCGTGAATTTCTCTGTGGAACATTAACCCTATAATTAGATAAATGACAACTATATAGGTCACTAGTCACATGAAGTTTAGCAGAAGAGTCCCTATAGCCTACTGCTCAGCAGATGACACAAATGGAATTCTGAAGGTCACCTTGAAGTTACACCTCGAAGATGAGCAGTACTCCACAACAGATGATACAAGCGATATGTAGTATAAGTTTTTAGAGCGGGTAGATGGCAAGCAATGACATTCATGTAGGTATTTTTATTTTTAATTAATGTAGGCCTAGTAGTTCTAACGGGGTTTGAGTTGAGCAGCGCTATATATGACTGAATGATATGTCTTTTAATATCCCCATTGAAATCTAATCTCTGCAGTGCTTGAATGGAATCATGCCAGTAATAATTAGGGGGAGAAACATTAATGTTTGGCAAAAAAATCTTTTCATCTAGCATTAAAATTGTTGGTATTTATTTTCTACACTATGTAATAACATTTTCGTGTGACTTCCTCATACATAGACTACAAAGACTATCAAATAAAGATGGTTCTCAGGAATATATGAATGCTTTATTGCATGCAAATTTCATACATCTTTTACTGAGGTACTGGGAAGATTGAGAGTAGTAGTACTTTTCATTGGGGTCTGTTTCGTCTGCTGCATGCATTACAGCATGGTACGGAAGCACTAGTCTACAGCTATTATCCAAGGGAAGCTGCAGCCTCAACATGTCTGGCCATAATCTTTAGGGGAATGGTAGAGGTTTATACCCTGGTTCTTCAGTTCAACAGCGGTGCTAATGAAGGTGTTGTATTAGTGCAGGCATTGCCAGAAGTGCAGGCACAAATGTAGGCTAGCTGTGGTTGCCTTGAAACAACCGGCAATAGAATGTCAGACATTATGTGTCTCACGTGGGATGAATGAAGTTACCCTCAGCTATTGTTACTCTGGGGACCCGGGGATAGTGGAGCTGCTTTTGAACAAACAAAATGTGTTTCTATATGAAACAAATAGACATCTGGCATGCATCGGGGTAAATCCCCTAGACTTGCTCAGAACCCATTATTAGACGAGTGAAGGAACACTCGCAACAACCCACCATGCCCTAGCTATCACCCCACCCTCGCACCATCATTTGTAGTCCTATATCATTTATCTCATCATCCATAGGACTGCACTGTTTTTTAGCGTATTACAATGACCCCTAAATGACCATTAGTTCAGAAAAAATCAGCGCCCCCCGTTTGTCAATTCCTCAACCCGCCACTGCTAACAACTAACCAATATAATTGCCAGTGACATGGTGGATCATGACAAAATAGCATGCAATGTTATTAGGCCAGGTTAGTCTAAATAAAAGAAAAGGACAACAAATAAATAAACCACGGGAATGTGATCTGACATGATAAATATTCCATTTTGAGAAAGTGGCCTCTGTAACTTTATTAAAATTATTATGAATTTAATTTTATTACAATTATTATGAATTTAAGTTCACAACATCTATCGAATTGTATGAACTTTGACTTTGACTTTGAGTAAGTCAAAGTTCATACAATTCGATAGGTGTTGTGAACTTAAATTCATAATAATTGTAATAAAATTAAATTCATAATAATTTTAATAAAGTTACAGAGGCCACTTTCTCAATATGGAATATTTATCATGTCAGATCACATCACATGTCATACCACATTACTCAAAGTCAAAAAGCTAACAACTATAACCACAATAATTGCCAGTGACATGGTGGATCATGACAAAATAGCATGCAATGTTATTAGGCCAGGTTGGTCTAAATAAAAGAAAAGGACAACAAATAAATAAACCACGGGAATGTGATCTGAAATGATAAATATTCCATATTGAGAAAGTGGCCTCAGTAACTTTATTAAAATTATTATGAATTTAATCGTATTACAATTATTACGAATTTAAGTTCACAACACCTATCGAATTGTATGAACTGAACAAATGTAAATGTACACACAAGATTTGAAAACTGAAGAAGAACTTGCAAAACAAGCTTGAAAAGTATAACGATTTAGTATTATTTCAATGTAAGAATATGTGTACATATCCCAGAGACAAGCAGCAGTAGTTCTAAGATTTAGGCCTACATACATTACATAAATATGGTATTCCACAAACATAAAGGACTAGCCATGCCATTTTTTTTACTAGGGTATAACTAAATATGGAAAATATTAGTAAACCACAACAGTCAACACTGGTTGTGAGGCGTTGTCTTATAATAATTTAAGATCATTAGATGAGCAACGCTACATACCGGGTAATTATAATATTTTAATACTCCATACATATATGGTTCATATAATCATAGGCTTACATGTCTAGACATCGACTATAGTCGGATTCACATTAACCGTGGTGAATGAATTTCGCCGATTTCTCACCAATTCTCAACCAATTTTCATGAAATTTTACACACACTATTTTCCATTCATGTCGTGACTTAGTTGACATTGTCAACCGGTCCCGCCCCCGGTTGACAAGCTGCCTATTGAAAAAAGAGGCGAGGCACCAGTGTCATGTCTGCACACCCTCATCTGACTGTCTATAGTGGTGTACAATCAATTTGTGACGCTGAGAAAATGTTTTTAAGGTCGCGTCAGGAAAATATAAACAATTGAAAATTCAAATCGAGCTGGTAGCCTATGAACAGTATAAACGGTGGCCAACTGCGGCCATTTTGTTTGAATTTCTGGAGTCTAAAAACAACATCCAGCTCCCCGTCTGGAAACGAAGTGCCAGCTAGACAGGTGCCTTGTCTTGTCTTGACTACCCTGAAAGTTTCGCTAAGTTTTATTTATTCATTTATTTGCCATCAACACAAAAAAAACAATTACAATTTATAGGTCTCACATAATCATAAAAAAACAGTAAAAATCGTTCGTTTTGATAAAAAATGATGGCTGGGCCACCAGAAACAGACATACAGTACATGTACCGTATTGTCTATACAAGTCTGGTAGTCCACAATGTATATAGATCTAATACTTCAATAAAATATAACAATAATCATAATAATAAAATAAACAATAAAATTAGCTTAATTACAATTTACCAGGCAAAAAATGGCGGGTTGCACATACATGTGTAACATTTGCATGTCCCCGACCAAGAACACTTATTATACACAATGAAATCACATAATAAATTATTAAAATAACAAAGATTCACTGCTTTTTATATCCTGTGGAAGATTGTTCCACAGGGGCACAACTTTGTTGAAGTAGGATTGTCTGAACGACTTTTTTTTGAGAGCCTAGGGCCAAAGATGCAATTTGCGCTGGTTGAACGAAGAGATTTGTCGTGTAAATTTGTGTCTAAAAAGTCCTCTAATTGTACTGCGTATACAGGTATAGTCCATGTAAACATTTAAAGAAGAAAATTAGATCTGCACAATCTCTTCGAAATGACAGCGGTAGCAGAATAAGTGTGGTACATCTCGCACTGTATTTTACTTCGGGATAATGCAGTATATAGCGCGTAGCTGCACGTTGAATGGATTCTAAAGCTTGCATTTCATTGAAATTAAATGGAGACCAGACTGTAGAACAGTGTTTAAGATTACTGCGAACAAGTGTAGCCTACTATACAGATAAGAAGTAACATTTATAGGAGCTTTATAACCCACTGAGCGTTTTATCATCCCCATCATTCTGTTACATTTTGATACTAATGTATTTATATGAGAATTCCATGACAAATCACTAGTTACAGAAACACCAAGATCCTTCATAGATTGCACTCTGCGGACACGTCTTTTGTTGATAGTATAAGTAAAATCAATAGGAACTTTCTTCCTGGTAACAGATAACAAAGTACATTTCTCAAAACTAAATTTTAATCCCCAACGTATTCCATAATCATATAAATTATTTATATCATTCTGTAGTAGTAGTAGTAATGCTAGTAGTAGTAGTAGTAATTTTGTATATGATTTTCCTTTTTATTGATGTCCATAGGGGTGGGAGAGTGAGGAGTGGGATAAGGCCACTATATTTTTCTCTGTTTTAGATGAGCGTGTGCATTAGATTAACGGCCTGACAATGCCAAAAAAAACATGTGTTGTTTTTCTCCCCAGAACGCGGATTGGATGCATGGTTGCCAATTTCCGAATTAAAACATGCCAAATAAAAAAAAATAAGAGATTAAAAGACGCCCTACTTGCTGCTTGGAGACATACCTAGTGAGTAACTTAAAGGCCATTTGTTGTTAAGTGTGCATATCACTATATTAGAGTCCATGTAACGTATTCTGTTTTCTTAAAAAATAAATAGTGTCTGCTTGTTTCTATTGATAATGGCAAGAGTAGCACTCTTAGTATCTCATAATTTGTTTATGTCTTCTTACATACTTACGTTGGACTACATATTCATCACACAGCAAGGAACTTTATTTGATCTTAGAGGGCGGGGGCCCTAGGGTAGTGGTTATCACCGCTGCCTTTCACGCCAGAGTTCGGGGTTCGGTTCCCGGTCTCGGCGGTTTGAAAGAAACAAAAAATGTTTCTTCCCCATCCACGTGTGAAAGTCAATATTGTGGGGAGCCTCCGTGACCGAGAGGTAGCGTGCTCGGCCTCAGACCGCCAGGGCTCGAATTTCGAATCCTGTGTCTGGAGGACAGTGTCATCTCAAGCATCTCACCATCCTCAGTAGGTTCTCCTGGCCCAGTTTAGCCTATATGTGCACAAAGGTGGCCTAAAGCCCGATTCATTTCATTTCATTTTGATCTTAGAATTTTTGGCAGATAAAAACAACTAAGTAACTCAAAAGTAACGTATTCTGTTATTTTGTGGCGACATGAACATAAATTCAATTTTGCAAGGGACAATATACTACTTTTGGGAATTCACTTTTTTAAAACAATCACTAGGCCTACTATATGTTCATCAAATTCAAACAATTAATCTTCCAAAAACTGCACCCACTCATGAACAGTGACCTGTCTAAGACGGAAATTTAAGCTGCCGACATGCCAAAAATGTCATTTTTATGGCATTCCAGTGGTCAAAAGCACAATTTTTCTTGTCTAAGCTATGGATAACTATACATTTTCTGAAAGTTGAATGATAAAACTAGTTAAACAAAAGTGGAGGTCACTACAAACGAGAACGTACACTGCTGGGATCACATGATTCTTAAAGTGGCGGGCTCTGCCCATATATAGTGATTTTCAAGATATATGGCCTGATATCAATACTCGATTTGTAATGTAATTTTGAATTGATCAAGTCGGCGACAATTGGGCCTGGTGTATATGACTGCACCCGAACCCTACATTTTTCTTAAGAGTATATTTATTGGCCTATTATGCATATCGGTATGCCTATTGAGCTTATATGAAAGTCTGACTACTATAGTCTTATTCTATCACTTCTAGTTTATGATAAAATATATATTTAAAAAACACAAAGATTATCAGTGGTATGACATGTGACAGGACATAATGGATTCGGTGGCTTTGTCTGTAGGTTTATTCACGAGTGTTTAGCTCCTCTACCAACCTATAGTATATAGACTAGTATATTTGTAGAGCAGCTAAACACTTGTGGCCAGACCTTTAAGATGATGCTGTGATATTTCCGTCACTGTAGGCCTAGATCGTAAAACATGTAGGGCTATTGGTCTATTGTAACTGTTGTATGTGCTGTGGAGTTGCTCAATGGACAGAACAAAATCCTGAACTTTTTTTCTATTTTTGATAGCTAAGGGCTCAAAATCATAATTTGTGACACTTTGATGGCGCATGAAAATCCTAATTTGCGATACTAAATGAAGCGCTCGATCACTTGCAAATTTTAATTCTGTATGAAAATGTCTTATTTTTGAAGTTTTAGGCCTATAGGCCCCTTTTTATTTAATTATACATATATTTATACTGAAAAAACCCCAGAAATATTATTACCAAATAGGTATATATATCTTTGTCACCTGGGCATTTAGCATATGGTGCTGCGGGGTATTTGAAATGTCTGAACAGTTACGTTGTGTGAAGCCACCCTTAATTGAAACATGCAATAGCCATTTCCTCTCACCGCGTATTCAGTGATTAGGCCTATATAAAGAGTTCACATGCAAACTAATCTAGGTGGAACGGAAGCAAAAAACACGGTTTACTAATATATGTAGGCTACAAATGTATTTTTGCAAAACTTAACATGACAAAATCCGTAGAATACGGGTACATCAGTGGAATGGGCAATCCTACATGCCCCCACTCCAATCGCACATGAATGATACGTAATTGACCTGGCATTGTTTACAAATTTAAGCCAATATTAGATATGATGACGTCTAGGATAATGTTTATGTTTCTTGGGTTGTATGGCAAATGCCAGATTAGTCACACATTGCTATTATAAGGCCATTATATTAGCCTGCAGGCTTGTGTGACCATACCTCGACAGCATCTGCTTCAGTTGGTCCAAATATTTTTCTCTGATTCCGTAATTTACATTTCATTCTACAGTGGAAGATTATTCAAAATGTAACTTATAGACAGAAGTCTGATAACATGTGGTATATTGTTAATTATAAAACAAAATGGAATGACTAGATATATTATGGCTTGAAAAATTTAACGGAAATCACTTGAGATTCAAATGTACAAAAAGTTTAAAAAAATCATTAAAATGTATAATGACTATAAGGCAGCTGGACTGTAGTAGCCTGTACAGCTATGCATATGAGCCCATGTTAATGGAAAGTGAACATCACACTTACGCAGTCTTGTCAGCTAGGTTGTTGTAGAATCACAGGTATATTCCTGCAAACAGACAGCATATAATCTCTTTGTCAAGCCAATTTTCGTTTGATCAGTACTTGTGTATTTTGTTTTAGTCTACGCGATGGATCGAGCTTCTCAAACTACGGGACTTCGAAAAGTTCACATAATAAACCCAGGATTATGCAAGATAGCAGCTCATGTTAATATCAACTTTCCTGTCTTGCAAGTTCGCTCACTAGTTTGGGGTCTGTATGATCAGCATCACGCAATTGAGGTTTCGCGTATCAAGGCAGACATCCCACCTAAGCGCGGGGGACCAGCTACTGTTACTGTTGTTCGTGTGACTGACTCAGGAGCAGCAGATCTAATTGTTGCTGGTGATGTGATAGAGTCTGTGACAGGTCTCTTAGACGAAGATAAATCTTTTGACATGGACAGAATGAATAAACTTCTGGAAAAGCTTGGAGTGTCTTATGTATTCTGTACTGGTGTGTCTAAAGAGGAATATAATACTGTTTGCTCTGGCTGTACATATGTTTCGGATTCATTTGTAGAAAAGCATGTGCCATTCAATAGATTTACCAGCAGAAACTGTTTTAAATGGTATATACTTCGCAATAATGCAACCATGGAGGAGAGGAAGCTTGTTTTAGAAGGAGACAACAGATGCTCTGAATGCAACAAGGTTTATCGCCAAGTTAGAAAAAGTAACAAAAGAAATTTGGACATCCCGCTAGAAAAGCGACTACATAGAACAGACTCATCCTCCAAATACCCTATCCGCCTTTTAAGTCCACAGAGTAAGGCTATTCGACTGGAAAATCTGAAAAAAATTAACAAAAAGCAGTCTGCTCAACTACGTAAATATGAAAAACAATTAGGAGTGAAGAGCTTGCATTTGAATGACCAACAAAGTGGCGAATTACAAGAATTTGTCCAATCCATTCCAAAGAAAGCACTGGAAGAAGCTCACCAACAGACAAGCGAAGAAGACGACATGCCAGTAGCAAACCAGGTGTTATTTGAATGTGATCAGAAGAGTCACCGTGAGTAATTTTGCATATATGATGTTGATAGACTAATTACTCTTTACTTTAGCACCACTCACCGCTAATATATATTTTATATGTATAGTTTGCACCATAGAGACTATATCTCTGGTTTACACGCATACTGCTGTTCCAAAAAACACTATACATTTTAAAATGTACATGTTTTTGGTTCAATGTAGTTATACGTGGGTTCAACAGGGTTCCCCCCAGAAAAATGAGAAAGCATCAGGGTAACTGGCGGCTCGGGTTCAGCGCGGCGCGCGCCGCGCTGAACCCGAGCCGCCAGTTACCATGATGCTTTCTCAGACTGGGGTCAGGAGGCATACCCCCTTGAAAACTTCTGTATATAATACCCCTTGTAGTAACTTATAGAGCTAATATGTATCCATTATTTGCACTGATACATCATTTTTTATGACATTGTAAAATATTAAAGTAAAAAGTCCAGTTTGGGGAGAGCTTTTAATGATTTTATTGAAGCATGATGCTTTGATGCTTTGGGGGAAACCCTGGTTCAATACTGTTGAAGATAAACATCTATAGCTACAAGATCACAAAATGTATTTCCTAGCAAATACGAGACGTTCATCCAATGTCAGTTCACTGTCTGCGACGCTGGTCCAACACTGAACAAATCTTGGGTGGATGTCTTTGTGTTTGCTGGGTCGTTACATAGCCTGTAATATAGAATGTTTCTAAGCTTGTGCGCAAACTGGCAACAATGTAGGTGCACAGCCAGACAGAAACTTAACACAGTCTGGTGTCCATCCCACTATTAACATGATTAAGAATGGTATCTTAACTTTCTGTTATTTCTATTAGGAAAGTTAAGATTAATCTTAAATTTATTTTCTAATGGGAATTGAGTTCAAACTAAGATAATCTATTTTTTTAGTTGGATGGACTAGTTATTATACACCTGACACACGTGCGGCTGTAGCATACTGTGGGCTTCATAACAAAACCCTACCAAGTCTTGTGATTTAAACAAAGTCATGCGTAAGTCAAGACTACTTTGAGGCTCTTACAATCCCTTGAAATGCATTGCAATTATTGAAATAGCAAAGCCTGAATATAGCATATCCATAATAGTAGCACAGCTATTGGGCTATTAGTCAGCTGTACCAAGAATGTTACATAGCTGTACCTGAGGTAGGTCTTTCCGTTAGTAAACTATAAATCATTCTCCAGCTATTGCGTAACGTTAGTCCTTATTATTTGTGAATCACAAGAAACATTTATTGTATAAAAAATAGGTTTACAGGGTCTATATGGTTACCTCGATCACCTTCATAGAATTATATATTAAAATTATGGTCACTTATATATTCCTGTAAATTGAACAGAATTGTGGCTACTTTAAACATAAAATAGTTGAATAAATGTATAATTTCTTATAAAAACAAATCTAATAATAAAAAAAAAATTGTGTTATTATATTTTGATTATAAAAATTAAAGAAATTCGAAACATTTACTGTGTGTGTTCAAATGTGGGTGTAGATACCAAAATCATTAGCCTATGTCGAATTCAAATGAAGAAATCGCTGATTTTTTATGGCGGCCATTTTGAATTGCCATTTTGAAACATTTTCGTGTAAAATCCAGCTTGATAACAAGCAGATTGGGATTCAGCAGGTCTAAAACCACAAAAATAAGTTTGTTGCCAACTTTTACCCCGAAATGCCTCTGACACTGAAAAAAAACGCCTTTTCACACAGTCATTGGGTCTAGTCTATTATAGTAAAGACGAGGGACAAATATTAGGCTTATATGGCTTACAATCTAGACATCATGACGACATTTGTCCAGGACAACATGTCGACATTTGTCCAAGATGAACGATGTGAAAGGCAACCAGCAGTGACCACAGTTGGGTACCCGGTAGTGGCCCACCACATGCTGTCTAGAATATTACTTTATTTTATGTTAACGTTATATTTAGAAAGATTAATCAAATTCATTTTTTTGTTTCGGATATACATCACACATCATCATATACGTGTCTACTATGTTCTGAGTGTATGCAATTCCTTTTTGTAGAGTTAGAAAAAATGGATGATTTTGAAAGACAGGAGATTCCCGAAGAGATTATGATGACCCTCCATCGGTTCCAACGTGAAGATCATTTGTGTGACCTGACTTTGATTTCATCAAGTGGCAATCAGTTTGTGGCCCATGCTGGAGTACTTGCTGCAGCTAGCTCTCTCTTGAGAAATCTCCTGCAGGAATGTGAACTTGGAAATTATACAATAGAAATGTTGTTAAGTGATCAAGAAATAAGAACATTAATCGACTATGCATACACTGGTAATCAGACTGATCCACTCATGGCTAATCTCGGAGATATGGGTCTGCACTGTTATGAAAATGACGATTTATCTCATTCTCATGCTGCAGTCACATTATCATTTTTATATCAATTTGCTAAGAAAGGGTTATTTTGTAATATGTCATGTCAAAATACAGGTGGAGATTTAGAGCAGGATCACACTTACATGTTTTTATCCAGGTTTACTTTCTTATCAGAGCACATCTCTAGACAAAGTTTGTTATTAGTCATTCCGAGGGCATCATCATCAAATGGGGCATAAACTCACTAAATTCGAATTTGTACTTGCTGGCAAGTCTAGTAAAAAATGGCTAATCTCTAAAGTGGAGATTTTGAACCACCTGCAATCTATGATATATGGAGATAATTTGCTAAATGTTGGTCGACATATTCAGTAAAATTACAATTGGTAGATTGGAAATTTAAAGTTAGTCAGCACCATTTATATGATTAAATGTGCACCATAAACATGATAAATGACAGACCTTATTCTTGTGAGACCTGTGGTAAGACATCCTCACAAAAGCCTTACCTTAATAATCACTCTTACATAAAATATAATAAAAATTCCTACATCCCTGTACTGCAGGGGTGCTGAGTAATTTCTTATTTGAAAGTATGTTTGGATTAGGTTTTGTTGTATGCTCAGAAAATATGTTTAACGCTTGCATTCCTATATCTGCTATAATTGCCCGTTTTAGTCATTTTACAAATATGCTATTTGTTCAGCAAGTTATCACCATCAGGCTAGTCATAAATAGTAGTAACCATGGTAACTACGTGATTAGTACTATAAATTTGTTTAAATACATGGTAATAAAACTTAAATTATATTAAAACAATTTCCTTGTGATTTCAGTTCTGCAATTACTTCTATGGATGGAAAGATGGTAATGGTAATCGTTTATTATACTGATTTGTGCTTCCATATACATTTCAGGTACCATAAATATATCATTTCCGTCTTTTAATCACCCAACCCGACTTGGGGTTTATAAATCAGTTTAAACATAAGTATACATATATACATATAGTGTACAGGAATGAGATGGTTAGTTAGTAATAGTGAGATGTAATAATGAGATGGTTAGTTAGTAAGACTAGGCATTCGCCCAGCCCGGGCCCATGCCGGGCCAATATCTGGAACGTTGGCCGGGCATCGGGCCGTTGCTAAACAAATGCCCCTCCTAACAAAATACCTTGCCTGATTGCCAAAAGCAAACAAACAGAAAACACGAGACTCTGACCAAAAGTTGGGTCAACGTTGAGCCACTGTCGTCGAGTCAGTGTCACCCCAAACAAAGGGCCAGCGCTTCGTGCTCAGAGGGCAAACATATAGCACATAGTAAACACGGGATGTCGACCCACTGTAGTCTCAATGCCGGCCCACCGTCTCGACGGTGGATCAACACTAAACCAACACCGGTCCAACACACCGCGTCCACCGGGCCAGAACCGCTGCATGTGCAACCCGCATTAGCAGGAGATCATGAGACCCATTATGCTCAATCAAACAGAAAAAAAATACATTATAAAATTGTTCAACAATACAAAATATTAAAAAAAATAATGATAGTATGCAGACAATAAAGACTTCCGGTGTTCCATGCATTTTCTACATAATTCAGTACATATTTCGTTCCTGCTGCCATAATAAAACAGAATTTTTCAGTTATGTCTAGATTAGAGAAATTATTATAAGTTAAAATAATTTCGTTAAATAATATTTTTCTGTGATTACTGTAAACAGGAGAGACACACACAAAATGTAGTTCATCCTCAATTTCGTTTTTACAAAATAGACACATTCTACTTTCACTAGGAATATTTCGAAATCTCCCCGTTTCAATTTCTAATGGTAAAATACCTAACCTCAACAGTGCGAATATAGAGCGAGACATTTTTGAATGAGCCATCTTAACATAACTTTCACTTTTAAAGATATTTTTAAACATTACATAACTTCTAAATTTAGGCTTTATTTACACATTTTTCATCCAGTCTTCTTGACATTTACTTTGGACAATATTTTTTAATTAACTCAAGATCATACACTTCCCCTAAGCGTGGCTGTACACAGCCGAGTGTGTGACATATATCTCGAAATTGCTTAGACCATCCAATAACCATTTAATATCCCATTTTAATACCTTAGATACAATCCGATCTGTTTTTAATTTAGTTAATCTATTCCAAGTTCTAAATAATGCAATTATATGTCTATACTTGGGTAAAAGCCATCCCATATCACATTGAAGCCCTGCAATTGGGGCTTTTGGGTGAAGCCCTAGGTAATAACGAGATGCTCTATTCTGGGTCTTATTCATTGAATCAAAATGATTGAAACCCCATATACCAGAAAAATAGTCACTGATAGGAACTACACAACTATGATACATTTTAGTAAAAGTTTGGAATTCTGAATTTCTGAGTAAGTGCATCTTAGCAATCATAGCACTTAAACTCCTACCGGCAGCCTCAGAAAGAACATTAATACCATACTTAAAATCCATAAACTCGTCAAAATTTAATCCTAAATAATTACATACCGTCACCAGATCTAAATTTATATTTCCCATTTTAAATGGAATTTATTATCAATATATCCATAGTACTTTGAGGTGCTTGAGAGTATGGAAGGCAAGTCATATAATTGTTTATACATATTATACGATGATCCACCGAAAGCCTGTCGGCTATGGTAGGTAAAATGTGATCGTTCTTGCATCAGAAATTGAGTATTCCAACGCAGCTCTCACATCAGTACAAGCACTGGTGTTTGCCGTGGTAATTAAGACCCAAACTACCGAAGATAGAGTGATTGACATCAGGTCTCTCATGTGGGATTAATGTAGTTACCATCATCCTGTGAGATCTATCCGACCCGTGAATAGCAGCGCTGTTTTTCGTATAGCGAAACCCAAGGGCCTGTCTGGGGGTCAATCCCCCAGACATGCCGAAAACCATATTTTGTGCTGATTAATATGATTGAGGAAACACCTCAATAATTACCCACCATGTAAGCCTATCAGCCCACCTCCACACCATTATCTGTACATCATTCATTTGATGAAAGGTCTGCACTGTTTTTAGCAGATAACGATGTCACCTAAATGTCCATTAGGTCTAAAAAATGACATAAAGCAATACTTTACTACTACTACTGGGGTACTGGGATGATTGCTAGTAGTAGTACTTTTCGCTCCCATCCTGGAAGGGTCAATAGGGATCTGTTCTATCTATTGAATGCTGTGTACGGCATTGTACGGAAGCACTAGTCTACAGCAATCATCCAAGGGCAGCTGCAGCATCCTCGTATCTGGCCGTAATCTTCGGGCGGATTGCCAGTGGCATACCCTGGTAACTCCACTCAACAGTGTAGCCAATGCAGCACTCGCATCAGTGCTGGCGCTAGTGTAGGCCGTGGTAGCCTTAAATAACCGGCAATAACGTGTTTGATGACATTAGGTCTCTCTCACGGAGAATGAATGGAGTTACCCCTCCTATTGTTACTCTGGGGACTATCCGACCCAAGGATAGCGGAGCTGCGCGAAATGCCGCGGAGTTTCAGCATTAAATTGCACAGTGAAACCCAAGTCTTTGGCCGTCTGGGCATGTCTGGGGGTAGATCCCCTAGACATGCCCAGAACCCCTTATCATGCAAGCGAAGGAAATCGCTCTCAATAACCCACCATGCTTTATCACCCCCACCCTCACATCATCATCTGTACATCATTCATTTCATTAATTGACTACAATGCCACTTAAAAGACCATTTGTGCCGAAAAGTGACGGATAAATAAATGGCTAAAATTCAGAAAGTTGTTCTTGATGGGGAAATGTCTGATCCAGTACCAGTCACTTCCGGGGTGCCACTTACAGAAAACAGTTCTCGGCCCTCTCATGTTCCTCATTTATGACATCAACCAAAACATCAATTCAAAAAGTAGGCTTTCTGCAGATGACTCTGTACTATACAGAGATATAAATTCAAAATCAGATTGTTTAGAACTTGAACAAGATCCTCAGAAATTAGTTGACTGGTGTCACATGTTATATAGCAAATATCTTTCAACAGAAATAAATGTCACACATTACACGCCCACAGAAAGAAACAGCCCATCATACACACCTACACAATGTACAACACACCGGTAACACCAGTTACCACCCATATCTTGGCATAGAACTACAGTCAAACCTCTGATGTCATGGACAACACACATACAGAACACAACCAACAAACCACAGAAGACACTGAACATGCTGAAAAGAAACCTCAAACAAGCCTCCACAACTGTAAAATCACAGGCATACAAAACAATAGTCAGACCCCAACTTGAAAATGCAACAGCCATCTGGGATCCACACACGGCAAAATATATGGACAACATTAACAAAAAATACAAAATTATGCAGCAAGATGGGACCATCATGAATATTCACACTACACAAGTGTTTCCTTCTTACAAAAAGAAGTAGATTGGCCTCCTATTTCGGTTTGACGTACGTCCACACACTAGACTAGTAGGCCTACTTTTCTACAAAATTTGCCGTCAGAAAATTGCCATCCCCATCCCACCCTATTTACAAATACCCCTCAGAACTACACGCCACACATAAAGGAAAAAAGCTACAGATACAGACAACTCAGCACATCAAGAGACACATACAAATATAGCTAGGCCTACTCCCCCCCCCCCCCCAAACAATCACAGACTGGATTTCACTGCCACCCAGTCTGTGTGCGACTCTAACAGTGCAGGCCTTAAAGGAAGGCCTAACCCGTGATCTCCTCCGGAGCCTGTAATTCACATGTGAAGTTGAGCCCCACTGTATAAAACCACTAATGCACTCGATCTCTATATCCACTGGCACTGTAAATAAATTTCTGCACTGCACTGCAAATGTCAGTTCTTTTTTTCACGGGGTCACGTGTGATCGTAATGCCAATAATCGGTGATCAAAACAAATTCTTAAAGTCATAAGCCTCTTGCCCCCATCCAGCCTGATACTCCTCATTGGATTTGGAGGGCTGTTGGTGTATACATTTCAAAGTTCAAAGATTCTGAACACTAATCGAACATCGTCATCAGCCGAAGTTGTAAGGAAATCTTTTGTGAGTTTGTGACGTCTCAATTTCCAAGAAAATAACATAAATACTGTGAGAAGAAGCATCGTTGTGTTTTATTTGGTATATGTAATTTGATTTATTCTTTTCATTGTTCCACAGATGTTTAAAAGCTATTTAGTGCAGCCCAAAAGACTGAGAATGCCAAAACAAAAACCATCATTCACGAGTGTCTTTTCACGTTTTATCGCCCATAGCCATGACAGCCTACTGGACCAATGAATCTCGACCAATTAGAAGCCTACGATATATCGATATATAATATATCGATATATCGTAACTTGTACGAGAATACGGCCCCTGTGCCCTACATCAGATACTGAGTCACGGAGATAGTCACTCAATTTACGATTCCGTACGAGTAGCGTGAAAGAATATTAATTTAAACTAGGCCTGGGCTGGGCGATACTATACCCAAAGTCACATTAAAACTAAAAATAAAAGTTATCAACCAGGATCGCATGTTTTTCGTCGATTTCTCGGTCAATTGTCAACCGATTTTAATGAAATTTTGTAACAATCATATTTCAGCAGAATCCTAATAGTAAATAGATCTATCCCTGAAAATTTTGTGAAATTATATATCGTATTTCAAAAGTTAGACCATTTGACATGTAATAAATTGAAATTACGACGTCCCTCTATAAACCCATTAGACTAATTCTAGAATTTTATTACATGTCAAATAGTCCAACTTTTGTAATATTAAATATAATTTTGCGAAATTTCTACCGCTGTTAGGATTTGAATAGAAAATGGCCTTTGCAAAATTTAAAAAAAATCGGTTCAGAATTGACGGAGAAATCGCTGAAAATCATGCGATCCTGGTTAATTTGACGGCGAGTATAACCGTCTAACGTAACAATTTCCGTCATTCAGTTACTGAATCAGTGAAGGGCTATAACCTACCCGCCGTCAGAATAACTTTTATCACATGATCAGACACATGTTTTTCCCCGATTTCTCCAGTCAATTCCTAACGGATGTCTATACCCGCTGTCAGATTAACTTTTTTCAGTCAATTCTCAACCGATTTTGATTAAATTTTGCAAGGACTATTTTCGAGTCACGCGGCGTCTACCGTGAAATTGGCATCAAAAAATATTATATAATTAAAAAGTTAGACCATTTGGAATGTAGACTAGTAAATTTTCAATTACGACGTCCCTTTATAAACCCATTAGAGATTACCTTGTATCGCATGTTTTTCGCCAATTTTTCAGTCAATTCTCAACCGATTTGGATGAAATTTTGTAAGGACTATTTTTGTGTCACGCGGCGTCTACCATGAAATTTTCTTCAAAAAATTGTATATAATTAAAAAGTTAGACCATTTGGAATGTAGACTAGTAAATTTTTAATTAAGACGTCCCTCTATAAACCCACTAAACTGGTTGAATTAAAGTTTTTTTTAGCTCTGAATTGCATTACATGCCAGATGGTCTAACTTTTTAGCTATACAATATTTTCTGATGATATTGGAAAAGATGGTTGGTCAAATTTCATGAAAATCGGTTGAGACTTGATGAAAAAATCGGCGAAAAACTTGTCATACAAGTTAATCTGACCCTGGGTACAGAGTTCCAGATAACATGCGTATATGCGTAAAATAGGCATGTAAAAACAGCAAATACTCATTGATAGAAAGTCTGAGGAGTAATATTACTCATGAAGAAACTATTTAAATACCCATCAAAGTAAAAGAAACAGACAAGATGAAACGATTGTTGCATTTTGTACGTAAGCAATCAGCAGAACTATGTGACCTGAGTGTAAGAAAAAAATGATCAATGAAGCTTTCATGTTGTTGTATGAATAAAAATACTCCTTGTTTATTTTTTCACTCCTCATCACCAATTTCAATGAGTGAAATACTCCTCAAACCAAAAAATTATCTGGAGCTCTGTGGGTATAATCCGAAAATTAACATCCAACGTGCCAGAAAAAATCCAAAATTTCAAAGCAAAGTTAACAAAAATCGAAAAACAGCCGGTTATGGGTTAGTCTAGACATGGACATAGACAGGAATGGACTGTCGACTGGCGCGAGATTGTTGTGAACTTACGGCTCGCATGTGGAAAAGGGATAACTGTATAGACGTCAAATCATACCCAGCAAGCACAAAACAATTGTATAACATTTATACAACGTCAGCGCAATGTCTTCCACGTTGGTCCAACATTGTATGTTTTACAAATGTTTTGTGTTTGCTGGGTATGTGCTGCAAAATCGCTGGGTGTATTGGACATGGTCACGTGTGTATACGTCTATGAACTATGTGCACACATGTGCACTGACCGGTCGCACATTTTCACGGGAGAAGCATGCTTTATGTGCTTGGATGTTTTATTAAGTCTCCATCCACTATGTGTTGGTGGAGACTGATTGTTTTTTTGCTGAGTCCGCCCACTGCGGCCGCCGCCGCCACGCTTCATCAATTTGTTTCATGTTTGGTTTAAAGGAAAGACCTTACCCTGGCCGTGAACTGAAAAACTTTTGGTGTGATTCTGATAATAAAAACTTTGATTTTTTTTACGTTTTAGTATTTTAGCCGATATTTCTGTTTCACTCACTTTGGCCATCATCAAAATTTTGTAATATAGCCATACACCCCTACTCGGATTATTTCTAAATATTTGCAGTATGCATATTGGCCCTAGGAAATTTGCCCTGTAAATTTTTCTAGCGTTTTTCAGCTTTTTCAACAAAATCCAACATGGCCGCGAAAATTCTATGTCGCTCTCTAGAGCTTGAACCGCTTTATGGATTTGTTTCATGTTTGGCTCAACGGAAAGACCCTACTCTGCACATGTGCTGATTAGTTTTTGGTGTGATTCTGAAAATAAAAACTTTGATTTTTTTACGTTTCAGAAATTCAGCGGATATTCCAGATTTGTTCATTTTGGCTATCATCAATATTTGATAATATAGCTATACACCCCTGCTCAGATTATTCTTAAATATTTGCAGTATGCATATTGGCCCTAGGGAATTTACGCGGTGAATTTTGTTGGCGTTTTTCAGCTTTTTCAACAAAATCCAAGATGGCCGCCAAAATCCTATGTCACTCTCTGGAGCTTGAACTGCTTTAAAAATTTGTTTTTTGTTTGGTTCAAAGGAATAACCCTACCCTGGATGTGTGCTGATTAGTTTTTTGTGTGATTATGATAATGAAAACCTATATTTTTTTTACTTTTTAGGATTTTAGCTGATATTTCAATTTTGCTCATTTTGGCTATTATCAAAATTTGGTAATATGGTTATACAGCTCTAATTTTATCTTTTGTGTATGCTCACTGGCCCTGAGAAAAAAGTCAGGAGAATTGTTTTACTTTTTTCATTTTTTCAACAAAATTCAAGATGGCTGACGAATCACATGTTACTCTGAAGATCTTGAACTGCTTCACCGATTTGTTCCAAGGAAGCAATTTACCCTGGCCATATATTGATTAGATTTTGGTGCGATTCTGTCATCACATTTTCACGTGGTTCACATTAAAATTTGGTGACAGTACTGTATTTCTCTATAATTAATGTACTACGTGGGGCGGGTGGAGACGCAAGCTTTGCCCCCCAGGCAAATCTAGTCCTTGTTGTAATATTTAAATACTTTTGATAGTAAACAGGTAAAGCAGAAGGAACTATTATAATTTATTCATTTATTGAATACATTTGTTACGATTTGAAAGATATTGATTTTAATCATTAATTTGACTGTGATTGAAATTGTGATCAACACAATGTTAATATATCCATGAAAAACGATAAAAAAGCACATGGTTGAAAGTTTACAGCGGAAGTAAACCATCCCTTCTCTCGCCAATTCTCGCAGACGGAAGCTCTCACACATCAATCAGTGTTGTGAGATTTGAAGTCAACAGTCTATGCTCTCGACGTCTATGGTATAGCCTCTAACAAAATACTGATGGTATTCGTTGGTCACACGAATGATGCGGCAAATATGTACAACTAAAAGACTGTATTCATTGGTAATATGTATGATTAACGGAAATTACGTACGGTTAGTCACGTACAGATAGACACTCCAAAAAAAAACGTTATTGGCAAAGACTGCAATAAAAAATAAGCATAAAACTAATTGAGATCAAGATCATGAAATTTTCCAAATAAGCACAAGAGAAAAAGTTATTATTAGGCTCGGCCGAAGGTCAGGAGCCTAATAAGTTTATTGCAATAATCTTTGTGTCCTTATCTGCGGGAAGAGGGGTGCCATGTGTGGGAAACTGTTGACATTTCTGAAGAACAGTCCTTATCAACATCTCAAATATAATGTTTGATGCCGCTAGGTCAAGTAGTTGAGTGTTTAAAAAGTGATTAGAAAAAAATATATAGGGCTTAAAGGGATAAGGCGATGGGTTAAAACAATAGTTTACTAAGTGATAGTATTGGCCTTTGGAATAATAACCAGCTGAGTCACCCAGGGTTCGCACTGGTCCTGGAAATCCTGGAAAGTCCTTGAATTTGAAAAATAAAAATCCAGGCCTTGAAAGTCCTGGAATTTTGTTAAAAGTGCTTGAAAGTCCTGGAATTTTAAATAGCGAGAAATTAAAGAGCTTTGCAAAAATGGTATTTGCTAGAGTCTAATAATTAAATCACCCTTTTTAGAACAAGTTGAAATAGATCTACCTGCCCGATTTTATTATCAATTTTAAGATATAAAAAATGTAGTTTCAAGTTGTTTTTGGCAAATAAATGTACAAGTTATTGTGTATATTTAGGTCCTTGAAAAATCCTGGAAAAGTCCTGGAATTCTGTTTCTGCATGAGAGTATGAACCCTGTCACCTATAATATGTATAAAGTTTGAATTTATTCCAAAATCAGATTGAAAAACAAATCAAGTCGACTTAGCACATTGTTATTCTGGTGAAGAGGAGCACATATCAGCATAATATCTGTCCCAACACAGAACCAAGTCGACTTGACACATTGTTATTCTTGTATCACATGCTTATGGGCTCTGTTTCTGGGACAAAAACAGCGCAAGTGCACTTAGCGCATTGTTATTCTGAGACAGCACAGGGGAAATGCCTGCAATTGGTTCATTGTTAATCTAGAAACAATCCCTGCATATTCTGTGTTCCTGGAGTAACAATGAACTAAGTCAACTTGTGTCTCGTTGAACCCAATTTTGCTTCTGTAAATTGTTTTGGAAAGTAAACAACACTCTGATAACTTCACTTGATCTACTGTCAAATTCCAATCACTGTGTGTTTCATCAGTATAACTCCCAAGTCTACATGCTGATGAGTGGATTTAGCAGACTGTAGTTCTAAGCAAAAAGATAAAACACAATTTTGCTGTCAAGTCGACTTGACCCGCTGTTGTTTCAGACCATCGAAGGTTGGAATAATCTGATAATGGTGGCCCAGCATTACATCAGCATTTTGGGCGGGGCCCCATGGTAGTGGTTAGCACTGCTGCCTTTCACGCCAGTGTTCGGGGTTCGGTTTCCGGTCTCGGCGGTTTGAAAGAAACAAAAATGTTTCTTCCCCATCCATGTGTAAAACTCAGTATTGTGGGGACCCTCCGTGACCGAGAGGCAGCGTGCTCGGCCTCAGACCGCAAGGGCTCGAATTTCGAATCCTGTGTCTGGAGGACAGTGTCATCTCATTCATCTCACCATCCTCAGGAGGTTCTCCTGGCCCAGTTTAGCCTATATGTGCACAAAGGTAGCCTAAAACCCGATTCATTTCATTTACATCAGCATTTTGCCAATGTATCGTGTTACCTGGGTGCCCAGCAAACATGAGATGTTGAGCCCACGTTGTTTTATTATTGGCCCACCGTCAGTGACGCAGGCCAAACATAAAAAACAACATTGGTTTTCTTTGTTGTACTTCTGGGTAGTTGCTTTTCTGGTGACGGGAGGAGCAAAGTGTGTAGCAGTCACCCATGTAGCAGTCCAACCAAACACGGGACTATCACTCAATGCTATTTCAATGTCAGGCCAGCTTCGAAGAGATTGGGCCAAAATTAAAACAGCATCGGATAAATGGCACATGTTTGCTGGGCGTGCTGCCGCTAAGTATACAGCAGACCCAGTGTTGGAGTAGTGTTGGGCCAGCGTCGTAGGCAATTTGTTGGCATTAAACCAGATGGGCTGAGACACTGGCCCGAAATTGAACTGAAATTGGGTGTGTAGGCCTACATCGTATGTATCGTAGAGACACGCGCAGCACGATTCACTGGCAAGTATCGAATGGATGTTGGCCAGCACCGGCAATGATGGTGGAATGAATAAACGTTGATGATACATATTTTAACTTGTCTCCTTGGATCTTTCCTTAATTATATCCTGGACATTTAGGATTCTGGCCCATGAGGAAGACCAATATAGTTATGTTTACAAAATGTTAAGTCAAATTTTTGTCTATAGCACTCATACAGCTTAAAGCCAGGCCTCGGAGCTCGGGAACTCCTTTTCTATTTTTTTATTTTTCAGTAAGTCATCCATATTTCCAGGAAAAATCAGGCATTCAAATTCAATTCTTTCCCTTAGCTTATTTTTTGGATGAATATTAAAATTTAGGCAACTTTCGCATTATTAGTGCAAAGCACAGTAATAATAAATAACTTTTTTAAATATTTTTTTTGTGTAGAGTCTACACTTTTTTCTGTGCAAAACTGCAAGAAGATATATGTTGAAATATAAATCATGTTGGAGCTGTTTGTATAATGAATGTTTTTTCATTTTTTTGTGTCTGTCCAGGTACATCGCTCTGGCCAGTCTACTAATGTTATTCATCACTGACACTGTCGGTGAGCCACACTCTCAGTCACACTCCCTTACAGTGCGGGGATCACTTTAGGCGACAGCATATGACGTCTGTAGACCTCATATTCTGTCGACTAAAGTTGATCCCCGCACTGTAAGAGTAAAAATATTTCTAATGGCATTAGACCCATAACATAGGTATTCAAATGAATCAGAAAGAGCTAGCGAAGACATTTATGATGATTTCAAATTGACAAAACCATTTGATTGTGATGTTTTTTACAAATTAATTCAACGCTTTAAGGGGTAAACCTGGGAAGGCTACGCAGACAAATTTTGCCGCTAAGCTGGTGCCAGTGACCATTTGATACAGGTATCCCAGCACCACACACGATACATTGATTTTATGTTGGTTCAATGTTGGGTCAGCGTCACAGTCTACTAATGTTATTCGTCACTAACACTGTCAGTGAGCCACACCCTCACACTCCTAGTGATTCCGTGTCGTAGACACATACTTGCCAACAGTCGACAAACTCCTAATGAGGGACAGCTGGCCGGAAGGGCTAGATCCCAAGATCCCATGACAAGCTTTGTGAAAAGAGGGACAAGTAGTAAAATGATGTGATGTGGGAAACAAGGTGAAAAATCTGGACTGTCCTGCCAAATTCGGGACGGTTGGCAAATATGTAGAAATTTTGCTAAATAGTAAGCCATAGACTAGTTAGCAAAAATCTCCCTCCACAACGTGTTCCAGATTAGCAATCACTCAATATCTGAACTGCTCCGCCAGTGGAACATGATCGCTTTAAATTCTATTGACCATATATGAATCCACACAAGTGATCTTGAAAATTTCTTGCAGTTATTTATCGAATGAGTATTTTACATTTGAGAGCTAGGCAAGCTACCTGCTGCATGGGTCATTCCATATTATTATATATCAAATCAATAAATTTTCAATGAGGCCCACTCACTTAGCTAAGCTAATCTCGAATTCCTTCAAGTGGGTAGAAATTACTTATTTTTGTTTAATTTGAGACCAATCATTTGCAAATTTTGATGTTTGAGCACACATTTAATTTCCAATAACAGTGCATTATAGTTGTGCTTAACCAGTTAATGTTGAAAGCTAAGGCTAACCCAGATGAACTCGTGATATCACCATATTTAATACCGGTAAGTTATGCAGTGAGAGCATATCCAATGTGTAACCTGGCTTCTTGTGATAGTTAAAATGACCTGGAACTTTGTTTTAGGCATGCAGGCTATCATGTAATATCTTCAAAGGAAAGTTACTGATCATGCTTCAACCATAAGCAAGCACCAAAAACATTAGCTAATGTCACGAGCTGTAACATTGGTACTGAGACAATGCCTGTCACAGGTTCTGGCAATACCTGAAGCAGTACCCACTACACAAGGCACACATTGCTCACTGCACACTATTGATTTGTACTGTGAGTTACATTGTTGTGAGTTACAGTGTTGTTACATTGTATGTGTTATATACCATATGCATCACTTGTTGTTAAATATTAAAACAGCTTCCAAAGCTACAGCCACTGTCATCAAACATGGCGACTGATAAACAAGGTGGCTACAGAAGGCTCTTAAAGTTTAAACCTAGAAAGACACCAACACCAAGAAAGACAACACCTGAGGAACTACGTGAGAAAGCTAGAACAAGAGTAGAGCAGAAGCTGGGCCCACAGGAGATGCAGCGAATTATAACACTATTCCCATCGCTGTCGAATGAAGAGGGAGATGCTGTGATTCTAACACTCCTTGCACAAGGACTTTCACAAATCGAAATCCGCTCAATTTTCAAAGTTGGTGGTCACAGGGTGGCGAGGCTGCAGAAGTTTGATCCTGAATCACCTCATGTGAAAGTGAGGGGTAAACCTTGGCATGCCCTGTCTGAGGCACCCCATGTGAAAGTGAGAGGTGAACCTTGGCATGCCCTGTCTGAGGAGGATAAGGAGGCGATAAAGGCACAGATTGAAACGTGGGACATTGAACCAGGCTGTCCATGTTCTCACAGGCAGCCTCTTGAGTATCTAACAACGGCTAACATCCAGTGGGCCGACCTACAAGACATACAAAGAAGAACGTGAGGCGGAGGGCCACAGGGTCGTGTCACTCAATAGATGGAGAGAATATATTCGCGCCTTCCATCCTCGGTTGAAGCTAGGGAGGGTGCTAACAGACACATGCAATGTCTGTTACAGAATCGACACGGAGCTTAAATCATCACACCTAACTGCTGAACTTGAGCATGAGCTAGAACAACATAGAAAGGCTGACCTGAATCAGGCAAAAAGCCAACGTCTGGCCATGAATGAGGCAGTGAAGAAATATCAGGCTGCATGGGCGCCTGATCAACCTCTCGTTGATGCATGCCCACTGGAACTGGAGACTGATGATGATCTGTGGAATCAGGAGACCATACCTGATGAGCCTGATAAGGAACATGTAGAAGCGTTGAAAGTGCTTGTACAGTGTGAGGACTACGGCCCAGCCATCCCTCTGTCCTCATGCAAAGCTCGCACACCAAACATGGAACATTTCAACAATGATCTTCACCTACATAATTTTAATCTCTGTAACATCACAAATGGAGTTAATAAGATACTCCTCTACGATGAACGTGATGCAGGGAAAAACAGCAATACTTTATGCTCCCTCCGATGGTATTCCCACACACAGGCCATCAAGAAACTACTCGAAGATGACATCCAACCACCATCAATGCTGATTAAAGTAATGGACAATCGCGAGGGCCAAAACAAGAGCCAAACAACAGAGATGTTTAGCTCACTTCTGTCTCTACTGCTGTATGACCGCGTGGCAGATTTGTTCCTGCTACCGGGTTGCAGCCACATGAAGGCCGACCAGGTAGGCGGTAATTGCAAGAAGTCTTTAGCAAAACAGAACATCTACGTCCCCAGTCAGGTGTCAGATGCCTACAACTCTGTGCCATCTATGAATGCTGAAGTGATCACGGGAGATAGCGGAGTGTTTGTTAAGTGGGATGGCTTCCTGAAGAAGCACATGCAGCCACTGCCACCAGGCTTCACTTCATGTTATTGCTTTGAGTTCCATGATGGAGAGGTAATCTACAAGCCCAATGTAGGATCAATGTTGGGCCAGAGTCGTAGACTGCAGACCAATATTGATGCAACATTAATTCTACCTATCACACAAGATTCTGATGAGTTAATTTGCCATCACAAGTACGTAACAGATCCTGAAGCCACACGCAAAGCCATCCTGTATGAGCTGCTGAGGCTTCCTGCTACAGCTACCATTCAAGATATTGTTTCTGCCAAACTGCATCTCCCCATCCTTAAAGCTAAACCCCTGAGCAAGACCAAGCTTGACTTCATTGCCAGGAAGAAGCCTAGCATCCCGGAGGAGTATCACAGCTACTATTCCGGGCGTGAACCTGCACAACAAGCTGATGAGGATGAGCCTCCTGAAAACCAAATGAAACGCAAAACCAAGAAGGCTGCTGGTCGTCCCAAGAAGAGAAGAGAGGAACAACCTGAGCAGAGCATCTTTGATTTCATGCTGCCAAGATCAACACAATCACGAGGTATAGATATAGGCTTATTTCTAGATATTGTTTTGTCTAACCCTTAAGAGGTCAGAGCTAATAAATTACTTGAAGTTGTGTCTCGCTCCCGTGATCCACGACTTCAAGTGACTTTTAATAACTAGTTATACAGGTGCTAATATAAACACAGAATGTCTACCGTGGTTGACATCATTGTTCTAAGGGTTAATTGCTAAGTATGACTATTATTGTGTTCAACATTTTTTTATTATCACATAAAAAACATCTTTTGGATGTGAATAAAGTCTCATAATTGTAAAAAAAAACGTGGCCAGCATTCTGAATCTGAATAATTTGCACAACGTCAGGTAGGTGAAAAATTGAACTGAAAACCTAAATGGTAAACTCATCTCGATGATGATGTGATTGTGATCTCTTATTGGTCGTCAGCATCATAATGGATAATAATGGCTTCGTTTTCGTTGCAGAGCGTGAATTAGCAGTCACTATCCCCCCTGTTGAGGATCAGCCGTGTTCATTATCTGAATCCCCAGAACTGAGATATGGTAACCAGGCCACTCATGATGGTGCTCCAGCTCATTTCAACTGAACTTGATAAATTTCATTTTGAACTGAACATGTGAAATCTTTTGATTGTAGTTTATTGTACTTCTATTTTGTATATAAATAAAATTATTGATCGCTGGACGACAACACAATTGCTGCAGTTTATTTTGTTGCCAAGTTGTGTTAAGTTGAGTTGCCAAGTTGAGTGAAAATTATTCGAATCTGCCAAATCGTAGACAACGTTTTTTCCATCAAATTTTGTAGTAATGAGACATATTTCACAATACAGTGTTGGTTTAATGTTAGGCCAGCATCGTAGACATTAAACCAATACAACACATCCAAAAGATGTCTTTTTGAGGTAATAATAGAAAGTTCAACACAATTATAGTGCTTAGTTAATCCAATAATTCAATATTGGAAATGTCTAATTTTTCATAAACGTAAATATTTTTCGTCATTTGAAGCTGGAAATATAGCAATTCCAGCTTCGAATGAATGAAAAATAGAAACAAACAATTCAGCAGCAGAAAGGTTAATGACGGTTTGTTATGGTTCACCGGCAGGAAAGTTGTATTATTGACAATTTTAGAAGTTGTTAAGCAGAATAACAACTGAATTGAGTATTGTTTTTTGTGGGAAATGACTGGGGATTGATGACGTTTTCCTACCAGACGAATCCAGGTCACAATACCTAAGTAGAAACTATAAATGAAAACCTGTGATAAAACTATATTTGAAAATGTAACCTTTAGTTTTAATAATAGCCTACCGGGTATATAACATATAAATATCTCAATTGTTTTTTGCCTGAAGGTTTTTTCCACTGGAAGCATATGTTACATGTACGAATGTGTTGGTGCCAAATAATTTTCTCTTGTGTTTAGGAATCTTCAGATCAGAATGGTTATGGTGGGTGTTCCTTTGAGTTAACATTTTATCTTGCTGATCATGACTATTGTCGTTTACATTTGTTTTATTACCCGACCAAATCACTGTTATTGAGAATGAAATGAGTGTCTAAATATAAAGATTTGCAAATATTTGTGCTCAAATTTACAAATATGAGTCATTTTCAGCCACTTGAAGTTGTGGGTCGCTGTAGCGAGACACAACTTCAAGTGGGTGAAAAATTAAATAAATTAACTTGGCAGGATAGGGGTTAACATAATTCATTAGGCTACCCATGAGAGGCTACATTTCAGATGTTGACTGAAGGACCATACACTAAGGCCACCATGTTTAATTTCTCTATTTTAGATCAGAAAAGATCTAAAATCTAATGAGGGAGGGTGGTAAAAAAAACATTTAAGAAAAAAAACATTGAACCTATTTTTAGAAAAGTTAATGAAGGCGACAAAATAAAAAAAAACATTGGACAAATTTCTAAAAAAGTTAATGAGGGCGACAAAATAAAAAACACTTTTGATCGATGACGAAAAAAACATACCTGGAAAAGTTGTTTTTTATATCCTGAAATAAACTTTTTTTTTTCAGAGTGTTTTTTGTTTCTCCCGAAATTCACTCCTTTTTTTGGAAATTGGCAACAATCCAAAAATAAAAAAAACATAGTGGCCTAAACCATACAACTGATAAGATGACTTTAGGCAGGTATTAAAAGTGAGATTTTTCAAATGTCAGGTGTGTGATTTTTATCTGAAAACCTAGAACTAGAATTTTAGCATAAACCAATAAAAATCTATATTTTTATGAAGAAACTATAATAAAACCTATGTTGTGGTCTAAATAGATTTTAAAGCCTGAATACATCAATAATTGATTAATTATGAATAGTGGCGACCCATGATGGCATGTGTCATATTTTGATTCCAATTGTACATATGCTAAAAGTAATTTTCACTCACAACTTCAACCCAGGTGAAAATTTGTATATACCTACTGTAGATCTGGTAATATTCGCGAGGTTTTAATTTTCGTAAATTTCACGAGGAGGAAAAATTGCGAAATAATGAATCTCGTGATAATTATTATTATAATAGCACTATTATCATCAAATTTGATAATTGGTGTGCCCCCAAATCACAAATTTGTGAAAATGTAAACAAAAGATGATACGGTCAATTAACTTGTGTTACTAGACTCATCAATGCAGCTATTGAATTTTATTTTTAACTGGATAAAGTGACTAAATTTAATTGCATTTGTAAAGTTTAAAGCATATTTTAGTTTCACAGATTTAAACTTTTAACTTTTAAAATGCTTGAGTAGAACCCCCCATTCTGTAGTCTACATCAGTGATCTAGGGGTTAAAAAAAGCATTTTTTATGCTATTAATTTTGTTGTTTTGTTGACAGCTACATGGACGATGGGTGGTAAATATTCTGAGAAGAAGGTTCTGAAGATGCTTTATGCATTCCAGCAGGAGAGGCACCTGTGTGACGTGACGCTGGTATCATCTGATGGCAGGCAGTTCATGGCTCACGCAGGGGTCCTAGCCGCGGCTAGCGAGTTACTCAGACAGGAGCTGGAAGAATGTGATCGTGGAAATTATAAGATCGAGACATCACTGAGCGGACAGGAGATAAATACGTTCATTCATTACGCTTACTCAGGAGATAAATCTGATCCACTGCTGTCTAGTTTCACCTTGATGGGTCTACTCTGTGATGTGTGCGATAAAAAGTCTCACCCTAAAGCTGTTATAGCGTTGATTAATACATTTGCTGATCAGGGATTGTTTTGTAATATGGCCTGCCTCACGATGGAAGGAGACACTAAACCAAGTCATTCCTACATGCTCGCTGCTAAATGCCCCTTTGTGTCCTCACATATTAAATATGGCAGCATGGTAACTGTTCAATATGGGTCATTGTCATATGAACGTGGCACTTTCCAGGATATGTGGAGTAAAATGGTGTTACCAGATATAGATTATGTTAGCTCTATAACAAACAGCGCTTGCAGTTATGATGCATATCGTTTTCAGCAAGAAATAGAAAATCCAAACATTCCCGATGATGAAATATCACATGATAAATACAGTGAGCATCGTTCATCACCCGACAACCCAAGTGACAAACCCCATGTTTGTGATGTGTGTGGCAAACGATTTAAAAGTAAATCATATCTGAGATCACACGTCTCCGTTCACACTCGTGACAGACCCTATAAATGTGATGGGTGTGATGAGACGTTCTCATGCCAAGCTCATTTAGATAGACATCACTTGATCCACACCAAGGAAAAACCTTTCGTCTGTTTTACATGCGACAAAAGGTTTACCAGAAAATCACAGTTGAAAGAACATCAGACAATTCACACGGACAACAAGCCTCACGTGTGTGAAGTCTGTCAGAAAGACTTCAGGAGGAAATCACACCTCAAACTACATCAACTGATTCACACCGACATCAAGGATTACGCGTGTGACATTTGTAACAAGCGCTTCACACAGAAGTCAAACCTTAAGATCCACCAGATCACACACTCTGACAATAAGCCCCATGCGTGCACCACTTGTGACAAGCACTTCAAGATGAAGTCACACCTGAAGGAGCACGAACGTATTCACACAAACGAAAAACCGTACGCTTGTGCCACGTGTGACAAGAGATTCAAACAGAAATCATACCTCAAGATCCACCACCTCACTCACACTAACAGTAAACCTCACGCGTGTGGTCTGTGTGAGAGAAGCTTCACACAAAAATGTCACCTCAATAAACATCGCAGCGTGGTACATAAAACTGCTGTGTATACACATTCCTCAGTGTGAAGAATGTTTTATTTCTGCTTCATACAATACATTATCATGCTTATGTCAAGGAGAAAGAACAAAATTTGACAGTTTCCTAGATCCGAATATACTAGAGTGTCAAGTATATTTGAATCTGCGATTCTATTGAAATTGAATTATTTCTTCGACTTAAAAACATAGATAGGTGCATGTGTTTCAAGATTTGTTATAGAATACTGCAAATTCTTTGTCAGATTATTTAAACCATGGAACAGTAGCCATGCAGTGTCATGGTTAAACCCCTATATCATGTATATTGTGCCTGACCTGGCAAGTAGATAAAATTATAGTAGATCTAACAATATACTGACGTGATAGGTCTACTCAGGGCTTGAAATTGGACTAATTTTCCGATTTTCTAGCTAAAAAATAAAAATCGACTAGTCCTTCCCAAAAATATCACTTGTCCTTCCTAACAATTGTCAAGCAGGGGCACTCGTCCAGTAGGACAAGCTCATTGAAACTGAACTCGTCCTTCCCAGATTGTTGGTCGTCTCGGACGATCGGACAGGGCCAATTTCGAGCCCTGCTACTCATTGCATATTTCTGTGACCCCCACATTTCTCAGCAGACATTAGGGATATCAACCATTTATACCTCATATCACATTAACTCTTTCAGCGCGGGGATAGACTTTAGTCGTCAGAATCTGACGTCTGTAGACGTAAGATTCCGATGACTTAAGTCTATCCCTGCACTGTAGGCGTAAAAATATTTCTCATTGTCATAGACTCATAACATAGGTATTCAAATGAATCAGAACGAGCTAACTAGGACTTTTATGATGATTTCAAATTGAAACAACCCTTTAGTCTCCATGGTTTAAACAACAATAATTCAGTGATTAAAGGGTTAATCCCTGAAGTGATATTCACACCTACAGCCACTTTAACCCTCACAGCACTGAAATATCTTTGTATAAACAGGGTTCCCCACAGAAAAAAAAATCATCTGGTTGTTCTCTCAAAAATATTAACGCGTGCGAGCAGCTTAACCCTTACAGTGCTGCATAAAATTTGCAGCATGTGTGGTTGCCCACTAAGTAATATCTGGCACGTTTTTTCTTAAAAAAATGTTCATCTGATGAACAACTGATACTGATACCCAATAAATTACAAAATCAGTCACTGTCAGTTAGCCATCTTTAAAACGCAAATGGAAGGACACCACAAAACGGAACTATTTTTTTTTTTTTTTTTTTTTAG
The DNA here is from genome assembly GCA_964017125.1 of Flabesymbios commensalis. Lineage (NCBI taxonomy): Eukaryota > Metazoa > Annelida > Polychaeta > Terebellida > Flabelligeridae > Flabesymbios > Flabesymbios commensalis. The sequence continues at coordinate 8,081,690 of OZ024902.1, read as the reverse complement.
AATTAATCCGGTCGGGCAGCCGGTATTTCCGGCACTGTGGTGAACCCTGGTATAAATTCAGTCACAGCAGCTATCACATAATATTTAACTCTTTCAGTGCAGGGAGCGACTTTAGATAGACCCATAACTTAGGTATTCAAATGAAGCGGAAAGAGCTGGCTAAGACATTTATGATGATTTCAAATTGATAAAAACCCTTTGGTCTCCATGGTTTATACAAAAAATATTTCAGCATTGTAAGGGTTAAGACAGGTTTTAAAAATTTGCAGATTTGCAGTTGTGCCTCGATAGATAAACTGCCTGCAAACATTCCCAAATTGTCCCCTTGAATATGAATGGGTGTATCTGCCACTTTACAAAGTGGCAGATACACACTTTAGTTTAAACATATTTACTTCTCAATTGGAACAGTACCCAAAGGTAATACATTGTGGTTCCTCTCGAGGAGGCGATGTTTATCATGTTGATTTATAAACAAGAGCGGATCATCAGACAGGCACACACAGACAGACTCGTAGACCGCCTGATAGAGGTTGGCGGTGGCGTGACGAGGTGTGGGGTTCAGATAGGGAAAAATGGAAAGAAATAAAGGTAAACACTATCTGTTAAGGAGCGAGAAGCGGTAACTGGACCGTAGGAACGTGTGAAAGATACACACTTTCATATCCAAGGGAACAAAATGTTGGCTGCACCTCAGATTAATTTACTACAATATCCATTCTGATACCAAGATCAATGTGTTCTATATAAGCATTCACTTCATATAGTTATAAATATCATGTTCATCAGTGAATACCATTAGTTGTTAATGTACATTTATACTTATATTATATATCTGTCACTTTTTGTATATTGTGATTTATGTAATTAAATAACTTTAGCAGAGTTTGTTTTAAACAGCTGTTACTTTTACAACTATTTTCACCCTTCAAACAACAACATGGAATATTAAAATTTGCACCCACTTTAAGGTGTGTTTTGTTATCTCAACCCACAACTTGAAGTTGGTAAAAAACTTACTCATACACTGTATTTGTCAAATTTCAAGTTTTCGATTGATTCTGCTCCTGCTCATCTTCCCTTGGCCAGTCTCACGCGATTACTACCGCGGGCGAGCTCGCAGGTAAGATAACTTGTTAAGGAAGATACTGAAGCTAGGCTGTTATATGAACAATGTGTGTAATTATGCACATCTGCTATTTATGTGGAAAATCTATTTTGACCCAAAAACATAAGATTTAGACCTGATGCTGGTTCATCAAGACAGCCCTGTCTGTGATACTGGCCCAATATTAGCCCAGCATAATATAGTCAACAACTCATGGTTTCAGGGTTTGTACAGTTGTTTGAAACCTTGAGGGCTTTAATAATTCTACAAAAAATATTCAAGGCCTTGACGGTGCTTGAAAAATGGGATATTTATAATTCTACAAAAACTATTCAAGGCCTTGACAGTGCTTGAAAAATGGGATATTTAGCAGAAAGTATTTGAATCTTCTTGAATTTTGACAAATGATCCTTATTGGAAAATAGCAGTTGATGTGTATTATTTTATAGTGTGGCAGCTAAGATGTCTGTAGGCAGCTTCGCTCTGACACTGTCAAATCATTCTATACTCATATTAATGTTACTTTTGCCATTTCAATTGGTTCTTGAAAAATAATATTGTGGTCTTCGAAAATCCTTGTATTTTGTCATGAATGATACCATTTGTTTCGACCCTTCCAGCGCATGGACCGTCTTTATCTGTCAGAATCCGACGTCTGTAGATTCTGACAGATAAAGATCCCCACACTGAAATAATTAAAATATTTCTAATGCAATAGACCCATAACATAACAACCCATATTCGGTGATAGATTCTTAACTAATCAAATAATTTAATTTAGAGTCTATTTTTTATCAATAGAAATAGTTTTCGACATTTTAAGATGGAAATTGTGTCAGCAATTCCAGCTTCAAATGAATGAAAAATACTAATAAACTATTTCGCTGAGTTAACAATTATTTAATTACTAATTATTTAATCAATGCGTCATGGTGCTTACTTGTGAAAAAAGTCTGCAGATTCACGCTAGAACAGTATATGTTTTTATTCTTCAAACTCAAAAAATAACGATGAAATTGATTCTCAGTTTATCAAAGTAATTAGTTTAGCATACATAGAAATATGTTTTGTCATTAGAAGCTGGAAATTGTGTTAGCAATTCCAGCTTCAAATGAATGAAATCAAACAAATTAGAAAGTGAAGTTTTAAATCCGCCTAAGTGTGACATTTCCAGGTTTAACAATTCTGGAAGTCGGATCACCACCTTGCCATTTTGCAGAATACTGGTAATTTCTACACCTTTGAAATGGTGGGCTGTATTTGTTGACCCTTTGTTAACCAATTAACCCTCCAAGTTAGATGATTAAAATTGAAAAGTACAAATTTTTCCAACATGAAGTTGTGTATCAGTTCATGTGGGTAAAAATTACTCATATGTAGAATTTGAATAGAATATAATGCCGGATGCAGCAAATATAATGCTCATTTCGTCCCCTTAGATATGAAAGGGTGTATCTGCCACTTTGCAAAGTGGCAGATACACCCTTTCATATCCAAGGGGACGATTTACCCTTCAAATTTTCTTGATTGAACGGGAAATAAAATGGTAAAAACGGATTGAAAACGTATATTTGGATCAGCATCACAAAAGGTAAAAAGTTGAAGAGTTTAAATTTTTACCCGATTGAAGTTGTCTCGCTACCTCAACTCTCAGTATAAACTACATATGTATGCACAATTTAAAAAAAAAATTGTATTGTCAATCTAGCAAATTAAAGGGTAAAACGTTAAAGAATTTGAATTTGTACCCAATTAAAGTTATCTCGCCGCCTCAACCCACAATTTCAAGTGGGTATAAAGTACATGTCTATGCACAATTTGAATGAAAAAAATTGTCAATCCAGCGAATTAAAGGGCAGGCTTTCCGCCAGGGGGGGGGGGGGGTCCGGACCTCCCCACTCAGCACCACAGGGGGGGATATCCCCCCCTTGTTGACAAAGAAAATAAAAATATATTTCATATTTTTCTGTCATTTCAGTTAAAATAGGTCATTTTAGGCACTTATATTAAAAACTCCCTAGACCCCCCTCTTTTTGGATGCCCCTCTCAAACATCCCTGGCGGAAACCCTGAAGGGTCAGGTCTCTTCCATTTTTCCTCGTTTGAAGGATTAATGGACTGACAGACAGACAGTTTATTTGGCGAAAAATAACAGATGTACAAAATATAGGTTAAAAAAAAAAATTGCCAGAAGACTCTCACTACGACAGCCACATTTAATATAAAGGCTTAGTATGGCTATTGACATGATTAGCTCTTAGAGGGTACTTCCCAGCAAACACGACACATTGAAACAATGATGTTTTAATGTTGGTTCAACGTCGTAGACGTTGCGCCAACCTTAAAATATCATTGTTTCAATGTGTCGTGTATTCTGGTTTACCTTATACAATATGTTGGTTTTGTGATGAGGTTTAGACAAAGGATTATATTTACTGTGGATGTCAAAGTGGTGATTTATTGATCAATCACTATTATTTACAACATTTTAAAGAAATTATTTAACAATTTATATATAAAGAATGTTTGTTATCTTATGAATGTTTCGAGAGGCTTATATCTAATATTATACAAATCTATATCAATAATCATTCAATCATGTATGCATGTTTAAAGCTAAATATTGTATATTTTTCTTGAAAATATAATGAATACAACCAGAAATGCATACAATGTCTGCTATCACTGATATTGGTAACAAAGTTATCAAAATGTTTTGCTCCTGTATTAATAAAGTCATGTCAGTAGAACTATATTAACTGCTTTGTTATATGATTGTTTGGGCTATAAATATACCTGGGACACAAATAATGTTTTTACACTGTTCAATTACAATATAATCTTATTATTTAGGTGGTGATTCAAGCCATCAAAAAACAGGTGTTGAAAGTCAGGGTACGGTTGCAATCGGGATATAGGCCTAGATGATGTTCAAAAGTGTGTGTGTGTGGGGGTATTTTTACACTTTTTAATGTTATTTTTTTTGTACCCAAAAGTGGCCCTTTGTCCATTCATTCTAGAGGGCATCGCCATCTGATTCATCTCATCACCCTCAGGAGAACCACCCTCAGGAGGTGTTTCTAGCCAAGTTTACTCTGTACATGTGTATGTACACAATTGTGGCATATAACTATTTTCATTCAGAATAAATCTATATGACTAGGTGAAATGAGAGGCAAACTATAAACAACCTCCCCCCCCCTCCCTCCGCATGCACAATAAAAAATAAATAGTACACATGCAACATTTAATCAGAAGTGAAGCTAACTTTTTTGGCTCAAATAGTTATAGTAGGCCAAGGATTGAAAAGGTTCTAGTTAATTTTTTCACTCAACAGTTTGAAATGACATCATATACACTGAATATTTGTTTTTTTAATAAATGCTGTGAATTTAAATACTAGTAATTTATTCAAAGCAAATACAGGGAAAATTTGATGTGTTAACAAATTGTTCAGAAAACACAACTCAGTTTTTCCCTAAATATTTGTAAAGTCTTGGCCAATTTGCTTTATTCATATGAATTTTCATTTACCTTTGTACTTCTGAATGGAATTACTAACTCAATTTCCATCTTTAAATGAATGAAAAATAATATAATTCCTGAAAAATAGACCTCTTTCGAATTGAATTATTTTATCAACCGAGCATATTAACACTATATGCGACAGATATTAGTGGTATTTCTTTAATTTAAAATTTGTTCGAAAAAATATAGACGTTCTTGGTTAATGCAGGATCTATGATGTAATAGGCCTATAGATAAAAAATATAATTTCTAATTGTTCATGGACAACCCATGTAGCCTTTATTCGGATATATATTTAGTTGTACTATACATTTATCGACAAATACAGAATCGCATGTGGTTACACACCTTTAACTCAGCGGTACATCAACATTTTATTTTATACCTACTGGTGTCTCGCTACCACGACCCACAACTTCCAAGTGGGTGAAAATTACTCATTTGTTTGATGTGAGACCAAATGGAAATCTTGGATGTTTAAACACACATTTCATTCCAAATAACAGTGATTTAAAAGGGATTAAAAAACGCCCAGTGATGTTCAGCAGATAAAGGGTGGAATCTGTCTGGAATTCATCACCAGTAAATATGATCCATGTCGCTTTACGTAAATTGTGGCAATGTCACCGAATATCGAGACAATATAAAAACAGACATTGGAGCGCTGCTAGTCCGTAGATGCTCAACCACGATGATAAACAGCACATAGACTGAATTTTTATTACTTATTTATCGGTGGTCATCTCTGAGAAAAGTTATTTCAAATTAGTTTTAATTAAATGAAAAAAAGCATTTGTAAAGACATGAGAAGCGCAATGAGCACATGTGGATTTTACCGTTACCGGGTATATACCAGGGCAAAAACAATTTTTTTTATAAATAAAAGTGTGAATAAAATAATCAAGTGGACACTCAAATCATAGTATTTTTGGGGCCTTGGGAACGAGTATCCGGTAGGCCTATACAAAGATATTGTAAAATAAATATGAAAGATTACAAAAATGGCGTGCTAAGATGGTGCCATGCTTTAGGCTTACGAAGTGTTCGCTTGGTTTTTCTCCCAGTTTCTTAAAACTGTTAATAAGACCGTGCATATTTTTTGTAGAATATTCTAAATTTCGAAAAAATCGGATTTATCAAATAAATACAAAATTTGACATATCAGCTACATAATTTAGCCACTTTATTTTGGAATTCATAGCAGATGTAACCCACCATGTGTTTAAAGTATCCGAGACTGGCCCTGTAATTGAACCAACTTCTCTGTTGGTGAATCAGTGGTTCCCTGGTTTATACTCTGTTCCAAATATATACATGAACATTATATATTCTCAAGTAAGATCTCCTAAATTTGTATAAACAAAAAATCAACAATGCTACAGTATTTTAGTTATATTTATTTCTTAGCTTTTTGGCAAATACAAATCACCAAAATGTCACAGCCACATACATTTCTGGACTTAGATGTATAAAATCCTGATAAAAAAACGATCAATAAATGCTATGAATCTTATATTAAATCTTCTAATATAGGTGTCATACGACATAATATCAAGAAAATAATTTCATTAAAAATGATACAACTAAATGAGATATTCTACGTTTTATATTTGATACATTGCAGATATCTATTTTATAGCATTGTGTAATTTTAAATCACTGTTAGATGGCAATTTACAGCTCAACTTGAAAAGAATCTGTGGAAATTGTCTGGTACAAGTTACAATATATCGTAGGCTTTGCATTGGTCGAGATAGCAATCTTAACCAATCCAAAGCCTATGATATATTGATTGCCATCTCGACCAATCCATAGCCCAGGATATATTGCAACTTGTACATGAATACAGGCCTAGATACATGTACATTATATTGTGAAATTTAATCATTTTTAATTCTTCAAGTACAATGTACAAGTTACAATCGCGAAACAATTTAAAATCTTTGGCAAAATACTTGGTTGCACATGCGTCCCAATGTCAAAATACATCTACCAAATTTAATTTTAATAAATTATGTAGAAAGTTAAAATATGAAACTTCATCGATTTTTGTTAGTTTCACATATTCATGATGTGAAAAAAATTATATATTATATTATAGTAATTTACTTTTTTACTTCATTAGTTATTGACATTTAAAGATCATGATGTATGCAGGGGTGGGAGTGGAAAAGACTGATCCAAGACTGACAAGAAAATTGCCCACTAGAATTGCCTACTCTCGCCTGTTGACGGAAATTTCCCACCCCTGTGTATGTGACAAGTTTATGAAAAATAAAAGTTACAAATAATAGTTATTCATATGAAAATTCTTTTTTTTTTACAAATATTTGTATGCAAATATTTTTTTCAAATATGTTGAAGTAGAAAAAATACAAAATACACCTGTGATATTAATACAATATTATCATCATAACAAAAAAATATACAATAACATAAGGTAAATATATCTTACGAGAAATATATTCCCAGCAAACGCGAGATGGTCATCCAGATGTTTGTTAACCCTTTGCCTGTTTTTTGAATTTTCAGCCACTTGAGGTTGTGTCTTGCTATCGCATTCCACAACCTCAAGTGGCTGAAAATTACTTAAATTTGTTTAACTTGAGACCAAATATTTGCAAATCTTGATGTTTAAACAGACATTATGTTCCCGATATCAGTAATGGACAAATAAAACAAATTAAAAACGACAATAATTGTGATCGGCAGGATAAGAGTTAATACTTTGCCTGCTAATTGCGACTATTGTCGTTTTTAGATCGTTTTTTTAGCCGATTAAACCACTGTTATTGGGAACGAAATGTGTGTTTAAACATAAAAATTTGTAAATGCTTGATGTAAAATTGAACAAATATGAGTAATTTTCACTTCACGTTGTGGATCGCGGTAGCAAGACAACCTGAATTGTTTGAAAATTTAAATCAATTAACTTAGCATGCAAAGGGTTAATTGTTAGGCATCATCTGCAATGCTGGCCCAACATCAAACAAACATTGGATTAACATTATCTGTAAGGCTGGGTAAATCTACAAAACAATCATTTCTGCGATGGAAGTAATCAAATCTTAACTCTATCTACCCGAGGAATGAATATTAGGATATTAATCAGATTTGATTGATAAAATGCACATTAAATTAACCATTAGAATTACATATGATAGGAACTCAATTTTATTCAAGTGTAAAAATGAGAAAAAACTACAAAAGTACAAATTAGGAGTCAAAGGAGGACTTTATAGAAGATATTTTCTTTAAAGTGACAGGAGAATAGAGTTTACAGTAGGTGAAAATAGCAGATTTTCCCGTCATACATTTAGCTGAATATTATAAATACAAACAGCTGAATACCTGAGCTTAGATCAGCAGAGGCCGATAGTCAAGTCTACAAGTGTACGAGAAGCAATAGCAACAAGTATGGCAGCATAAACAACATATTCATTAATCAACAATGTCAAGTGTTATGTAGTCTCAGTGCAAAAGCAGTGTACATACCATTTTTTTTAAACAATCTACATATTTTAACTCATTTCAGGAGCAGTTGAAGAATAATTTATATGTATAATATTATCTCCCTTGCAATAACGATCAGCAAATGAAATAAATTTACCCGCATATCATGGGCTTGGGTGGAGTGTGCGATTTGGTCTAATGTTTATCGTTGTCTATTCTACATGTTTTCTCAAACTATTATCATTTCTGACAGTATTTTCTGGCAGAAGCACCTCTAGAAACTGATTTTAAAGCTTGGTAAGCTTTATTAGCACCCAGCAAATAGTCACTGTCAAACCAATATTTTTACAGCGTAGTTCATTAATATTGTAAACACACTTCGCTTTCAAAGTCAGTAAAATATTATAGATTATTAAAAAAATTGTCATTATTTTTCATTTAAAAGTGTAGATATTGCACCAGTAATCTCAACAATGCAGTTATACATATATACATCTATAGAAATGTGTAGGCTTATTAGTAAATAATTATGCATTCAATATAAAATAACAAAAAACAAAAAATAATTAATCAAGATAAAATCTAACATATTGTGAATTATAGTATTGTTAAAATATGCAGGATGCAGAAAACATACAGGATACTTAGTCAATGAAATGTTAACTCTAGGAATAAAAGGTCAACTCAGCCCTTAAACCACAAAATAAAATCATTTTCACCCACTTGACGTAGTGTCTCGCTGCCGCGACCCACAACGTCGAGTGAGTGAAAATTACTCATATTTGTTAAATTTAAGACCAAACATTTGCAAATCTTGATGTCTAAACGCTAATTTCGATACCAATAGATGCGAGAGACAACATCAAGTGGGGCAAAATTTAAATTAAATAAATTAGTGCCTCAACCCTTACAGCATGGTGATAGACTTTAGTCGTCAGAATATGCCGTCTGGTGTCTAAAGTCTATCCCCATGCTATTAGAGTAAAAATATTTCTAGTGGCGGTAGACCCATAACATAGGTATTCAAAAGAATCAGAAAGAGGTAGCGAAGACATTTATGATGATTTCAAATCGAAAAAATAAATTAAATTCTTAAAATAAATTAGTGCTCTAAGGGTTAAATAGACCTATAGTTTGCTGTGTAAAAGTTTAAACATTGATGCCTAATTGATAATATCCAAAATGTTCAATACTTCGCTTTCAAAAATATTTTTCCTGTCTTTGTGTAAAAATTGATTATTTTGAATTAGTGCTAATTTCTTCTATTGTGGAAACATTTTCTGCAGGTTGGCAAATTAACAGTTCATAACATCAGTTTTACACATTTCATTCTAGGAACTCCTATGCTTTCTATATGGCAAGGTTTGCAGAGGCAACTTAAGTCGCACATAGCGTACAAACATAAAAAAACAAGATAGAGTCACAATATTTTGTTTACTAGTACTAGGCCTACATTTCTTGTATCAAGCTACAAAATTCTACTAAAGCAGGTTATAAATGTCGGCCATTATAAACTAAATGCCACTGTATATAAAACATACTTATCAAACTAAAAAAGAACAACTAACAAGTCTCTCTGTGATAATATATTAAACATAATAATCTCAGAAATTAAAGCAACTGGGTGGTTTTGATTCACTGAATCATAATATTTACATTGCGGCGGACCCCACTTTTGTCAACGTTGACTGTACTGTGTATGCGCCCACAATGTTTACTCGCGAATCATGACAACCCACCTACTTTAACTTTACAATAAAAAATGCATCGACTAAATTATAAATCTTAAACGTTAAATCCTAAAGGTTAAAAGTATATAATAACAATATGAACCACTTGAAGTCTTGCTCACAACTTCCAAATGGATAAAAAAACTGCATATCTACAATTTGAATCTAAACAATCTAGTGAATTTATTGTTCATCTCCAAATCTGTGATTAGCACCTGTATGTTGTAAACATTTCCACATAAGTGAATATTTTCTCTAGTCACACTTTCTTTATACCGACAAAAACAAATGTTGCAATTCCCTGTTATTACCATTACAGCAATCTTCTTGGTCTCAATCTATTATCTTAATCTAATATCCTCAACTTTTAATCAAATTTGTCCCACCATGTGACACATTCCAACTTTGAAAAGTGTTCATCGCAATATATAAATTCAAACATAATCATAACGAACTTAATTAAATTGTGATTGTCTCCATGGAATCTAAAAACGCAGCAATGGCTATGCAAGGCTTAATGTAACATCTAAGAAAATGCAACACTGACCTGACACAAAAGCTTAACAAATTTATTAGTCCACAGCTTTTGTGGTTAATGTCTCATTATCATGATTTTCTTTGGTAAATATTATCATCGGAATATCTGCCTTAAATTCAATGCCATTAGACTAATGCTTCGGACTACTTGGCAGTGATATATATACATAGGCCTACAGTGTAATAAGTAGGCAGTGGTTTACTGTTCGTGATTCTTTATAATGTAACTCTATGGACAGCCGAGTTTACGGAATGACGAGCTCCTATTGACAGCCAGTATAACTTTTCAGTAAAAAGAATTCCAAGAAACCAGGCATTGACGCAATGTTAGTGTATTGTTGGTTCACCATTTGTTTTCTTGGTAGAACTAACATTAGGTCAATGCACGATAGTATCCAATGCAGGGTGCAATTTATTCAGTATCGCATAGCGAAAAGCTACACAATTTTGGCCGAATGACTTGAAGTTTATTAGCAAAATATATCATCTTTATTGATAGGAAAAACTAAGGAATGTCGAGCATTCTTACAAATCGCTACACAATATTTTCAAAACATATTGAAGCCTGAATTGCTGTGCAAGACAATGAACAGCAGGTCTTAATATTAAGGATTATACATCACTCATCAATGTATTTGTCTGAATCAGAACTGTACCTGTCCAAAAATAATTGATCATTCAAATCCATCTTGCAACAATAAAATGGTATACTGTAGATCTGGTAATATTTGCGAAGACAAATTCGCGAATTAAAATATCTCACAAAAATTATTATCATAATAGCGTTACTAAAGAGAAGTGAAAATTCGCGAATACCAAACTTTGTGAAAAGTCCCAAAATCAGAAATTCGCCAAAATTTAAACACGCGAAAATTACCATATCTACAGTATTTGTGGGAATTATAATTTCACATTACCTGGAAAAGCCTTTAGGCGAATTCTTCTAAGTTTTGAATTCTATTGGAATGCCAGGTTAAGCATGAGAAAATAGTATACAGTAGAACCTGCTATGAGCTGTCCTATTATGGGCAGCCAACCTACTATGGGAGGTCACATGACCATTCCCAAAATGACATTTAATATCCAAATGAAACTCTTGTGAAATGAACACCTGTCTTGAAAGGCCACTTTTCCAGTGTGTGGCTGATCATAGCAGGTTATACTGTAGTCCATTAAAATAAGGACATTCTGATGTTTCACTTGATATATTATACTTGCTTGGCTAGTTAATAAAATCAAGTGCTTTTAATTCATTTTTAGTGGAGAATGACGACAGAAATTCACATTGAAACAGCACAGGTTCACTGTCTCAGTGGTTACAAAATGATGGGTCAATAAATATTGAGTTACTTATTTATACATGTGGCTTGTTAGGCAAAGTCTGACACGCAAAGGCAAATCACCCATAAGTGGTGGTGTATAAGCAGTGTTCAACATACACATTTGCAGTGAAGACTATTTATAATTTGTTTTTCTTCAATTCATTAATAAAAGTATATTATCAAAATCCAATAAGGAATTAATAAAAATGTTTTCCATTTTTATAAGCAGGTTCAGTTTCAAACTGCAGATAGCATGGAGCTTAGATTTATTTAAATCTAAGCTTCAATGTAATATAATTTTATGATACTTATCAGGGCTCGAAATAAGGCCATTCCTCCAGTCTGGTACTAGTAAATGTGCAGGAATGGTAAAATTTGTCATTAGCCATTCCGATGAACTTGCAAATTTAAGGCCTTACTAGGATAATGCCTATTTCTAGGAATGACAATTTTTACTCAGGAATGGCAGTTTTCTTGACTTGCCAGTTCTGTGGATTGGCATGCCATCAATGTTTAATTCTACCTCTGCTTATGAATCTAAATGTTGACAAACAGCTCACAGACTGACATTGTAATGTTTCAACATGGTGAAGTGGTGAGGTTTGTCTGTTCTGTTCGTACAGCGGATGTACGTGGAGCACAATGTTTTGCATGAAATTGGTCTTCCACAAAGCTGAACATTCTAGAGTGAGGTCCATATAATCTGGGCACACCTCACATATATATATATATATAGATCATACAAACTGATGCAGTGCAAAGCTTCACGAAATTTAAGTTTGTGTGGCATTTTTAACACTTGTGCTGCTGAATTGATTGTTCCTATTTTTCATTAATTTGAAGCTGGAATTGTGACGCAATTTAATACAGCTTCAAATGACGGAAAATATTTATATTTATGAAAAATTTACTTGATTAACCAAGCAATTAGTGGCAATTTATTTTAATTGAAACATTCTTTGACAGTCGCAGCACTATAAGGGTTAACCCAGAATGATTAACAATTTATTTACCATAGCATTTCAACTGCTGCCGTAATTCCAAAAAGTAACTCAACTTTTGACACTGAAGGTTGACAATTTTATAAATGGCTGTAGACCCATAAAACAGAGCTCTATATGGTGAAACCAACATTGCCCAGACATATGAAGCACATCACAGTACAGTACAGCAGCCGTCCCCACCAGGCTGCACCACTGGAGGTGGCGGCAGCGCAGTCGGTGGAGGCTCACTTGGTTCACCATCCATATAAACTCGTAATACGTAGAGGTAATGTTCCGCACGTTTCCCGGGTTCCCACGTGTACGTCTGTTCGGGATTCAGGTGCTGATTCCCACTGTACATTCTGATTGTCACCGTCTCCGCAGAAACAACTCGCACACCTACGATTAAACACAGTAACGTCAGGCAAGACTTATATTGATTATCATAATCTGATTATCAATGGCCTGGCAGAAGCCAGCCGTAAAATCAAACACAGTCCAAGTCACTTATTTTGATTTCAACATTCTGCTTGTAAAAAAGGCCTGACAGAAACTTGTCATACAATTAAACACAGCAACTGGGCTCCCACAAAAAAATCAGAACAAATTTCATAGATTTTCCCTGATTTCTCACTGAATGTTAACTTTATGAGCAAATTTTAAAAATCCACGACTTTCTTGTCAGGTTTTCCAGATCATGGTGGAAGCAGAATGGGGCTGCCTAGTATTTCTGCAAAAACCTATTGGCACACATAAACTGTACAATTGAACACAGCGCTATTTAATTACTGAAAGGTCAAGCAATCAAGGAATGATATAATTATATATACCTGCGTAGTTGAGCCATGCCATCGCCCGTCGCATTGTCTCGCTCATAGACTCATATTTGCCGATTGAAAATGCACCCCCCTGTGTCAACGCATAAGGCATGAATGTCTTATAAGTCAGTGTGGTGGAGTGCAGGACATTAGGCTCTCCAGCAAAAGGCTTTGTGTAGTTAAGTCTTAATATCCGTAAATATCGAGTCCTTCTGGAACCATATTCTTTGAATAATGATCTCTGAGTGTCTATTGTAGAACCAGCTGAAAAGTACAACAATTCATGATTAAATCGTTAAAAAACTATTGAATGTCAAGTAACAACAAATTTGATCTTTTTAATAATACCAGTACTTATTCAACCTAGAGCACTGAGCTATATGATTAAAATTTGAAAATCTACTACAATCCACAGCTTGAAATCAAACCTAAGTCTATCCGAACAAATATTAGTCTTTCAAAATTTATGGCATATTTCACTTATTAACAAGTAGTTACAGAGGTGTTAATGAAGATACTTGTTAGTGCTCTAGGGCAGTGGTGCCAAGGTCCGGACAATAAAAAACATAAGTGTTGAACAGAAATATAATACTCTGACAACATAAAACATATAGTCAGATAGTATTATCATTTAATTTCAAAGTCATTATATTTTTTCAGACAATAAAAAATATAAGTGTTGAACAGAAATATAATAATCTGAGAACATAAAACATATAGTCAGATAGTATGATCATTTAATTTCAAAGTCATTATTTTTTCATATGTTTGGTTACAGCTCGTTAGATTAATTTTAAGAGTTTTGGGTTAACGCTTTTACTGCTGTGCCTGGATATATAAATAAAATTCAAATAATTTATCTTGTGGTTCTTGAAATTCTAAAAAGTCCTTAAATTTTGTCATTAGTTCGACGTACAACCCTGTGATACTCACACCATGATGAGCTGATCTTGTAATCCACAGATTGCACATTGATCAGCTTAAAGCTGTGCTGTCGAGAGAGCCAGCTCTGTGCTTTATTCACAATGGTGGAGAGCTGCTCGGTACGACCCGTCGTCAGCACACCGTCCTGCTCTAACCAAGCCGGAACAAAATCTGCACATCCTGAAAATACATATATTACTCTTCGAGTGCTGAGTAAAGGAGATGATCCTTTATCATGTTTATGAGCATTTAGTACATTCTCCACACATAGATGTCGCTCTGGTAAACCCCCGCTCTCTCTCTGTAACCGCATGCCATGTTTTGGAAGAAACTGCTCAATTTGAGCAGTTTTTTTTTTATATAACAACTGGAGACTTATAAACACGCTTGAGTGTTGTAAATATATATGGCAAATATAAAACACCGCTACTCCGCCACATACGAATTTCTATTCACAGAGAAATAGAACAAAAATCAGGGGATTACATTTTCCGCGCTGTTGTGATAAGGTTCATGTTTATGTTTTTCTGGCAAAATTTACAATCGGGTTTAAAAATAATGTAAATTACTGAATGACTTGCGAATTGTGCTGGCTCAATTTATTCATTTTTGAACAGAATAAATAACTCTTCGCTGCAGCAAACTCTTAGATCAAATGTAATAGTAAAGAAAACATAAATAATGAGTCGAAGTGGACACCTAAATAGTTCCGAAACTCACATGGAAATGGCTGATAAATCTGGTTAATCGCCATGCATGCATACGACGATATGAGCGTGTGGTGTCAGAATGCATTTAGAATGCATTTAGTGGCGGTCAGAATGCATTTAGTGAATATAATGTACAATTAGTGATTCATTTCAAATCAAATACTTAGTTAGGATTAAACAAATGCCAGTGTTTTTTCACAATTTTTGAAAAACTGCCTGTTTTTCTCAGGGTCGCTGGCTGAGACCATGTTACAAACCCCATCGCCCGATGCCCGGGATAACACAGAAATGGTTAAGGGCTACCATACTGTCTCTGACTCCAATGTACACTCTGTGTACCAAATGAAAATATGACACTCTGCTCACTTTATTTTTTATGTACATCAGTGATTTATATAATCTTAAAAACATGTAATTGTTTTTCTTCCATAATTTTGTGAATAATTACCTATTTCTTCATATCCTGGAATGCCTACTTCGTAGAAAACCCGTATCACATTGAGGAAATAAGTTGTCCCTTTGCCGTATTCCAGCCATGATGATTTGTCCGGATCACAATCCTGCTTCCATGAACTAAACTTCATGTCTTGTGTTTCTACAGTGATAATATGTCCTGGTAATGGCTGGCGTTTCAAATTAAGATTCAGTTTGGTGACAGTTTGAGCAAACGATTCAAATACTGGTTCAGTAAAGACGCCCCCCATATCCACACATTCTGGCACAACATTAATATAACCCAGCTGCTGCGGCTCCGTGGGATGGAATGACTGCCTCGGCCAAATCCAAATCCTATCGCAACAGAAAAAAAAATATATATGAAACTTGAAGTTTCTAGCACATTGTAAGTAGACTGTCAACCCTTTCAGTGTGTCAGAATCTGATGTCAAACGTTGAAAGAGCAAAATGTTTATAATATTATAGACCCATATAAAACATAGGTATTCAAATGAAGTGGAAAGAGCTAACTAAGACATTTATCATGTTTATAATGATCTCAAATTGAAAAAGGCGGGTCCCTTTGGTCTCTTGGGTTGTATAAAAATATTTTGCTTCAAATAGCAAATAGCGCTTCAATGGTTGCAGGTTGCTAGCACATTGTAAGAAGAATGTTAACCATTGCAGGTGCTTATAGTGCTCAGCGCCGCCTTGTTATTTCTGAATATTCATTTATCATCTTCATTTGAAACTACAATTGATAACACAAATTATATTCATCCGCTGAACAAATAAGATTGTTTAATGTTGGTCCACTGTCCACCACACTGGGCTAACATTGAACAAACATTGGTTCAACCACTCATGCTTGCTGGGCATTAGAATCATCAGTTCCACAATATAACCAAAAAGAAATTACCTGAGACATCGAAGAAAAAACGTGTTTGCTTTACCACTCTCGAAGTATGTTGATTTGTCTGTGTCAATAAACGCCCCATCATTGTAGCGATACTTGACCTCTAAACTCTCGCAGGTTCTGACACGAATGTCTGGATGAGTCATCAGCCAAGCGTTAGCCTTCGCAATAACCTGACTGAGAAAATAAACAAACACATAACATTTTATAGGGCGTCACATATAGTGCTCAGTGCACTGCGTATGAAAAAGTTGGGAGTGAAAAAAATACAATTTCTAAGCCTGGCAAAAAATTCAGCATACAAATAATCATGATTATCAGTGATTATATAAAAATTGTATAAGTCTACATTACTTAATTTTTTTCAGGACAGCACAGAATTTGCTAAAATCTTTTAAAACAATTCAGGCCTTTAGAAATTAAAACTGAAATATGTCATACTCACTCAAAACGTTCAAATCTTGGTTTAGTAAACATTCCTGATGGCTCGGTCATGGAGGGAGTGAAGTCTAAATACGAGAGGGAGAAGTCTTGACCTGTATTCTGTGAGACCTGCAGAAAATATTTTGTTACAAAATTATTGATTAGTGGTTTTCTCCTTCATTGATTTCCTTTACATCATTATCATTGATGTATAAATATTTCGCTTTAGAATCAATTTCAAATATAAATAGCAAATAGACAAAATTGAGTAGCTTTTCACTATGCGATACTGAACACAATTTTCCCTGACCTGCTGGTAGCTTGGCGGAGGGGCATACCCACTCTCCGAGGGCTGATACCCGCTGGGGGGAGGGGCATACCCTCCCTCAGGAGGGTGATAACCTCCTGACCCCACAGGCCTGTCCATCATGGAGTAGTCACTGAGGATCAGAGCATCTCACTGAAATCAAACAAACAAGGAGTGGAAAAGAGGATTTCCAGCTTCAAAGACAAGACAAGTGACAATATGACGACAAAATTTATGCTTGTGAAAATATACAAGCACTATTTTCTAGTCCTCCATCAGCTACCCTGCAAATTTCATAAAATTGTACAGAGCATTTTAAAAGTTAGACCATTTGACAGACATTGATTTTAATCAATTTAGTGTGTTTGTAGAAGGACGTCTTAATTATCAATTGACTACATGTCAAATAATCTAACTTTTAAACTACAACATTTTTAAATAACATTTTCACAGTATTCGGCAGGAGACCAAAAAATAGCCCTTACTAAATTTAGTGTGAATCTGGTTGAGAATTGACTGAGAAATTGGTAAAAAACATGTGTTAAAAGTTGGCTATAGTCATGATAGTATAGAGTAGACCTATAGTCATTTTAATCAAGTGGGAAATTTAATTTTGAGGTTTAAATCAAATTGAGGGGCTGTCCAAAAAAAATACTAAGTCAAAGGTCATTTCTAGGAGTAAGAATAACAGTATTACACCAGTTCTATAGAAAATTAGACAGACCTAACAAGAAAAACAAATCTGAATTTTTTTTCAATATTATTTTTCTTTGCAAAATTATGAAAAAGAATGTGATTGCAAAAATAGATTTTTTCTGACAGGTGGCAGCCATGTTTAGCTTAATAGTGCAACTTTGTTAACCACTTACACAAAAATAACGCTGAAGAACTCATTTGTGTTTAGAACAATCAATGAGGATTTCGCAGTGGTTAATAAAGTCATGAGGAAACACAATCACTGCATGTTACCCGACTGACCTTATTTTAAATTTAGGCCTGAGTGGAATACTCTCCCAGTCGGTGTCATTCAGGCTGGCTCTGTCAATGCCTTCAAGAGCCACCCGCCTCAGGGTTTTCGCCAGGAATGTTTGAGGGGGGAGGGGGGGACGAAAATGGGTGGGAGGTCTGGGGGTCCTCCCACAGGAGGAAAAAAATCAGAGTTTCAAATGCTGGTGCTTAAAATGGCCAATTTTAACTGAAATGACAGTAAAATATGGAATATATTTTAATTTTTTTTGCCAACAAGGGGGAGATAACCCCCCCTGTGGTGCTGAGTGGGGGGGTCCGGACCCCCCCTGGCGGAAACCCTGCGCCTAACTGCGACGCCCTAACGTGGCGCCTCCCCTCTGTTCCTGTCTTGGTCCACATGGGAGCATCATCCACTGATTCAGAATGTTGGCGTTGCAACACACGGCTAGACTTAAAGATCTGGACTCCAGATTTAGCCATGTGTTACAACAACGTTTACAAGCGAAGCAAGCTGCTGCAGGATGGAAGTCAGAATGGAAGATACCTGTTAATATATCAGCGGTTTTTCGCAAATTACATTCTCCTGAACGATACCTCCTAAGAAATAATATTTTATTCTCACCCAAAAGTAAGGCAAATATAAATCTGAGATGGTCCTTGTTTACATTTTTGTATCGGTGGGCTCGCATTCTCAAACCATGTGTATGTATGAGTAGGTTGCAATTTCTGATGAGTAATAATAGCATTAAAAGTGTTGAGATGTACATATCTTTGGTGGTATGCAGTGCTTAGATGAATCCTATTCTCACCTTTGACCTGTGTTGGGGCAAAATATCTTCTGGTTGTTAGCAGTTGTAACGATAAGTTAGTCATATTGTAAACAGTGTCGGGGTGGTTATGATTGAAAGCATAATCTACTACATGTATTTCATTAGGTGTATGTGCAGGTTTGTTTGCTTGTTTGTTTGTATACTGAGCACAACTTCCCTATTATGCTATCGCACCACATTGTGGATTTTCATATTGTTTCCCTAAGGTAAGATATTCCTGTAATGTATGATGTGTTTGAATATAGACCTAATAAGGCTAATTTATTTGAAGTAGAATTTGTGGTATCGATACCAGCTAAAGCCCAAACTGGCGCGCATTGTCTAAAAAAGATGAACATCATCATCCGTGCTCACTTTAACTTTAAACAGTGACCGAGACTGAGAGTGATGCTCACTACTGCAAGGCCGTGCTTCCAATATACATAGCGCTAATCCAGATTCAATTCTTAACCTGGTGGCAGTACCATCCAGCCAATATGTTACCCCTCATCAGACAAGCACGAGATCTAACTCACTGGCCTATGTACCCTTCCGTTGTAATACCAATGTTTACCAGAATAGTTTCTTTCCTAAAACAGTCAGTCAGTGGAATGCATTGCCAGAACATATAGTATGTGCATCATCCCTCCTCACATTCAAGACAGCAATTTCCCATGAAAACTGCAGTCTCCCATCTTTCTAATACTTATAGGTCGTACGCTCGATATCGCGAACCACATTTTTTGCCATTTAAAAAATATTTGGTGACTAAATATAATTTTTTTCAACTCTATTCAACTTGCCAAGTTATACGGCGCCTATTTCTGCCGTTTTTTCGGCAAAAAATACTTTACATCGTCTGATCCTTTCTTTGTCATGTATGATAATAGGTGCAAGTCATCCATCATTAGAGCGGTGGGCGATATTAAGTGAAATTCGGGAAAATCGGTATACATAACAAAGAAAGGATTTCCAAAGTTAAAATAATTTTCAAACAAAAATTATACCTGGAGATCGCCGGACATGTTAGTCAGTTGAATAGAAGGTAAAAAAAAAATTTCAGCCAGTAAATATTTTTTAAATGGCAAAAACCGTGGTTCGCGATATTAGGCGTACGACCTATAGCAGTCCATATCATCTTTCTTTTTTCTACCTTTGCACAATTTTGGTTGGTAGGAGAGACATTTTATCTCCTACCCCTAGCACTTGCACTTGTCAGTTGTCTTGAAACTGTAATTAAGTCGTCAAAGTCAAAGTGACAAAGACAACAATCTGATTTGTGGATTCTGAACTGAGAGCGCATACACAATCTTCCTGAGCCGTCAGCCATCTGATCTAGGACGTTTGGCTCAGGAAACAAAGAAGAAGAAGTTTTCCTTACTGCAATGCTCGATGACCAGGAAGACCAGGCAATCGCATTTTCATTGCACTGCATCCGGACGGCTCGGGCAGCCTGCTTCCAGGGCTAGCCACAAAAACAAACAAACAATTCGCAGTAAAATATTTCTAAAACAGGTTGAACCCAGTTGTATGCCTACTTGAGGTATTCCGCACAGATAAAATGTAATTTAAAAAATAAAAAGGTATTATAGCATACAAACTTATCTAGACTACACGCTTAGAATGTGAGACAATTACTTGAATTTGGTGAAAACATCGTGCACTTCCATCACTCTGCTGCATTTCCGCCATCATATCGTTTTCCTAGCGAATAAAATCGAACTAAAAAGGAGGTGCGGGGAAGACGTGAACATGGGGTTGTTAAACTTTATTCAGAAATACATGAAGTAAAAATTCATACATACATGATAGGGGCCTATCCTGTTGTTATGCAAAACAAATAAACATGACAATACGTAATAAACAAACAAAAAACAACAAAAAACAGTATCACAAAGTTCAATGCTTAATGTTGTAATGAATAGATTATATAGTCTAGATTCATTACAATCTTAATTATAAAATCGTCCATATTTTTCAAGACCTTCTTACACAAAATATAAAAAAATTAAATCAACGCATTACCTCAGAGATATAATTATATCAAGCTGTATCTCTTATTTCAACAATATATCTTAAAAAATAATTGAAGAAATATTTACAATATCATAATCTTCACACTGTAACAACATGTTGATTAAATCAGTAATTCAAGTTTTGTCTATCAATACAATATTTATAGTTTATTTACTTTTGTTCCTATATTTAGGACATCTTATTAAAACATGATACGTCATCTTGTATTTCAGATTTGTTTTTCTAATTTTTACAAATTCTGTCTTCTAAAGTAGGCTAGTTCTTTTATGTCTTTTTCATCTCCCCATTATAATATAAAGATTATGTGCACTTATTCTTAGTTTAGTTATGACTTTTCTCAACTTTAAATTACCCACTATTTTTATCCACATTTGATATATTGCCAATTCCAACTGAAACTTATAGAGACATTTCAGCTTCCAATATCATCTGGAATTGTTAATTTTCTTGAAAATTGATCATCCCATCTCTTTAGAACCTAGCTTTAATAAAATTGCTGTCATCGTCGTTAAATAATACTTCTGTTATAAGTTACGATTCAATATCCAGTGATTTGCTAAATAACAATCAGCTACAAGTTTATAAAAATGTTGAGGAACATTATAATTACAAATTCTAAATAAATTTTTTAACTGATCAATGCCGAATTCAATTACAAATCTTTCTAGTTCACCTCTTATAAAATCTAGTTCACCTGTAACATCCAAATTGGTTAACTCTTATTGTTGATCAGCTTAGAAAATCTCAAATCCACTTTCTCAATATATTCAGCGTCAAAGTGATCTAAATTTACTACTGCGACAATTCCTAACTTTTCAACAAGTTCGGACACATAATATGTACCCCATATTTCACTACCATATGTTAAAATAGGTAGGCCCTACATAAAACCTGTCCATACCGGAATGCCTTGGGGACAAAGTTTTATTCCGATTTGGACAGGTTCCGGTTTAGACAGGGTTTATTCTTTTGGAGAGGAACAAACAACGATAACTTGTAGGCCTACAATTGACACGAGGGTTATAATTCAGGATGTATCGTCAGTATGACTACAAATGATAGGTGGATGTATGCAAATTAATTGATATAATAAAAGCATATAATAATATTCAAGCATAATTAAAATATAAAACACATAATTAATACTGTATACATAGTGAAACTAGTGGCGGGTATACATATTGTGTCCGTGATAATTTACAGTTTTAACAGTAGGCCTACATTTTTGTAATTGTGTGTCACATATTTCACACACGGAGCGTAGTTGTCATTTATCAACATTGACTTTCAGCGCCTAATCTAAGATAACATTACATTCTTGTAATCGTCCGTCACAAATTTCAAACACGAAGCATATTTGTTAACAACGACATCAGCCCGCTTAAATATAGAACAGTTTAAATATCAAACCAGTGACCGGAGTTAATCATATTGCAGCAGTTTTTTTTAAACTGTTTCATGACGACAACACTCGTTTGTTTGGTAATTTTTATATATTTTTTGGAATGTATAACAGTACATTGGATTAAATGATCCGATAATGCATAATTATGTCATTTAATACAAATAATGCCTTGACTAGGAGTCAAAAATAATATAAGAATAATTCAGCGATGAAAGAATAAGTGAAATATTTTTATATTTTACCTACTGTTAGTTAGTTAGTTATTGGATCATTAGGCTAAAACACAAAAACACAGTATAATTTTCGTGAGAATTAATTATGTTTAATGCACTGATATGTTCATGAATTGATACGAACTTTAATATTTTATTAGTCAAAGATTTTGTTTCAATATTTTTGTTAACCAATTATTTTATTAACCCATTTTGTTATTAAACTATCTTACCAATCTCAAAGTAAAGGCGCTGACATGCTCTCTAAAAGGGTGTACTGCAACCAACACTAACTTCGCACCTTTCCCATTGCATAACCATATAACAAGCAGGATGTTACGTCACCTTGCCGCCCCCTGTTTAACCCCTAGTGCACCGCACGCGATTTTAAAAATAATTCTTAACAAAAATTTGATTCCGGTTAGGACAGGTGAAATACAATACAATTTATGCATTTCGGGAAAATATTGAGTCCGGTATTCGGAGTAGACAGGTTGCGGTTTGGAGAGGGTTAATATGTAATGTTTTAAGTGTAATTTCTCGGGACCAAATAATTATTATGGTATAGACAGGATTCCGGCTTGCACAGGGTCCGGTATGTACAGGTTTCAATGTATAATCAAAGTGTCGAATAATTTAAGACTAACGTTGACAGATAAATTATGCTTTAAAATGATACCATTAAGTCCGAACATTGGTTTTTGGGATTTATATGTCACCATTTCCATAGTTGAGTCAAAATGATCTTGACTATTAATTATAAATCCCAAAAAATGTTTCATTAACAATTTCCTATTCAATTGAAAAATTGAGGTTGTTAATATAATTTTAAACTAGGATTTTGGAAATATCAATACCTTTTCAAATGACTTATTGACAATTCCCAACTCTTGCAATATTTATTAAATAATTTGATACTTTATTGAAGACCTTCCATACCTTACATACATCATTCTACATCCCTGACAAAACAGACTCAATTTTCCTATACCCAAGGGTTTTTGAACGAAAATTTCCATGTAATTGGTTTACCAATACATGATAATTTTATTTTATTTTTAAACCACATAAAATCATCTTCATCCACTGCAAGTCGAGAATTGCGACAGCAATTCGCGGCTTGTAGTTTATGAAGATGACAATGGCAAATTCAGGCTTGAAAGGGTTAAGGACCCACACTGGGAACAAGGACTGATAGTGGCGGTAGGTTTTGTTAACAGTTAGGGTAATTGGACAACAGATGAACAAAAAAACGTGTGGGGACAAGCTATCGGTTTCGTTCAGCAGGGTTCGGCATCTGACGAGAAGCCGCCCACTGACGGGCGCTGCCGCAGTTAACCCACGCGGCCAAGACCGCTCCACTCGTACACTTGCGATCCAGCCAGCCGGGCAGACAGACGTTTGTCTTGTCCCCGCAGAGCTAGTCACGAGGCCGAGGCCGCCGCCGCGTTCCACATTCTATCACTTTCAATCTGAGTCAGTGCAAAGTGTTTTGGATCAATATTAATAAAGTATCAAGAACATCCCGAAGTCAATGTTAAGCTATTTGTGTACCGTCGCCCAGACAGGAATTGAAATAAGAGATAGAACTTAGACTTAAGTTACTAGTCTTCTACAGTCAGATCTACCATTTTCAGCAACCACACGACAGTGCAAAACCACTGGTTTTGTGCTAGCCCAGGATAGTTTTAAAATTAGGTGTTTTTCTAAAAAATGACACATCATTTTTTTGCAAGGTACGTTATGGTTGTAGGTCATTATGAAATAATGCCAGTGAGGTTAGTTGGAAAGGTTATCTGAAGAGAGGTACATGCGCTTTCGCTAAAAACTGTGAAAATTTAAAAAAAATTGGATTACACTCGTCGAGCAGCAGCATAATTTCAGAATTCTGGTGTTAAGAGGATGGGAAATGACTTTAAATATTTTTTATGCTGCGCACGTGACGTGCGACACCCACCCACCCTGTATTTTTCGCACTCAGCTATTTTTGTAATAATGTTGTTTTTGGTGCACTGCTCAGATGGGCCCACGAAACCTCCGCTTTACCTACAAGTTAGTTAGGTTCATACGTTATCACTTAGCCCGGGGTGGGGACAAGCTATCGGTTTTGTTCAGCAGGGTTTGGCATCTGACAAAAAGCTGCCCCTGACGGGCGTCACCGCAGCTAACCCACGCGGCCAAGACCGCTCCACTCGTACACTTGCGCTCCAGCCAGTGGGGCAGACCAACGTTTGTCTTGCCCCTGCAGAGCTAGCCACGAGGCCGAGGCCGCCGTCGCGTTCCACATTCCATCACTATCCGTCTGAGTCAGTGCACAGCGTTTTGGATCAATATCAATAAAGCATCAAGAACATCACAGATTCAATGTCAAGTTATTTGTGTACCGTCGCCCAGACGGGAATTGAAATAAGAGATAGAACTTAGACTTAAATTACTGGTCTTATTATTGTTGACCCACGACGCTCGATCAACCACGCACCTTCTACAGTCAGATCTACCATTTTCAGCAACCACACAACAGTGCAAAACCACTGGTTTTGAGCCAGCCCAGGATAGTTTTAAAATTAGGTGTTTTTTCTAAAAAATGACACATCTTTTTTTGCAAGGTACGTGATGGTTTTATGTCATCATTAAATAATACCAGTGAGGTTAGTTAGAAAGGTTATCTGAAGAGAGGTACACGCGCTTTCGCTAAAAACTGCGAAAATTGTAATAAATTTGGACGACGCACGTCGAGCAGCAGCAAAGTTTCAGAACACTGGTATTAAGAGGATGGTAAAGGACTTTAAATATTTTTTATGCTGCGCACGTGATGTTTTCGCCACCCACCCACCCTGTATTTTTCACACTCAGCTATTTTTGTAATAATGTTGTTTTTGGTGCACTGCTCGGATGGGCTCGACGAAACGTCCGCTTTACCCACAAGTTAGTTAGGTTCATACGTTATCACTTAGCACGGGGGTAATGTGGGGACAAGCTATCAGTTTTGTTCGGCAGGGTTCGGCATCTGACAAGAAGCCGCCCCCCGACGGGCGCTGCCGCAGCTAACCCAAGCGGCCAAGACCGCTCCACTCGTACACTTGCGATCCAGCCAGCGGGGCAGACCGACGTTTTTCTTGCCCCTGCAGAGCTAGCCACGAGGCCGAGGCCGCCGTTGCTCTCCACATTCCATCACTATCCATCTGAGGCAGTGCACAGCGTTTTGGATCAATATCAATAAAACATCAAGAACATCACGGAGTCAATGTCAAGTTATTTGTGTACCGTCGCCCAGACGGGAATTGAAATAAGAGATAGAACTTAGACTTAAGTTACTAGTCTTATTAAACGTACACGGGTTGTCCCACCTGAACGGTCCAACACAGGACACCTCACACCTAACACCAAAATGTAAATTAACAAAGTTGACTTACTCTGATCAGTGGCGGATCCAGAGGGGGATGGGTCAGGTGGGTCCTAACCCCACTTTGGTCCAAGAGGAGGGGTCCCGATCCCCCTTTTGTTTGTTAAGATGTAATTTTTCAAATACAATTATTTTCCTGAATTTACAGTTCCCAGGAGTAATCTGTTTAAAACAGATAACCTGGAAACTAACTATACTACCAGGTGCATTTGATCCAGCATTGTATGATTATCTACACCACTTTCCTCAAATTTTTAGGAAGTGCCTTTATCAGAGTAGGTCTGAGAGGGCCCTATCGTGACCCCCTTGTTGTGAAATTTTTGTTGTCAACATTGATGATCTTCTTTGCATCTGCGAAATCGGTTGAGTCAAGAGAACAGAGAAGTTGCTGCAAACTTCAGCATAATCACCACTGAGAGCAGCATAGACACGCAACAAGAAGCTCTGACGATGATGATCTGAGAGTCTGAGTGTCCAAGTGCCATGTCCCTGCCGAATGAAGTCAGGAGGTGGAATGGTTACTGGCAGCATCAGCCAGGGAGTTTCATCATTCAATTTCACAGCGAAACCCAAGCCTCCGGCCATCTGGGCATATCTTGGGGGAGATCCCCTAGACATGCCCAGAACCCTTATCCTACGAGCGAAGGAAAATGCTCTCAATAACCCACCATGCCCTATCGCCCCCCCCCCTGGACATCATCATCAGTACATCTTTCATCTCATCAATCTTATTACATTGTGACTTAAAAGATCATTTGTGCCGAAAAGTGATGTAAAGCAATGAGATATCCTACCACCATGAAGGCTGCATTGGAGCTTCACTTTGCCAATAACTAGTGCTGAGGCAGATCGCTCATTTTCTTTGTTAAGGTGACAAAAGACTGTCGTCACTGGCACTCTTGGTCATGCACCCCAGCATCCACTTGGAATCCAAATATGTGGCCAAGAAATTTGTTCCGAAACAACCACGGCGACTAGTCAGTGCTACCTTATTATCTGACTAAGAGTCTTAGTCGTTGGATAAGTTAAAATTAATTCTTGGCTGTCTGTAGTGCATAGTCGTGGTTGTTCCGGTTATCTGGTCACCAATATTTTTGTCATATAACCACATAAAAGTTACTTTAAAATCAACATTTCTTCAGTTGAGTTTTGAGAGAGTGGAGATCACTTCCAAAATTGCACATGCTTGTAATTATTGTTCAAGAGAACATGGAAATGACCTCCATGTGGTTCCCAGTCAAGCAATATTTTAGAACCAATATTGCATTAGAATGCAGCAACTCAGTCCTTCTTTTCTAAACTTTTCTGTGGAGTGGGGTGGGGGTGAGGAGGGGCATGCCGGGTCCCCCCTCAGACAGAAATGTTCACATTATACGGTTAACTTTTTATTAGATACTGATAACCTTAATCTTTACTAATGATCACTTGTGAGATTGCTTGATTCCTTAATTCTGTGTAGATATGTGCCCCAGAATGCGTTACTTAGTGTGTATTTAGAAAAACGACCGCCTTCGGCGGCCTGTTCTAGGCTAATTAAGGCCCAGAGTACCTAGATTCCACCCTTTCTAAAAATCCTCGATCCGCCACTGCTGATTTACCAGATTACTTCATCACCTCGGGTCGGGGACAAATTACACGAACAACATGCCCAAATGTGTCACGCTCGGAAATCCATGGTTGGTTGGCGATGTTCACATGTGTATGCTGGGAACGGGGGAAGGTAATCCCACCTCACACCACCAGCAGTGAAAACCTGAGAGTTAATTGGTTTGCCGATATAGACCACCAGGGTTCGCTGACCACGGAAAAGGGGGGAATCTGTAGTGGTATACTCAGTCTCAGATTCATTTATTTGATCAAAGAATAATAATTACATATTTTGATTAATATCATAGCAATGATCAGGATACCTCCACTAGATAGATAGGTAGATAGTATTTATTTGAGCTTCGACATAGAAACTTTACACAACAAAATATATAAATTGGTGGTCTAGAGACTCTTTTTATGGTCGATTGGGACCGCTAGCAAAAGAGCCACCGCAAAACGTTCAGACAGCAAACAATTTAAAGTGAAATAAACATATATATACATACGGAAAATATAATGATTTTTAAATTGTAATAAATAATAAATAACAGTTAAATATGGCATTTTGGCATGAATAGCACTGTGCATTGTTGCTCGTAATTAAATAAAAAGTTATAAAATATTTTTTTGTATATTTAGGGAAACCTTTAAAACTATGTGTTTGAACTTTATTATGAATTATATTTGGCGAATGATTTTTTCTGAATTATATCGTATCGAAAACATTTTTTGCGAATTTCCCTTCTGGTTTTAATTTGTCTAATATTTGAACAATTTCTGGTATTATAATTGTGTAAGTTAAAGATCTGGTCTGGACAAAAATCTAAAAAACCGTTGGTGGCTATATAACTTAGTGAGTTGCAAAGACAAGTTTTCACTCAGTTTCGGCTTTTAAGTTACAGTTATATCACGAGGAATGTTGTTAATACTGATACAAAAATAAATAAAAAGCATCTATACTTTGAGCTGGCATATGTACCATGACAGAGTGAGAGGTTAACAGCCGAAACGGTACCTACAGTGTTAGATAAATCACAACAAGAAGTAAAATAAGAAATTAAAAGAAAATGTCGAAGACTAAATCTCCAAAATTACTACGACGCTTAATTAATCCTGATGTCAAATCCTAAGCGATCAAAAGGCCTACTGTATTTCACAAATTTCTAGAAATCCTACAAATGCCTGCGAGACTAAGTACCACACACATATCTAACAATGTCTACACGAATATGGAATGAATAAAGAACGAATTAAAGGAATCATCTATTTTGACTTAGTTTCTACAGCGAACCATCACTTGCTGACCGGGCAAGACTCTAACGATTAAGATTGGGCCTGAGGTAATGGTCACCTCCATTGATTTGTCGACATGACAGCATGAAACTTCTGGCTGAACTCCCAGCATGCCCGGTCGCTATAAACACAAACACCATCTCAATTGCATGCGAGCGTGCGCACAGCCAACGGCTACGGACGATGCACTGATTTACTACTATCATGAGAGATTTGGTGATAAGGCGCGTTTTGCAGAGACCCCTGTGCCTTCGCTTTAAACTGTTTAAACCAGCGCAAGGTGGCGACACTCGCGCCTGCTGAGCTGAACGAGACGAACGTTCCTAAGTTATCTCCCTCTAGGCTACTATACGTCGCAGATAAACGTAATAAGTGTAATTATTTGATCGACACGGGTGCGGCTGTCAGCGTTTCGCCTCGGTCTTGCGCTAACGGGACCGTGGACGCTGATAGTCTACCTTTCGTCGCAGCAAATAACTCGACTATCACAACATATGGTACAAGTAAATGTATAGTCGACGTCGGACTGAAAGGAGAATACTCATGGACATTTATTGTCGCTGACGTTAAACAACCTATTTTAGGGGCTGATTTTTTAATACATTACAATCTATTCGTATATTTATCAGGCAGATGCCTGCGTGACATGAGAACCAGACCAGCGATATCAGCCACATTATCTTCAATTAAACCTTTGTCACTGAATCGAATAGATAGCACTCGTAATGAGTATACAGAATTATTAAATCAATTCCCCAAACTGACACGACCTACAACGAAAGGCGAGACAGTAAAACACGGAATAACACACAAGATAGTAACTAGAGGTCACCTCGTTTTCGCGCGACCACGATGACTAGCGCCGGATAAATTAGTCAAGGCGAAGCGAGAGTTCGACGAAATGATCAAATTGGGCGTTATCAAGCCCAGCGACAGCGAATGGTCTTCTGCACTACACATGGTCCCTGAAAAAAAACGGCGACTGGCGACCATGCGGCGATTACCGCAGTTTAAATGCTCAAACGGTACCAGATAGGTACCCGATTCCCCATATACAGGACTTTACACAGCGTTTGGCTGGCTCTAAGAGTTTTTCGAAGATAGATTTAGTGAGGGCATATTACCAGATACCAGTCGAGCCGTCAGACGTACATAAAACAGCAGTTCCGCCGCCTTTCGTACTATTCAATTTTACACAAACGCTGTTCGGTTTACGAAGATACCGGAAAAACGTTTTATAGACCATGTTACGCTTCGTTTGGACTTTGTATTCGTATATTTAGACGACTTGTTAGTAACATGATTCATAAGAAACATTTGAAAATTCTATTCAAATGGGTAACCGAATACGGGATAATAATAGGACCGGATAAATGTCAATTCAGAATGACTGAACTGAGTTTTTTAGAACATTATGCCTGCCCTGAAGGCATTTCACCCCTTCCCACAGCAGTGGATACGATAGTAAATTTCTTGAAGTCTGAGAAACAAAGAGCATTACGTAGATATCTAGGAATGGTAAATTATTACCATCGTTTTATTCCTCATTGTGCGGAGAAATTGACAACATTGAATAGTTTGTTGACTGAAGCCAACGAAGGCCAGAATAGACTTTTGCCTAAGTCTAATTTCGAATTACATTGGACAGAGAATGCAAACGTAGCATTTACCGAATCGAAGCAAATACTAGCGAATGCAACGTTATTAGTACACCCGCAACCGTCGGCACCTGTAAACATCACGTGTGACGCTAGTGATTTTGCGGTAGGCGGAGTTTTACAACAGTGTATTGATAATGTATGGCAACCTTTGTCATTTTTTAGCAAAAAGTTATCACCAGACACGTTACAGCGCTTTTGACCGAGAACACTTGGCAGTCTATACTACCATTAGACATTTGGACATAACTTGGAGGGTAGAGAATTTTATGTCAACACTGACCATAATTCTTTGACTTATGTCATGAACTCTACGGCAGAACGACCATCTTTACGTCAAACAAGGCATTTAGCTTTCATAGCAGAGTTCACAGTCGATATTAGATACGTGAAGGATGAAACGAATTTTGTAGCGGACGCCTTATCGCGACCAACGGTATCAGCTATTGAATATGATGCAGCCATAAATTATCACGACCTGAGCACGGACCAGGCTTCAGACAAAGAATTCATACGTTTGAGACACTCAAAGACGTCAAATAGGGAATTTCGCTGGGTAAAGACATTCGATAATGTATTGGTCTGGTGCGACATTTCGACAGGACGTAGAAGACCGTACATAACATAAAAGTTTAGAAGAAAAGTTTTTAATTCACTTCACGGTTTAGGGCACCCTTCTCATAGAGCCACGAAACCTCTCATTAATTCTCGTTTCGTATGGCATAAGATGAACTCTGACATAGCAAATTGGTGCAGATACTGCACAGGCTGCCAAACAGTTAAAGTTTCACGTCATAATAGACCATTTTTCGGAAAGTTTGAGGAACCGACAGAGAGATTCGATCATGTACAAGTCGATCTTGTTGGACCCTTACCTTATTCCGACGGTTTAAATATTTGTTGACATGCGTCGACCGATTTACACGTTGGCCACAGGCCATACCGATAAAAGATATTAGAGCAGAGACAGTTGTGACGCATTTTTCGGTGGATGGGTGGCTCGTTTCGGGACTCCTGCCACGATTACTACGGAAGGAGGAGCTCAGTTCGAATCCAGACTATGGGATACCTTGTGTAACTAATTCGGTATAACTAGAAACCGAACGACGAGTCAATCAAACGGTATGGTTGAGCGCTTTCATAGACAATTTAAGGCCGTCATTATGGCGCATGAAACACTGAACCCGTGGACAACTACGCTTCCGACTGTTTTACACAGCATTCGATAGGCCGCCAAGGAAACGTTAGCAGATCGGCCGCCGAAATGACATACGGAATGACATTACGTCTACCAGGTGACTTTACGGGGAATTATACCGTGGACGCCAATACTGACTTAGAAAATTATTCAGATAAGTTACGCGTAGCCATGTCGCGTCTCCGGTTAAGCCTCCCACGAGATAAAAATCAAAAAGATACGCTCCAATATTAGGAGCTCGACACATGTTCACATGTACTTTTGCGACGAATCGCAATTGCACCACTGCTGACTGCCCCTTACGACGGACCGTATAAGGTCGTCGCTAGGAGCGGTCGAGTATTTAAAGTATTATTCAAAGGCAAATTTGAGACGGTGACTGCAGACCGTGTCAAACCTGCGCATATCGAGCGCACGCCTGAGAAGGAACAAACTAGACAATCGACCGCGATGTCAAAAACTACGGCTAAGCAGCCTACGGCGAAAATTCACGAACCTCAGACGGCCGTGGTAGGAAGAAGAGGTACTACTACTTCGACGCTTCTGAGGCCAGAGTTTGCACAAAGCAAAATTTGAACGGACAGTCTACGGCAAAGACAAAGGCAGCAGTTCCAGAGGTTAACCAACGAGGTGAAAAATCTGTGGAACAGTCGAATACGAAGGTGACACTTTACAAGGCGCCGCATGTCAGGAATGCCACGACTTCTCGCGCTAACGGGAGGTTCGATGGTATTAGAACATATTCACAAATTCCTTTACATTTGAAAAAAGACGTGCCGATTCAAACACAACAGAATAAACGCATCGAAAAGCGAAACGAAAGTAATACCGGTAACAGCCGTAGAGTGACAATAAATTCGCCGCCAATTCAAACACGTGTGTGACGACAGATCCATACACCCGCGCGATTCGTGCAGCTGGTTCACGCGGTTATAGCTCCTAATGATATATACTGCGGACCCAGCGCACGTACCATTTACCTTTATTGTGTATATAAATCATGCCAGGCCTGGCACAAATAAATCATTGTTAAGTAAATAATGCAAAGTTTTCACTATCATCATATGTAATAAATAACTAAGTCAGTTGGATGAGAATTAGGAGTTTTGGGCATGACTGGTTAAAAGGACATTTGCTAAGAGGATCGGAAATAAATAAAAGATTTGGTTATAGCCGCACTCACTATAGCTTACCAACAACCTACGCTTTACATTTTTATAGTTATATTGTTGATATTTTGGTACGATTTGCAGATTATCGCGACCGAGTTCGAGCCGGACGGAATCACTGATCGACGGATTAGCATGCTGCACTCTTCCACTGACCTTCATGAAAGCCAGACGTGTAACCGTGCCATCCGCATTCAGCCGCATGGCTGTATAGCCGCCTCTGCCGCACGAGACTAAGTAGCACACACATATAAAGCAATGTCTACACGAATATGGAATGAATAAAGAACGAATTAAAGGAATCATCTATTTTGTCAGAGTTTCTACAGCGAACCATCACTTGCTGACCGGGCAAGACTCTAACGATTAAGATTGGGCCTGAGGCGATAGTCGCGTCCATTGATTTGTCGAACACTCGACAACGTCGATGGTAACCCTCGTCCAGAGCTTAAGAAATACACGATGAGAAGAACATTAAAAATAACAAATCATAGAGAAATTATGGGTAGACCTACAGTGCCCCCACATTTGGGATTCAGGTCTGTCATCGAGAACAGAGCGATCACAATCCGTGAGAGCACTGTAAGGCACCACAAGCTAATTGTATGTCAATGGCCTCTCTCTGACATCCTGCACCATCACACAGGACACCACAGAGAAACCATTAAAACAATGAAATGAAAAACTAATTATATGGCTATGGTTTCTTTCGGACATCCCGAACATCACTAGGATGTCAAAGAGAAACCACTGCACCTTTTCAACCAATGAACTACTATAATTTCGATAACAATGCAGAAGACTATTGAAAAATAAACATAGTAACCTTGGTGAAAAATACCGAACTATTGGAAAGTAAACATGAAAAACACATGAGAAATGACACTTTACGTCAAAAATTAAGCTGAAATTAAACATTAGAAAGCAGAACATCTACATACAAGAAAACAGTCCACACATGAGAAAAAGTTTACAAATAGAACGCCCAAATCCATAAATCTTTGAAAATACGTCTGTCTGGGTGTAATTGGCCTTCTAAGAAGTTGCCCGGGGGGGGGGGGCGGACCACGAGGAGGTGACACCATTCCCCCCGATGGAATGGGAGGTGTACAGCGCTTACAACGTTTCCAGCTCACAAAACAATGAGCCAACATCAAACCAGCAGGAGAGGAACACGGCTATCAGTTGACATAACAGAGGAGGATTTACAGAGGCCCAGTCAGAGGCTGGCCCATCGCTGGCTTTTACGAAAACATCCCAAGATCTAAAAGAGTATGTGTCAAGTTGTAACAGAATAGATTAATAATCTTTGTATCTACATAATATTTTCATATACACCCGACCTGATGGCGTTATATATACAAAAAACGTTGTATACACTATTTAAAATACAGATAACTCCATAGCGACATTACCCATGCAAAGTGGCCAACAGGGATCACGACAGAGTAGGAAATGTCTATAACTAAAATGGTCAGTTGAAAAGTTTAATGATAATATGATGGTGCATCTGGCACTTACTGTAGATCTGGTGATTTTCGCATGTTAAAATTTTTGTGAATTTCTGATTTTGGGACTTTTTACGAAGTTTGAAATTAACGAATTATGATTTTTCTTTAGTAGCGCTATTATAATAATAATATTCGTGAGATTCTTTAATTCGCGAATTGGTCCTCCTTGCGAAATTCGCAAAAATTAAAACCTTGGGAATATTACCAGATCTACAGTACATGTAGCGAGTTTGATGACATGTTGCAGCGCCTGCATTACAACACAGTATAATATGTCTTTAACAGCATAAGTAATGTAAAAATGAATTGATTATAAAATGGACGACTTATGAAGTGAATAACATTATATTTCCATGAAATTGGAGTGACTGTAAAAAACATCACACATATAGATTTGTCAAAGTCTAATAAATAAAACATATTATAGAGGTTACATTCCCGTAAGAACTGAATAACAATAGCTGCAGGAATGTCCCTAAAGAGTTCAAATAGGGAGTTAAATGATACATATTTCTTTCTGATGTGCGCATATTTTGCACACCTCAGAAGGACATGTTTACAAGCGTACGTCCATCAAGGATTGCGACGTTGGTCCCAAAATACCGGTAATTAAATATGCATATTTAAAATAGCTGTTGTCGGCTATTTTTAATTATTTTTCTAAGTTGGTATTAAATTTTAAGTTTTTATTATGCTTGCAAATATGCAAGGATGACTAGAATTTAAAACTTTGGGTCGATTAGGTGTTTTGATATATGCGACTCTCTAAATTACTTCATTAAATAAACTAGTTATGCTGAACAAAGAAAATTTATCATCTGCCATTAGATGATACAAATAAGATTTCCAAAAAAATAAAAATAGACTGCAGCAATGCGAAAATGTCCAAAACATTAAGCTTCTCGATGATATGAAAAGTGCTTAGCTAAACGTTTCTTCTTGTTCTCCTTAACCCATAAAGCGCTGAAATACTTTGTACAAACCATGGAGACCATAGCTCTATCTGATTCATTTAAATATCTATGTTATGGGTCTGCAGCGCGTGGATCGTCTTTATATGTCATAATCTAACGTCTTTATACGTCAGATTATGACGTATAATACGGTCCCCGCACTGAAAGAGTTAAACAGTAGACTGGCCGTGAATAAAAGCTATCTCGCAATCTCAAAGTGGCGCTATACAATTTACCACACCATCCCAATGATTGAGTGATAGTCTTTTCCCTGTTTTTTTATTAAAGGTGTAGTCAACTGTCAAAATTCGCGGGACAAGGGTCCCCCAGAAGGCAATAGTGTCCGTGGGTAAGCCAAGGCCCTATTCCATAATAATACTAAATATGCTTTTCATACCCAAAGCCTCATTAAGAGCAAGTTCTCAAATCACAGCAAGTTCATATATACTTGAGCGACATCTATGAGGTAATAATTCAAAGCCCTCGTCTTTTGCCCCTACTTGGTCGCCTACTTGCAAACAAACTGACTGTATTACTGCGGGGATTTGGAAACTGCTTGACCCCCAAGTTTGTATTGTCACCCAGTAAACACAAAACATTTGTATGACTTTATGCAATGTTGGACCAACGTCGAAGACGTTGGGCCGACATTGCATAAATATCATGCAAATGTCTTGCGTTTGCTGGGCAGGAGGACTTTCTCTCAAACATTGTACATTTATCTAATGTTGGTTCAATGTTGGGCCAGCGTCGCAGACGTTTGCCTAACATTAAAACAGCATTGGATCAATGTCTCGTTTGAGTAGTATCTTGTAATCAGTTCAGTGGCTATACTAATGCCGTCAATCTGTACTCAATAGGCTACTGTTGGCCTACACTTGACCGTCCCAGGCATGCGCGTTTTGAAGCTGAATGATTCTTTAATGTGAAGCTTTACTTTAGTAGATGTTTTGATGAAACAGTTCAAATAGGCCTGCACATCAACACTTATAGGCCTGCTTCTGGAGAGTGCGCTCGTTCTTTTCTTCACTCATTTTTTGTTCTTCTGAAACTGCAGTTTATGGCCGTGTAGAAATGCTACCTGACAATCTCAAAGTGGTGCGATCAAATAAAGCACACCAGCTGAGTGATTGATTGATAGTTTTTTGTTCTTGATTTTTTTCTGCCAATGATGTGAAGCATCCAATTTTACTGGTCTAGTTTTTGTCAGATTTGAAAAGCAAGCGAGACAGATTTATCATGATGGATATAACATTCTCCATGTAAAAATAACCAACATTAGCTTCCAAATGCAGTTGGTTTGCAGATTTGTATTTACTGCCGACGTGAAGGGAGTTGGTGTGGCATTCTCTTCATATAAACCATGGAGACCAAAGGGTTTTTCAATTTGAAACCATCATAAATGTCTTAGTTAGCTCTTTCCACTTTATTTGAAAACCTATGTAATGTGTCTAGAGCCATTATAAATATTGTAGTTCTTTCAGTGCGGGGACCATCGATCTGACATATAAAAACGGTGTCTCGCTGAAAGGGATTATCTGACGTTAGAGTAGGCGCACACTCAACGATATAATAGACGTATCTCCATTTGTTTGTATTAATGTATTCTTCTGACGTCAAATAGATTTTTACCGTATGTGCTAAATGTCCCACCAGTGTGTAACGTACCTGTTATTTTGACAGAATGTAATGTTTGTAGTAGATATATGTAGGCCTATATACCCACCTGGTACTTAGGAACCTGAGGGTTAATTTCAATACCGTAAACCTCACTTCTTAACTTAAATAAAAACCTGCTAGTAGTGCGCTAGTAGTCTATCAAGTAGAAGTCTGTTGGGGGCGAGGTAGAAAATGTGAAGTAAGCAAGTTTTACGTCATTTTTCGGTTAGTATGGCTATTTAAATGACAATTCCTAGTATTACAAAATCCTTTATTGCCGCTGTTAACAAATATGCTCCATCTTTTATTACATTTATTTATTTGCATATATCCAATTATCATTAGTAGACATACATATGACACATCCTGAATTATAATCCTCATGACAATTGTACAAGTTATCGTTTTTTGTTACTTTCCAAAAGCACAATAACAGTTACTAGGAGATATTTCGAATGCTACATCAACGAGCTAGATATTCTGAGCGTATTCTTTATCATGATCATTGTTGAAAAGTAAGTAAGTAGGTAAGTAAGTAAGTAAGTAAGTAAGTAAGTAAGTAAGTAAGTAAGTAAGTAAGTAAGTAAGTAAGTAAGTAAGTAAGTAAGTAAGTAAGT
This sequence comes from Flabesymbios commensalis, assembly GCA_964017125.1. Taxonomy (NCBI): domain Eukaryota; kingdom Metazoa; phylum Annelida; class Polychaeta; order Terebellida; family Flabelligeridae; genus Flabesymbios; species Flabesymbios commensalis. The sequence continues at coordinate 8,044,014 of OZ024902.1, read as the reverse complement.
AAGTAAGTAAGTAAGTAAGTAAGTAAGTAGGCTAAGTAAGTAAGTAAGTAAGTAAGTAAGTAAGTAAGTAGCAGTAGTAAATCATTGTTTTACGTCACTTTTCGGCACCAAAGGTCTTTTAAGTGACATTATAATACGATAAAAACGTTATAGTCAATTGATGAAATGAATGATGTACAGATGATGATGTGAGGGTGGGGTGATAGGCATGGTGGGTTATTGAGCGCGTTTTTCTTCGCTCGCCCGATAAGGGGTTCAGGGCATGTCTAGGGGATCTAAGTAAGTAAGTAAGTAAGTAAGTAAGTAAGTGGGTAAGTAAGTAAGTAAGTAAGTGAGTGAGTGAGTGAGTGAGTGAGTGAGTGAGTGAGTGAGTGAGTGAGTGAGTGAGTGAGTGAGTGAGTGAGTGAGTGATTGAGTGAGTGAGTGAGTGAGTGAGTGAGTGAGTGAGTGAGTGAGTGAGTGAGTGAGTGAGTGAGTGAGTGCGTGAGTGCGTGAGTGAGTGAGTGAGTAAGTAAGTAAGTAAGTAAGTAAGTAAGTAAGTAAGTAAGTAAGTAAGTAAGTAAGTGATTTTGATTCTTCACGTCACTTTTCGGTCAGTAGTGGCAATTGATATAGAACAATCTCCTATTTTGCACTGTAAAAGTGCATGGTAAAATACAAAGAACAAACTAATAACACATGTTCGCACTAAACTATTCATTTAAAAATGTTTGATGATAATTGTAGCGAGTCTAATGACATATTGCAGCGCCTGCACTACAACACAGTATCATAAGTATAAAAATTGAGCTGTATGTAACAGCATAAGTATATATGTGGACTTGTCAAGTAAAAATCTAATAATAAAAACATATTATATAGGTAACAATCCCGTAGGAACTGAATAACACTACCTGCAGGCGTGTCTCTAAAGGGAGACCAAAGGGTTTTTCAATTTGAAATCAGCATAAATGTCTTGTTGGCTCTTTCTGATTCGTTATTGGTCTACAGCCAATATACATTTTTCAATTATTTCAGCGCGGGGATCGTATTTATACGTCAGAATCTGACGTCAGTATATAAAGACAGCGCTGAAAGGGGTAAACTCTAGACTGCCCGTGAATATAAGCTATGCCGCAATCTCAAAGTAGTGCGATGAAATACAACACACCATCCCAATGATTGAGCGATAGTCTTTTCCTGTTTTTTTTTATTCATGTGAAGCTTTTCTTTAGAGATGTTTTGATGAAATAGTGCAAGGGGGGCACCATTAAATCTCCAGGGGGGAGGGCTGGAGTTTTTTTTTGAAATAAATAATTTCGGGCCGATTCTGAGTGAAATAAATAATTTACGTCAAGAACTGTTCTATATAAACATGTACAGATGTAGTACAATTTGAAATTTTCGGCGGGCCGCGGAGTCGGGTTGAAATAGATAATCTGTCCCCGACAAAAACTCTAGCCCCCCTAATTGTGGCCCCCTAAATGGGCCGGCACATCAACACTTATAGCCCTGCTTCTCCAGAGTGCGCTCGTTGATTTCTTCCCACATTTTTTGTTCTTCAGAAATTGTAGCTTATTGGCCGTGTGGAAATGTTACCTGACAATCTCAAAGTGGTGCGATCAAATACAGCACACCATCCGAGCGATTGATTGGTAATTTTTTGTTCCTGAATTTTTTCTGCCAATGATGTGAAGCATTCAATTTTATTGGTCTAGTTATGTCAGATTTGAAAAGCAAATCAGACAGATTTATTATATTAGATATAGCATTTCCCCTGTAAAAAAACAACAACATGTCATTAGCTACTAAATGCAGTGCGTTTGCAGATTTTGATTTACTGCCCACGTGAAGGGATTCACTGGGTGCCGCATACCCATGGTTCCCACGGGCAACTTCGTTGAATTAGCCCTTTAAGCCCTCACGATGCACTAAAGCATCATTTCGCATTTCTGAAGAATGGCTTAATTTTCTGAAACCGGGTGGTTTTAGAACATAAATTTTCATGCAACTGTTTTAAAAATAACAGTATATTTTTTTCATTTGTCACCCACTTCAAGTCATTTTCATGCACTATAAGTCGAGAATTGCGACAGCAATTCGCGGCTTGTAGTGGATGAAAATGACAATGGTCAAACTCAAGCTTGAAAGGGTTAAGGCGTTGAAATGTGTTATATTAACCATGGAGACCAAAGGGTTTTTTAATTTAAAACCATCATAATTGACTTAGCTCTTCCCGCTTCATTTGAATACCTATGTAATGTGTCCACAGCCATCATAAATATTTTAATTATTTCAGTGCGGGGACCGTCTTCATACGTCAGATCCTGACGTATAAAGATTGTCCCGCGCTGAAAGGGTTAAATTATCTGAAGATATCCCTAATTCGCGCAAAATATATATTTGTGAGAATCTATGCGTCAGCAGACCATTGTTGCAGATATAATAACCTATTTATTCCCGCAGCTTATCAATCAACAAATAATTATCGTCTTATAGTATAATAATAATTGCACCCCAAAAAATAAAACGTATCGTTACATTTTGTGCTTTATTATAACATTTATTTAGATTTTTAGGTGGAGATAAAATACGTTTTATTTTAATTTATGTTGTAATAAAATAAAGCATTCACTTTCCCATTCGAAGAATTGCGTCTGCAGGAGGGACGATTTTCTTCGGAGCGTGTGTATTTTCCGTTATTGCTAGAAATAATAAAACAGACGTGTTATTTTCAGGCTAATAATGATGAACCATATAATAAACAATTATATCAATTATAAAAAAATGATCAAATACTTGATTATAGCCTTCATAGTAATAACATTTGGCCAAAATGTTTTTGGCCAAAATGTTAAGGAGTTAATTCGATACATTCTAAAATAATGATACACCCAGTAGAAAAAGATTCCGTTGAGTGACTTCCGTTGAGTGACTTCCGTTGAGCGTCTCCCGCTCATCATCCAGCATGCGGCTCACCACAATCATTATTTCTGAGAGCTGATGGAGAAGCTGCTGTAGTTGAGATATATTGATGTGTGACTATGATTCGGAACCACATCGACTTTAAACCCACTTATTTTTAAAACAGACGCTCACCTCAGACGCTCACCTCAGATTAAGTGGAACTGGTTAATATTTATACAATCCTGGAATAAATTTCCACATGGCAATAATCTTTTGACGGCTGTTTTTTTATGAACGAAACTTACAACGTGCTCTCAGGTAAACATGCGAATTATTATGGCTCAATTTATCCATAACTGAACAGAACTCTTACCTGCAGCAAAATATCCCAAATCTCACGTGGTAACAGCTGACTCTTACTGCAAAATCAGTGTCTCTAAGCTCGAAATGTTTATAGTCCCAGAGCTAGGGGGGTTTTATTTGTGTTGAAAGGTCCATACGATCCAAGAGCTCCACCTATAGTGAAATTTTCTCAGGAATCCGAATCTGCGCGTCTTACAAAAATCATCCTGTCCAAAAGTACCGTAAAAACCCTTTAAACACTAGTACCGTCAAAATCGCAAACCGCAATTTAAAATTTTGCGTATGAAGTGATTGTTTGCTAAAATTGTGGTAATTTTCTATTTCAAATTTTTTTTAATTATTTATTATCCTCACATATGACACAGGCTTTCACATGGATGTAAAATATTTTGTGTCTGATCAATGACAAATACACAATATAGCTTTAAGTTGGTATTTTAACACGTAATTTTACTCATTTTTCATACTTTTTCACTAAATAGACAAAATACTTTTCTCTCAGCCGATTTTTGTATAGTACAAATGTTTAGTTTTGATTCAAACATGTTCTAGAACTATTGTTGACTTAAAATTAACCCATTTGGAATAAAAATAATGAGTTATGTGAACATATTACTAGCTTTCTTCGTTAGACGTAAAATTAGCTCGCTTTTCTTCAGGCTCGGGAAAATTGACCATATCTCACATTTTTGCCCACTGAGTAGTCAAATTGTAGGCTATATCAATATATTTGATATCAATAGAAAGCTACTGGCACAGGCCGTCACATGGATGTAAAATATTTTGTATCTGATCATTGACAAATGCACAAGAAAGCTTTAAGTTGGTATTTTAACCCTTAATTTGACCTTTTTTCATACTTTTTCAGTAAATAGTCAAAAACTACTTTTTTCTCAACTAATTTTTGTGTATAATAAATATTTAGTTTTGATTCAAACATATTCTAGAACTATTGTTGACTTAAAATAAACCCATTTTGAATAAAAATAGTGAGTTATGTAAACATATCACATGCTTTTTTGTTTACACGTAAAATTTGCGCGCTTTTCTATGGGCTCAGGAAAATTGTATGTATCTCACAGTTTTGCCCAATGAGTAGTCAAATGTTGAGCTATATCAATATATTTGATATCAATTGAAAGCTACTGGCACAGGCCACGGATGTAAAATATGTTGTGTGTAATCTTTGACAAATGCACAAGAGAGCTTGAAGTTGGTAATTTAACACTTAATTTTACCTATTTTTCATACTTTTTCGGTACATAGTCAAACTACTTTTCTCTCAACTGGTTTTTGTGTATAATAAATATTTAGTTTTGATACAAACATGTTCTAGAATTATTGTTGACTTAAAATAAACCCATTTGGAATAAAAAATGATGAGCTATTTGAACATATTACACACTCTTTTGGGTAGGATGTAAAATTTGGGCACTTTTCTTCCCCCCCCCCCCCCCGGGTAAATTGACAGTGTTTCACATTTTTGCCCAATGAGTACTGGTTACCCAAATTTAAAAAAATGTACAAACATCTTTAATATCAGGTAAAAGTAACTATCAAGGGCTTTAACGTGGATACATAATATTTTATTTATGTTAAATACGAAACGTACAACAATTAAGCGCTAACTTTGTATTTCATCCCTCCAATTGAACAATTTCCAACGTTTTCTTGGTCAATACCATCAAGACTTCTCGCTCATGTTAACTTTATATGGTATAAATGTTTGTTATTACTTTTACATTCTCTGGAGCCATTTTTCAAAAGTTATCTTGACGACTGAAGAAGTGATCACAGCCATTTTTAAAGTTATCTCAGCCACTACAAAATTTATTTTAGCCACTGAAGAAGTGATCATAGCAACTTTAAACGTTATCTCAGCCACTACAAAAGTGATCTTGGCCACTGCAAGTGATAACAACCATCTTAAAAGTTACCTCAACCACTACAAAAGCTATCTTGGCCACTGAAGAAGTAAATACAGCGACTTTAGCAGTTTTTTCATCCACTACAAATTGGATCTTGGCCACTGATGAGGTGATCACAGCAACTTAAAAAGTTACCTCGCCAATGCAAAATTTATCTTGGCGAGTGAAGATGTGACCACAGCCACGTTAGAAGTTATCTCAGCCACTACAAAGGTGATCTTGGCCACTTACAAACTGGTGTCAGCCAATTTAAAGGTTATCTAAGCCACTACAAAGTGATCTGGGCCACTGAAGAAGTGATAACAGCCACTTTTAAAAATATCTAAACGACTACAAAAGTGATCTTGGCCACTGAAGAAGTGGTTACAATAACTTTGAAAGTTATCTCTGCCACTATAAAATTGATTTTGGCCACTGACGAAGTGCTCATAACGACTTTAAAAGTGATCTCAGCAACTTATAAAAGTGATCTTGGACACTTAGGAAGTGATCTCAGTCACAGTAAAAGTTATCTCAGCCATTACAAAAGTGATCTTGACCACTAACAATCTTATGTCAGCCCGTAAAAGTGATCTTGGCCACAAAAAAATGATCTTAGTCACTGAAGAAGTGATCACAGCGACTCTAAAAGTTATCACAGCCACTACAAAAGTGATCTTGGCCACTGAAGAAGTAATCATAGCCACTTTAAACGTTATCTCAGCCACTACAAAAGTGATCTTGGTCAGTAACAAACTGTTGTCAGCCACTGACAAAATTATCTAAACCACTACAAAGTGATTTGGCCACTGAAGAAATGATCACAGCCACTTCAAAAGTTATCTTAACCACTACAAAGTTGCTGTGATCACTTCTTTAGTGGACAAGATCAGTTTGTTTGTGATCAAGATCAGCTTTATGGCGGATGGGATGATTTTTAAAATGGCTGTGATGGCTTCTTAAGTGGTCAAGATCACTTTTGTAGTGACCTAGATCATTTTTTTAGGGACTGACATTAGATTATTAGTAGCCAATATCACTTTTGTAGCGGCTGAGGTGACTTTTAAAGTGAATGTGATCACTTCTACGGTGGACAATATCAGTTTTTTGTGGCCAAGATCATTTTTACGGGCTGACATAAGATTGTTAGTGGTAAAGATCACTTTTGTAATGGCTGAGATATCTTTTAAAGTGACTGATATCACTTCTTCAGTGGCCAAGATCACTGTTGTAGTGGCTGAGATCACTTTTAAAGTCGCTGTGAGCACTTCGTCAGTGGCCAAGATCATTTCTATAGTGGCAGAGATAACTTTCAAAGTTATTGTAACCACTTCTTCACAGGTCAAGATCACTTTTGTAGTCGCTTAGATATTTTAAAAGTGGCTGTGATCACTTCTTCAGTGGCCCAGATTACTTTGTAGTGGCTTAGATAACCTGTAAATTGGCTGACACCAGTTTGTTAGTGGCCAAGATCACCTTTGTAGTGGATGAGATAACTTCTAAAGTGGCTGTGATCACTTCTTCACTCGCCAAGATAACTGTTGCATTGGCGAGATGACTTTTTAAGGTGCTGTGATCATTTCATCAGTGACCAAGATCACTTTTGTAGGGGCTGAGATAACTTTTAAAGTCGCTGTGTTCACTTCTTCAGTGGCCAAGATCACTTTAGTAGTGACTGAGATAACTTTTAAAGTCGCTGTGATAACTTCTTCAGTGGCCAAGATCACATTTGTAGTGGCTGAGATGACGTTTAAAATTGTGATGATCACTTCTTCAGTGGCTAAGATAACTTTTGTATGGCTGAGATAACTTTAAAAATGGCTGTGATCACTTCTTTAGTCGTCAAGATAACTTTTGAAAAATGGCTCCAGAGAATGTAAAAGTAATAACAAACATTTATACCATATAAAGTTAACATGAGCGAGAGGGCTTGCTGGTATTTACTAAGAAAACGCTGGAAATTGTTCGAATGGAGGGATAAAATACAAAGTTAGCGCTTAATTGTTGTACATTTCGTATTTAACAGAAATAAAATATTATGTATCCACGTTAAAGCCCTTGATAGTTACTTTTAACTGATATTAAAGATGTTGGTACATTTTTTTATTTTGGGTACCGGGTACTCATTGGACAAAAATGTGAAACACTGTCAATTTCCCCGGGCTGGAAGAAAAGTGCCCAAATTTTACATCCAACCCAAAAAGTGTGTAATATGGTCGAATAGCTCATTATTTTTTACATTCCAAGTGGGTTTATTTTAAGCCAACAATAATTCTAGAATATGTTTGAATCAAAACTAAATATTTATTATACACAAAAATCAGTTGAGAGAAAAGTATATTGACTATGTACTGAAAAAGTATGAAAAATAGGTAAAATTAATGGGTTAAAGTACCAACTTCAAGCTCTCTTGTGCATTTGTCAAAGGTTAGACACTAAATAATATACATCCGTGGCCTGTGCCAGTGGCTTTCTATTGATATCAAATATATTGATATAGCTCAAAATTTGACTACTCATTGGGCAAAACTGTGAGATACATACAATTTTCCTTTCCAAAGAAAAGTGCGCAAATTTTACGTCTAACCAAAAAAGTAAATAATATGTTCACATAACTCACTATTTTTATTCCAAATGGGTTTATTTCAAGTCAACAATAGTTCTAGAACATGTTTTAATCAAAACTAAATATTTATTATACACAAAAGCTGAGAAAAAAGTTTTTTGACTATTTACTGAAAAAGTATGAAAAAAGGTCAAATTAAGAATTGAAATACCAACTTAAAGCTTTCTTGTACATTTGTCAATAATCAGATACAACATATTTTACATCCATGTGAAGTCATGTGCCAGTAGCTTTCTATTGATATCAAACATATTGATATAGCTCAAAATTTGACTACTCAGTGGGCAAAAATGTGAGATATGGTCAAACTAAACATTTATACTATACAAAAATGGGCTGAGAGAAAAGTATTTTGTCTATTTAGTGAGAAAGTATGAAAAATGAGTAAAATTACGTGCTAAAATACCAGCTTAAAGCTATATTGTGTATTTGTCATCGATCAGACACAAAATATTTTACATCCATGTGAAAGCCTTTGTCATATCTGAGGATAATAAATAATTAAAAAATTATTAAAATAGAAAATTACCACAATTTTAGCAAACAATCACTTTATACGCAATATTTCAAATTGCGGTTTGCGATTTTGACGGTACTAGTGTTTAAAGGCTTTTTACGGTACTTTTGGACAGGATGATTTTTGTAAGACGCGCAGATTCGGATTCCTGAGAAAATTTCACTATAGGTGGAACTCTTAGCTCGTATGGACCTTTCAACACAAATAAAACCCCCCTAGCTCTGGGACTATTATATTCAAAACGCTGGTGTCTTGACCAGGTGACTCAAAGAGAACGTCTGCAGATGTCGCCATGGGCTATCTGACATCCGGGTTACGCAACAGTTACTATATAAAACCTGACACCCAATGTGTCAAACAGTCTAGTTTCTGGGGATGAAATTTTTTGAGTAGTAGTAGTAGTAGTAGTAAATCATTGCTCTACGTCACTTTTCGGCAGAAATGGTCTTTTAAGTGACATTGTAATACGATAAAAACGTTGTAGTCAATTGATAAGATGAATGATGTACAAATGATGATGTGGGGGTGGGGGTGATAGGGCATGGTGGGTTATTGAGAGCGTTTTCCTTCGCTCGCCCGATAAGGGGTTCTGGGAATGTCTAGGGGATCTACCCCCAGACATGCCCAGACGGCCGGATATTTTGAATGTTTGAAGTGTGATCAACGTGTACAAGGTCATAGTGCTTTTGTACAACACAGATCTGTGTGTGGAGCGGGGACTGGACTGGATAAATGTGTTGGGTGTCAGAAATAGTAGTAGTAAATCATTGCTTTACGTCACTTCTCGGCACAAATGGTCTTTTAAGTGTCCTTGTAATACGATAAAAAGATTGTAGTCAATTGATGAGTCTAGGGGATCTACCCCCAGACATGCCCAGACAGCCGGAAACTTGGGTTTAGCTGTGCAATTTAATGCTGAAACTCCGTCAGAAATGTTTTTCTGAAAAATATAATTTATTGAAACATCAACGACTTGGAAAATGTGCATGACCCGCGCAAAAACACCAATGTACAAGTTGTGGTAGAGGTTTCCGAGGAAAAAGTCTCATGATGCAGCATAGTGAAATGTGCGTTGTGGAGCAGAAATTTGACTGCAAAATATGCAGCAAAATATTTTCTAATTTAATTTAAAAAGACATGAACTCAGATGTCGACGACCGAAATAATTTATTTGTGGAATTTGTAGTAAAGCTAGCTCGAGCCAACAAGAACTTGCTTATCACAACGCATTTGCCCGAGCAAGCAGACTGTTACTACTAAACAAGTTAAGCACAGCTGCGATATGTGTGGGAAGACATTTTTTTGAACAATTTTAAAGACATATCAAGACATATCAATAAAGACATATCAAGCTGTGCCCTAACGAGAAAATGTAACAAGTGCGACAAGGAGTTTAAAACTTCAACTCTAATGAAGACCCATCACAAGATGAGTTATATATATTATATACATGTATATATATTATGTAGACTGAAATACCTAGATAAAAAATAAAAACAGTTTAAATAAACGATTTCCATCGCTATTTTCAGACACCTGGAAACTCCTTCAAATGCGGAGGATGCAGTAGTATATTTAAAGAGTCAAGACTGTTGAAGCGACATAGTGCGGTAAGTCCAAAATTATGGTTACATATCTCTTTTAGGATGTTTTGTAGTAACATCCAGATGTGTTTAACTATTTTCATCATATACTTCGTGCATGGACCTTCAAAATATGTATAATTATCATTAGAAAGGCACGTAAATATCATTTTTGCTGATCATCTGATCATGCTGCAGATTTGTATTAGTAAAGATAATTTAAATAGTCCCTTGCTTAATTGAGCTAGTGTTATACTACAGAGTCTAATATGAGCTGTTGTTTCTTACAGGTCTGTGTTCTGAATCAAGTACCGCGTAATGTAAAATACAGTACCTGTGGCGAATCTTTTATTAGCATGAAGTAAGTAAGTAAAAAGTCTTTTTTACATTATTTTTCGGCTAGTATGACCACTTAAATGATAATTCAGACTAAAATAATATCATATCTTGAACAGTAAAAATTATAAAGTAAAAAGACCAAACTGATAACATTATGTCCGCACTAAGGCATTCAGATAAAAACGATTGATGATAACATGATAGTGCCTCTGCACCTATATGTAGCGAGTTTTGTATTGAATATATATATACATTCTAAAAACCTGTTACTATAGAAGAATAACCCGAACTGGAAAAATATTTTGAAATCAATATGCATATTTTCCATTTAGATGAGAAAGATCACGCCACTACTCTGTATGCGTCTACACAATCTTTTGAAAATGATTTATACATGAACGCGTGGGATAACCATTTGATGCTCAGTATGGATCTAGACAAATTTTGTAGCAAATACAGCTGTTCAGACTGTTCCCAACTTGATGTATGTAAGAAACATACAATAACATCTAAAAAAGATGAGAAAACAATATTTGATAAATTGTTGGAGTTTGGAATCAAAATTGAAGACCAGTATTTTGAATATTTTGCCGTGTATGATTATGAAGCTATTTTGAAATCTGTACAGTGTGATTAAAAGTGGACTGCTGAGTATGAAGTCATCAGCGTATCTGTCTGTAGCAATGTGCCAGGATTCACAAGTCTAAAATGCTTCATTAATTCGAACTTAAAAAAATTGATAGAGATGAAATTTTCATTCATATTTGAACGAAATTCAAAACGCAGAGTCTGCGTATACAACAATTAAATGGTCAGTAGCCAGCAACGAATTGTCATGTATAATTCAACGCCACGAAAAACTTGAATTTGGAATGGTAGGATCGTTAGAGAAAACTAAGAGTGAGTTTGACAGATATATAACCCGATATATATCTTGGGATATAACAGTATTAAATATGACTTAAATTTGATAAAAAAGAGTTTGGTCGATGCCTTGCATTTGGAAAAACAAGGTTATGTGATTAAACAGCAGAATGCCTACACCAGTGTCTGTACAAGTAAGTAAGTAAGTAAGTAAGTAAGTAAGTAAGTAAGTAAGTAAGTAAGTAAGTTAGTAAGTAAGTAAGTAAGTAAAATATCTTTTTACTCCACTTTTCGGCCAGCATGGCCATTTAGGTGAGAATCCCTAGTATTACAATATCCTATATTGTACAGTAAATGTGGTAAAAAAAAGATCAAACTCATAACAGCATGTTCGGATTAAAATATTCAGTTTAAAAGGTTTGATATGATAATATGATGGTGCTCCTGGCACCTATATGTAACGAGTTTGAAGACATGTTATAGCGCCTGCACTACAACACAGTTTAATGAGTATAAACATGTCCATAACAGCATAAAGAAGTGATTATAAAATGAACGACTTATCAAGTCAATATATCTCCATGAAAATGGAGTGATTGTGTAAAAACTACAAGTCTAAGTCTATTAATTAAAACATATAATAGAGGTTACATTCCCATAGAAACTGAATAATAAAATCTGCAGGGGTGTTCATAAATAGTTCAGATAGGGGAACTATTTCCTTCTGATTTGCGCATATTTCACACAGCTGAGAAGGACATGTCTTACAGTGAGACGAGTATTGCAGCACATAGGTAGCAATTCTCCTCTCAATAAATATCCGCTTGTGAAATAGTAAGTAAGTACGTAAAATGTCTGCTTTACTTCACTTTTCGGCCAGTATGGCCATTTAAGTGAAAATTCCTAGTACTACAATATCCCATATTGTATAGTTTAAGTGGTAAAGAAAGACAAAGCCAATAAAAGCATGTTCGCACTAAAATATTCAGTTTAAAATGTTTGATATGATAAAATGACGATGTTCCTGGCACCTATATGTAACGAGTCTGATGACATGTTGTAGCGCCTGCACTACAACACAGTTTAATGAGTATAAAAATGTCAGTATAAATAATGTAAAATATGAAGTGATTATAAAATGAGCGACTTATCAAGTCACTATATCTCCATGAAATTGGAGTGATTGTGTAAAAACTACAAGTCTAAGTCTAATAATTAAGACATATAATATAGGTTACATTCCCGTAGAAACTGAATAATAAAACCTGCAGGGGTGTCCCTAAATAGTTCAAATAGGGAATTAAATGCAAAGTGTGCATATTTCGCACAGCTGAGAAGGACATGTCTTACAGTGAGACGAGTATTTCAGCACATAGGTCGCAATTCTCCTCTCAATAAATACCCGTTTGTGAAATAGGCATGGCCAATTCCGGCCCTGCATAAGACAACGTCATGTCTTCGGCGTTCCATTGGTGTGAAAGATCGCTTAATGATTGGTTGTACCTCGAACAACTTGCTGGTGACATTGATGTTCCATTCACCTTGCAAAATGGCATCAAAGTAGACAGAATTGTTGCACTTGAAATCAGAATATGGTATATAGTAAAACTGTTTTGTCATGTTTAGAGATTTACCCCCAAGCACGCCACAGACTCGGTTTTTTCCTACCACAGTTTCAGTAGAAAATCATTCACAGTCGCTTGATGACAGACAAGGTGTGCAATTTGCTTAAATTTTGCTTTTAGAATGGTTTTGCAGCATATAGAAAATGATAAAATGAGATATTTTATACTATGTAATAACTCTAAAATATTAACCGAGCAGAAACCATAATCATTTGCTTCACGTTATTGACACTATTAAACGAATCGCGTTATGTGCTGCAGTAGTAGTAGTGAATTATTGTTTTACGTCACATTTCGGCACAAATGGTCTTTTAAGTAACATTGTTATACGATAAAAACGTTGTAGTCAATTGATAAGATGTGTTTTCCTTCGTTCGCCCAATAAGGGATTCTGGGCATGTCATAATGTACTGTATTTTCAACTGGAGCCAAGGTGCCGAAATATTAGTAGAATGTTTGGATTCTTTCCACATCCTACACTCTGTTGATATAATATCGTGAGAAATGCCCAATGATGCCTAACGTTGGGCCAGTAGTGGTGTGCGTTAAACACCAGCACGTGTCATCTATGCAGTAGTAGTAGTGAATTATTGTTTAAAGTCACATTTCGGCACAAATGGTCTTTTAAGTAACATTGTTATACGATAAAAAACGTTGTAGTCAATTGATAAGATGTGTTTTCCTTCGCTCGCCCAAGCAGGGATTCTGGGCATGTCATAATGTACTGTATTTTCAACTGGAGCCAAGGTGCCGAAATATTAGTAGAATGTTTGGATTATTTCCACATCCTACACTCTGTTGATATAATATCGTGAGAAATGGCCAATGATGCCTAACGTTGGGCCAGTAGTGGTGTGCGTTAAACACCAGCACGTGTCATCTATACAAATAAAAGCAGCTGCTAATAAATTTGGTACAAATAATAACCAATGCCACGTTAATATTTGAACATGAGGGTGAGTGTGTGTGTGTGTTATTAAAGATAATCCGGTATAAAGATGGCATCTTCCACTCTTCATTTTATTCTTCAACGTTGGTTGCAGCTACTCTTAAGAATATGGATTGTGTAAAATGTGATGGTCTGCAGAGCTGGTACAAGAACTGTGCAGATACGGGCATGATTGTCTGCCGCTACTGTAATGCGGCGATGGATGACAGCAGGCATTGGCGGGTAACAACCCACATACTACAAAGATCCCCGAAAGGAAAGATTGCATATCAAAATGCAGTGCAATGTATTTGCAAGGACCGTTGCCTCGCATGTGCATACAGACAAGGCGATAGCGGCGCAGTATGGGACGGTTGGAGACGATTCACGGATTGCAGACACAGTTACTGCTCAGAATGCACACAAGAGGCAGAGGGAGGTGGAGTGATTCACATGTAGCAGATGCTTCTAGGTAAGTAAGTAATATTAGACCTGCTGTGACGGATGACAGAAGGCATTGGCGGGTAACAACCCACATACTACAAAGATGCCCGAAAGGGAGGATTGCTTATCAAATTGCAGTGTGATGTATTTGCAAGGACCGTTGCCGCGCATGTGGATACAGACAAAGCGATAGCGGCACAGTATGGGACGGTTGGAGACGATTCACGGATTGCAGACACAGTTACTGCTCAGAATGCACACAAGAGGCAGAGGGAGGTGGAGTGATTCACATGTAGCAGATGCTTCTAGGTAAGTAAGTAATATTAGACCTGCTGTGACGGATGACAGAAGGCATTGGCGGGTAACAACCCACATACTACAAAGATGCCCGAAAGGGAAGAATGCTTATCAAATTGCAGTGTGATGTATTTGCAAGAACCGTTGCCGTGCATGTGGATACAGACAAGGCGATAGCGGCACGGTATGGGACGGTTAGAGACGATTCACGGATTGCAGACACAGTTACTGCTCAGAATGCGCACAGAGGCAGAGGGAGGTGGAGTGATTCACATGTAGCAAATGCTTCTGGGTAAGTAAGTAATATTAGACCTGCTGCGATTTATGACAGCAGGCATTGGCGGGTAACAACCTACATACTACAAAGATGCCCGAAAGGGAAGATTGCTTATCAAATTGCAGTGTGATGTATTTGCAAGGACCGTTGGCGCGCATGTGGATACAGACAAAGCGATAGCGGCGCAGTATGGGACGGTTGGAGACGATTCACGGATTGCAGACACAGTTACTGCTCAAAATGCACACAGAGGCAGAGGGAGGTGGAGTGATTCACATGTAGCAGATGCTTCTGGGTAAGTAAGTAATATTAGACCTGCTATGACGGATGACAGAAGGCATTGGCGGGTAACAACCCACATACTACAAAGATGCCCAAAAGGGAAGATTGCTTATCAAATTGCAGTGTGATGTATTTGCAAGGACCGTTGCCGCGCATGTGGATACAGACAAGGCGATAGCGGCGCGGTATGGGACGGTTGGAGACGATTCACGGATTGCAGACACAGTTACTGCTCAGAATGCGCACAGAGGCAGAGGGAGGTGGAGTGATTCACATGTAGCAGATGCTTCTAGGTAAGTAAGTAATATTAGACCTGCTGCGATGGATGACAGCAGGCATTGGCGAGTAACAACCCACATACTACAAAGATGCCCGAAAGGGAAGATTGCTTATCAAATTGCAGTGTGATGTATTTGCAAGGACCGTTGCCGCGCATGTGGATACAGACAAAGCGATAGCGGCGCAGTATGGGACGGTTGGAGACGATTCACGGATTGCAGACACAGTTACTGCTCAGAATGCACACAGAGGCAGAGGGAGGTGGAGTGATTCACATGTAGCAGATGCTTCTGGGTAAGTAAGTAAGCAAAATGTCTTCCATACTTCACTTCTCGGCCAGTATGGCCATTTACAACGGCATGGTAGGGGACGGTTGGAGACGATTCACGGATTGCAGACACAGTTACTGCTCAGAATGCGCACAGAGGCAGAGGGAGGTGGAGCGATTCACATGTAGCAGATGCTTCTGGGTAAGTAAGTATTATTAGACCTGCTGCGATGGATGACAGAAGGCATTGGCGTGTAACAACCCACATACTACAAAGATCCCCGAAAGGGAAGAATGCATATCAAATTGCAATGAGATGTATTTGGAAGGACCGTTGCCGCGCATGTGGATACAGACAAGGCGACAACGGCACTATAGGGGACGGTTGGAGACGATTCACGGATTGCAGACACAGTTACTGCTCAGAATGCGCACAGAGGCAGAGGGAGGTGGAGCGATTCACATGTAGCAGATGCTTCTGGGTAAGTAAGTATTATTAGACTTGCTGTGACGGATGACAGAAGGCATTGGCGGGTAACAACCCACATACTACAAAGATCCCCGAAAGGTAGGGGACGGTTGGAGACGATTCACGGATTGCAGACACAGTTACTGCTCAAAATGCGCACAGAGGCATATGGAGGTGGGGCGATTCACATGTAGCAGATGCTTCTGGGTAAGTAAGTAAGCAAAATGTCTTCCATACTTCACTTCTCGGCCAGTATGACCATTTAATTGAAAATTTCAGGTATTACAATATCCCATATTGTATAGTTAAAGTAGTAAAGGAAAGACAAAGCTAATAAAAGCATGTTCGTACTAAAATATTCAGTTTAAAGTGTTTGATATGATAAGATGACGATGCTCCTGGCACCTATATGTAACGAGTCTGATGACATGCTGTAGCGCCTGCACTACAACATCAAAATGTCAGCATAAATAATGTGAAATATGGAGTCATTCTAAAATAAAAGACTTATCAGGTCACTTTATCTCCATGAAATTGGAGTGATCGTGTAAAAAAAACTACAAGTCTAATAACTAAAACATATAATAGAGGTTACATTCCCGTAGGAACTGGGTAATAAAACCTGCAGGGGTGTCGCTAAATAGTTCAGATAGGGAATTAAATGAAAAATGTTTCCTTCTGATATGCGCATATTTCGCACAACTGAGAAGGACATGTCTTACAGTGAGACGAGTATTGCAGCACATAGGTCGCAATTCTCCTCCCAAAAAATATCCGTTTGTGAAATAGGCATGGCCAATTCTGGCCCTGCATAAGCCAGCGTCTTCTCTTCGGCGTTCCATTGGTGTAGAAGATTGTTTAATGATTGGTTGCACCTCAAGCAATTTACTGATGACGTTGATGTTTCATTCACCTTGCAAAATGTCATCAAGTAAGTAAGTAAGTAAAATGTCTTCTTTACTTCACTTTTCGGCCTGTATGGCTATTTAAGTGAAAATTCCAAGTATTACAATATCCCATATTGTATATTTAAGTGGTAAAGAGAAGATCAAACTAATAACTGCATGTTCGTACTAAAATATTCATTTTAAAAGGCTTGATATGATAATATGATGATGCTTCTGGCACCTATATGTAACGAGTTTGATGACATGTTGTAGTGCCTGCACTACAACACAGTTTAATGATTTTAAAAATGTCAGCATATATAATGTAAAATATGAAGTGAATATATAATGACTGACTTATCAAGTCACTATATCTCCATGAAATTGGTGTGATTGTGTCAAAACTACAAGTATGTTACTGTATGTATGTACTGTATGTTTATTCTATATGTATATAAATTGACATACATATGAATATATATATGAAACAATGAACAGAGAAACCATTAAACAAATTATTATAACCCTGGTAAATCAGTCAATGACGATACACTAATATATACTTCAAACAATTCTGTGTATGTACAAAGTATGTGCTGGACGATCAATCCGGGGGCGACATCCCAGAGAAATCACCCAGCACAGATCAAAGAACCCACAGCACAATGAAAACATATATAAAAAATATATAAATATGAATATATAAAGAATAAATAAAGAAGTTGAACTGAAAACTATTGGAAAATGAACATAACAACCTCGGTGAAAAAACCTGAACCACCGGAAAGCAAACACAAAAAACACAGAAAAAAGAAACTTCACGACACAAAAAATAGAAAAACTCCGGTTCAATGAAAATAGCAGAAAGGCAAAAACGTTTGGGTGTGCTTGGCATTCTATGAAGTTTCCCAGGGGGGGGGGGGGACATGCGGAGGTGACACCCATCCCCCCCAAAATGTCATCAAGGTAGCTTTTATCTTCATATAGTATTGAAGGCTCAGCTTCAACCGGCAAGTCTGAAAAGAAGGTTTACCGGTTTCCACCTGAAGACTATGTTGTAAATTGAGGGTCAGGAAATTTACCATGTGGTGAATCTTTCAGAAGTTTAAAACTTTTAAGAGAGCACAGATTATATCAGCATATGGCTGGAGGTGGTTCACAATTAAATGATCCCACTTGGTTCCATGATGTAGTAGTAGTAAATTGTTGATTTACGTCACTTTTTGGCACTAATGTTCATTTAAGTGAATTTATTGAAAATCCATGATGCTTCTCCACAGTTTCAACTGGTCTACAACAGACATAGATTTATTATTCACGCAGATCACAATACTATTGGTAAGTTGGAACATATGTTCCAATCCCCAGTGGATGATGAAAGCGATCTGCAAGAACAGTAGTAAACCAATCGCTTTATTGCAGACAAGGTGTGTCATTTTGGTTAAATTTTGCTTCTGGAATGGTTTTGCAAAATAGTAGTAGTAAATTGTAGCTTTACGTCACTTTTCGGCACTAATGGTCATTTAGCATTGTAATACGATTTAAACAGTGCAGCCCTTGATGAGATGAATGATGAACAGATTGTATAATATTAGCAGGTATAAGTCTATGATATTTATATGTCTCTAGAAGGGAGAGAGTTCCGAGCTGGTTCATCAGGCTGACCTATCCTTCTATTGATAATCCCATGCATAGCTATTAAATATATTGTTTATGTACTTAGTTAGATGGTAGATGAGCGGTGATTCATCACCACGTTGAATATGCCACGTAGCTAAGTGAGGGACGTGGGCAGAGCTGAGTATGAGTCAGAGCAGTGTTTGCGCTGTCTAATCAAAACCTTACGCTGTAGGTCGGATCTGACGTAACCCCCGGGTTAAAGGTTGTGAAGTTGGGGGCAATAAGCTTTACGCTGGCTTTATCTTATAGACCCCCCAATTTTACACTGGATAGCTTGCCAGGATTTAGAAGCAGACAGGAACAAGTGGGAACACTCTTTGTTATTTTGTTTTTTTAACTGTTTTATAACAACTGGTTTTTGAAATGGATTCGAGCCAGTTTAAAGAACTGACTGATGGTTTGGCTGGATGGGGGATGCAACGTCAAAGTGAACGGTGGGCTGACAAGGCATTCCAACGAATTTTGAGACAGACCACTCCTTGTGATGGTGCGAGTGTAGCTGCTGTCCGAGCTTGGATAAAGGACGTCAAGCTGGCAAGAAATAAACTGGGCACACATAAAGTCATCAATGTGGCTGCTGGAACGGCGTGCTTGGAGCTGGGGAGATATCTGAAAGCTCACACTTCAAACTCGGTAGCCAGAGCTGCTATGCCATGGAATGACGTCAAGGAACAATTACGTAAGTCTTTCTATCATGTAGACGAGCAATCAGCCAGGAGGGAGTGGGACAGCCCGCCCAAGGACGACGATGCATTCCAAAACCGGAGCAAGGAGCCCACCATCGCACAATAGGGAGAAGCTCTTACAGTGTACGCCTACTGGTCGAACTATTGTCGATGGTGTCCACTGTAATGCGATGGTGCCCACAGGAGCCTCCACCACGCGCCTATCAATGGACATTGCTATCTTTTATTAGCATTTAATTATCCCAGTGAGAGATTTTTTGTGTTCAAACCCATAGAGTTAATCAACACACACCCCTCGTAAGACAGACCACATGTATACTTGGTTTCATTTGTTCAGAAGTGTGTAGCAGAAAGCTGCTTAGATGTGAAATCAAAATTCAATTTGCTATCAGAACAAAAATGAACCCATGCAATTTGACAATGGGCTATGAAGCGTTTAAATTGATGTTACAGACAAAATTGAACCCTGGAACAGTACATAGACTTGATGGTGCTGAGAGGTAGTGAGTTGAGTTTAAATGGGAAAACATCAGAATTATAAACCATCGATAATGTATGGGAACAGTTCCCCGACTACCCCATGTCATTAAACCTACATATAGCTCATTAATCGTTTCAGTACGTCGACACACAGATATGCATCAATCGGCATATTTTTCATATTCTTTAGAAACGACTGTTAACTGAAAATGATGCAACCCATTAAATTCAGAATATTTTTGCAGTTTCGTTTGTTGTGTTGCATTGGTGCGTTTATAAATTTTTGTGTTTTACGTTTACTGTGAGGGGGAAATTGAAATGAGATGGCAGTCGTCGCTCACAGTGAATGAAACGTGATAAAATGACCAGGTAGCTAAATCGTTGATTAATTCTGAAGGGCACGGAATCTGTTCAGTCGGTTCGAGTCCATACTGACAGGTTTCGTGGGTAATGTGAGTACTCGTGGTGAGTGCTCGCAGGTTGCGAGGATTAAATCCGCCATAAAGTTACCGGTAACAGTCTTAGAGAATGTTCATAACCTTTGGCTACGACACGCTGATCGCTACAGACGGCAGCAGGCATCACTGGAGTTGAAACAGCTCACAGAGGAGATACTCTCTCCACACGACCTACGATCAATCCTAGACAAGAGAAGACTATTTTCACCAGTTCTGGCTTGGTATTATCATCATGTCACTCTCCAACCCGTTTGGTGTTCTCAGCCCAACTGCCAATGATGGACAAGATGCAGTATGCTCGGTATACCATACGGGCATGGCCGGTGCCAGACACCGGGACAGATCAAGCTACCCAGGTCCTGTTACCAAGCGACTTGGCTGTCGACACGGTTAAAGGTGGCATTGTAGAGCCATATCAATATCTGGGGACAGAACCTGCTATTTTTCACGCAGGACCTGTCTACACTAAAGGTAGGCTATTGTGTGACCGTGGTGTATTATGTGGGGACAGCATGCAACGAGCTTCGTGTTCGATCATCAATGTTTGCCCACTGGACACGGACTATGCTGAAGAAATTTCTCCGGCCCTGCTCGTGGTGCGTACAGCCGGCGAAAAAATATTTGGTGCTGTGCTGAGTCTCGCGCAACTCTCACAACAGGGATGTACCTCATCTTTGTTGACGGGGACTGTCAGATTAAACATTGCAGGGAGAACTGCTACTTAATTCTTCTCTCTTATATCGACCACATGTGGTGCCTCATATCCCTTTCGGTTCCAACATGGCGGGGTTTGCCTCAATCACGACTACAGCAACCTTTTTGGCCGGATTTACCAACATTGGCCGAAATCCCTTTATCTAAATTGGGAATACACAATAATTGAGGCAACAATATTAAACAATCCGGAAGTTTTGTTTGGCGCTGGGTTATTGCTCCATTCGCTGGAATCATAGTTGCTGTAGCCGTGCTCTTGAGTGCACCGTTGTGGGTGTCAATATTGAAGGCAAAATGCCTCTCACATGCCCCTTTGCTATCGTTGGCACGAGGATCGGCTGCAGTGAGCCAAGGCGTGGCTCACTCCAGGTAGTCCCGGAAAATAATGGACAGCACTGATGAAAACACGCCTCTTATGAGGAGGCGCCGACTGCAGTATAAACGATAAGGTACCATGTTTAACTATCTCACATATTATATAAGTGGAGTAGTAAGATATCCACTTGGGGGTTATACGGGTTTTTGTGGTTAAGGTTGATGGTTACATATATTAATGATGGGTAATGGGTAAGTTGTGAACGGAGGAGGGTAGACATATGTATAATGTTTTGGTCAATATGGGTGACCAGCATAACTATGGGAACTTAGAAAAAGGTGTAACGAGAGATAAAAACTATGTTTTGAACTAAAAGTGGGTGACGAATGTAAAATATTAGCAGGTATAAATCTATAATATGTATATGTCTCTAGAAGGGAGTATTAGTAGTAGTAAATCATTGCTTGACGTCACTTTTCGGCACAAAAGGTCTTTTAAGTGACATTATAATACGATAAAAACGTTGTAGTCAATTGATGAGATGAAATGATCTACAGATGATGATCACAAGTGAGGGTGGGGGTGATAGGGCATGGTGGGTTATTGAGAGCATTTCCTTCGCTCGCCCTATAAGGGGTTCTGGGCATGTCTACTCTAGAAAGGAGAGAATGCCGAGCTGGTTCATCAGGCTGACCTATCCTTCTATTGATAATCTCACGCATAGCTAATAAATTTATTGATAATGTACTTTAGTTAGATGGTAACAGCGGGATGATGAGCGGTGATTCATTGCCATGTTGAATATGCTACGTAGCTAAGTGAGGGACGTTGGCAGAGCTGAGTATGAGTCAGAGCAGAACAGAACTATTATAAAAACCAGAACGTCGTTGGTAAGAGGAGCAGATGGTAAAGCCTCTGGGACCGGAGCGCGGCCGAGATACAGAAATTTAGTTTAGTGGGAATTGAGCAAACGTGAAAGTAAGTTATTAAAATAAGCTATATTTAAGGTTGTTCTGCGTTGACACCGGCTGTGGTTTATTATCTTCATGGAAATATAAGTTAGGAGACTAAAGAAACCTCCATGGACAGGCGGCTCCTAGCTGATAGAATCAGGAAGACGGACATAATAATGTATGTAATGTAAACAGTAGTAAATAGTGAAAACAACAAGGAGTGTTCCTGAGAATAATTGGATCTGCTGTGTTTGTGTTGTTCAAACAAAACCCTACGTTGTAGGTCTGACGTAACCCCCCCCCCCCCCCCTTCCCCCCGGGTTAAAGGTTGTGAAGTTGAGGGCAATAAGCTTTACGCTGGCTTTATCTTGCCAGAAGAATAGACCCCCCAACTTTAAACTCGCGAGCTTGCAATATCACATTCGTTGGATGAAGAATTCTTTGAATGGGAAGGTGAATGCTTATATTTTATTACAGCATAAATTGAAATAAAACGTATTTTATCCATACCTAAGAATAACCAAAAATACTATGCATGGATCTTTAAAACATGTATAATTATCATTGGAAAGGCACGTGAAATAGCATTTTTGACGTGACACTAGCCTAAATCTATATTACCGAGACTAATATGAGCTGTTGTTTCTTACAGGTCTGTGTCCTGAAACAGAATCAAGTACCTAGTAGTGTAAGTAAGTAAGTAAGTAAGTAAGTAAGTAAAATGTCTTTTTTACTTCACTTTTGGCCAGTATAGCCATTTAAGTGAAAATTCCTAGTATCACAATATCCCATATTGTATAGTAAAAGTGGTAAAGAAATGACAAATCTAATAACAGCATGTTCGCACTAAAATATTCAGTTTAAAAAGTTTGCTATGAACATATGATGATGCTCCTGTCACCTATATGTAATGAGTTTGATGACATGTTGTAGCGCCTGCACTACAACACAGTTTAATGAGTATAACAATTTTAGCACAAATAATGTAAAATATGACGTGATTATAAAATGAACAACTCCATGAAATTGGAGTGATTGTGTAAAAAACACAAGTCTACCTAGTAGTGTGAAGTGCATCACCTGTGGCTAATCTTTTAATAGCATGAAAGACTTAAAAGCCCATAGGTTAGATCAGCATATGACATGGGGGGGTTTTAAATGCAGAAGAGCAGACATGGCTGAGTCAAGTCATCTAGCATACAATCGACACATGTGCTGCATACTAGAGTCACATAACACTGAAAGTGATGTGATACACGTTTTCAACTTCCCTGTTGAAGGACATCTACATAGTTGTACAATTCCAGTAGGATACAGGTGACATTGCAATACGATTTAAACAGTGCAGTCCTCGATGAGATGAATGATGAACAGATGATGACGTGAGCGTGGAGTGATAGCGATGGTGGGTTGTTATGAATGTTTTCCTTCACTCGCTAATGAGGGATTCTGTGCATGTTTGGAGATTTACCCCCAGGCACGCCTAGACATCCACAGATTCGATTTTTTCCCACCACAGTTTCAGTAGTAAATCATTTACAGGCGCTTGATGGCAGAGAACATGTGCCACTTGGTTAAATTTTGCTGTTAGAATGGTTTTGCAAAATATAGAAAGTGATAAAATGAAATCTTTCATTCCATATAATAATGCTAATGTATTTTCTGAGCCCGCAATGATCAGAAACCATAATAAATTGCTTCACGTTATTGACACTTTTAACCGAATGGCGTTATTATGCTGTAAGATCGTCCTGACACCAAGTGGAGAATAATTTGAATGACAAACATTTGTTTTGTTGTAACACTCACCAATTTTCCTCTTGGCTGTACAAACATTGTTCCACCTACATTTCTCAACAAGACAAGAGGGTTACATTTTCTTGTAACTAGCCTCCAAACACGTTAGGTTTTCAATGCTAACTTATGCTTGTTTCGATGCCTTGCTGTACATAGTAAGTAAGTAAGTAAAATATCTTTTTTACGTCATTTTTCGGCCAGTATGGCCATTTAAATGAAAATTCAGACTAAAATAATAATATGATATCTTGAACAGTAAAAGTGATAAAGTAAGAAAACCAAACTGATAATGGTATGTCCGCACTAACGCATTAAGATAAAAACGATTGATGATAACATGATAGTAAGTAAGTAAAATGTCTTCTTTACTTCACCTTTCGGCCAATATGGCCATTTAAGTGAAAATTCCAAGTATTACAATATCCTATATTGTATAATAGAAGTGGTAAAGAGAAGATCAAACTAATAATTTTAAAAGGCTTGATATGATAATATGATGATGCTTCTGGCACCTATATGTAACGAGTTTGATGACATGTTGTAGCGCCTGCACTGCAACTCAGTTTAATGAGCATAAAAATATCAGCATAAATAATGTCAATATGTTTCAACTACAGAAGCTTCATCAGCAGCTAGCCGATATCATGAGTGTGGTGAGCCGAATGCTAAATGACGAGCAGGAGATGATGAAGATTCCAGAGGTAAGTTGGTCTAAACAACAATATTTAGTAATTTTAGTCATAGTTCTTCTCATCATTTCTGATTCTCTATAATGTATAAGCCGCTCAACGAACTCTTTTTCTTTTTGGTGTATCATTATTTAAGAATGTATCAAATTACCTCCTACTAACAGTTTGGCCTAATGTTATTACTATGAAGGCTATAATCAAGTATCTAATCATTTTTTATACTTAAAATAATGGTTTATTATATAGCTCATCATTATTAGCCTGAAAATAATATGTTTTGTAAGTAAGTGAGTAAAATATTTGCTTTACTTCACTTTTCGGCCAGTATGGCCATTTAAGTGAAAATTCCAGGTATTACAATATCCCATATTGTATAGTTAAAGTAGTAAAGGAAAGACAAAGCTAATAAAAGCATGTTCGTATTAAAATATTCAGTTTAAAGTGTTTGATATGATAAGATGACGATGCTCCTGGCACCTATATGTAACGAGTCTGATGACATGTTGTAGCGCCTGCACTACAACACAGCTTAATGAGTATTAAAATGTCAATATGAAATAATGTGAAATATGGAGTGATTATAAAATGATCGACTTTTCAAGTCACTATATCTCCATGAAATTGGAGTGATTGTGTAAAAACTACAAGTCTAAGTCAAAACAGTGTCATTGTCAAAACAAATATATAATATATACTATAATACTATATACTCTAATCAAAAAAAGTAAACCTATTTAGACATAAATATGAATGACATAAACAATGAACAGAGAAACCATTAAGTAAGTAAGTAAAATGTCTTCTTTACTTCACTTTTCGGCCAGTATGGCCAGAGAAATCATTAAACCACAAAAAATTCTCAAAAATTAAAGACTTACAGTGCCCCCACAGTTGGTAATAAGGTCCGTGATATTGAAGAACATCACAGAGCGATCACGAACCGTGAGGACACCGTAAGTCACCACAGACTAATTGTACGGCAATGGCTTTTCTATGACATGCTGCATTATCCGAAAAAGAGAAACCACTGCAAACACACAAAAAAACAAATCATAGAGGAATTATGAGTAGACCTACAATGCCCCCACAGCTGGGGATCGGGTCTGTCATCGAGAGTTAGCACGACAGAGCGATCATAATCCGTGAGAGCACTGTAAGGCACCACAAGTACAATGAAAAAATATATACAATATATAAATATGAATATATAAAGAATATATAAAGAATTTGAACTGAAAACTATTCGAAAATAAACATAACAACCTCGGTGAAAAACCCTAAACCACCGGAAAGTAAACACAAAAAAAACTTCACGTCAAAAAAATAGAAAAACCTGGTTTCGATGAAAGGTTTGGGTGTGCTTGGCCTTCTAAGAAGTTGCCCAGGGGGGACCACGCGGAGGTGACACCCTCCCCCCCCCAATATGTTTTGTAGCATGTAGTAAATGATAACATGAGATATTTTATTCCATGTATTAATGATTATATATTAATGCTTATATACATAAACGAATGGCGTTATGTGCAGCAGGATCGTCCTGACACCAAGATGGGATAGATACGGAATACAAACATTTTTACAACGGTAAGCACTGGCATGTATAACAATGACGATACTCATTAAACTATGGTGTTGGAAAAGTGAGAGTTGTTAAGATTGTTCCTGTCTGCTGTGTTGCGTTGTCCACAAAAACCCTCTGCACTAGGTAAGTAAGTTTTTTGACAGTATGACCATTTATGTGACAATTCCTAGTAGAACAATATACTATTCCGTTTAGTAAAAGTGGTAAAGTAAACAAAGCAAACTAATAACAGCATGTTCACACTAAAAACGTAGGAGTTGGCGTGCTCCTTCGACAAGAGAAGATTCCTGTCAAGTGAGAGAAGATGGAATGTACATCTACGACCAAGCATCAGTGCTACCATCACGAAAAAAGTTGGCACATGTGATGTTTCAACATGTCTATTCGGCTGCTTTCAACCACAGCAGCCATCTGATAATTTCAATGGGGACTTGTCCGGTGTTGTAAATCGAATGGTGCATGGAAGCAGTTACACATATGTGCCATCTTTTGACAATTTCGTACGTGATGTCAATCACATACAAATCTATACAGACTATGCAATTCTGAGAATAATACTTAGACATATCTCATATAATCACGTGTAAGACTGTCTGACTGATTGCTTGCAGTTTCGGTAAAACGCTCATTTACAGACACTGATTCTGTTTTTTCCCTCCTCTGCTCAATTGCTAAGTTGTGTTCGCTAATACGAATCTCTACCATGGTTTTTGGAATATAGTTCTAAAGCTAAATTTCAATAATTTCCATTTATATTCTTGTATTAATTTAGCATCCCTTCTAAGCTTATTACTCCAGTTTTAGTTACACTGAGTCTGAATTTATAGAGTTGAAATTCAGTTTTTATATTTTGTGTTTCACAATAATATAGACACATTTTAAATGTTAAAATTACTTGGTATTGTAACACTCAACAATGCTGCATCATATTTAGTTTATTTATTATATCATTTGTACGAATTAGAGTGGAAATGAATAAGATTACTTGAAATATTTTCATATTTCAATTATTTTAAAATTCCTGTCTAAGAACTCTGTTGCAATGAAGAACACCTTCTACATTTTGTTCTAATAATATACTTATAATGTGAATTTAGTTTGTAAGTTGCTTAATTTCCTAATACATTAATTTCTCGTTATAAGTTTGTTATTATTTAAAAAAAAATATTGAAATAATCATTAAGCCCAGCTGTTGCTATTAACCAGTCAGCGTGCGTTTACCAATAGCTGTTTTAAATTTATTCAGTAGGTGTGTCGTCATAATTCAGCTCAGCTGATATTATTAACCAATCAGAGCACATTCATCAAGGTTTGCGGGAGTATTCTGCAAACAATGTTTAATGTGTAAGAAATGGTATCATGTTTCAGAGACATGACACGTCATATGAAGTCGTGCAACAAGAAGCAGTGGTAAGGTGTGAGAAAACATATTCCCGACCTAACATTTCAAAGAGATACTTGACCACATGCACATTAAGAAAAAATCTTTTCAAATGCAACAAATGTGAAACAACATTCAGTGATGTATACAACTTGAGAAGACATGTATCAGTAGTAGTAGTAGTAAATCATTGCTTCACGACACTTTTCGGTACAAAAGGTCTTTTAAGTGACATTGTAATATGATAAAAACGTTGTCGTCAATTGATGAGATGAAATGATGTACAGATGATGATGTGAGGGTAGGGGTGATAGGGCATAGTGGGTTATTGAGAGCGTTTTTCTTCGATCGCCCGATAAGGGTTCTGGGCATGTCTAGGGGATCTACCTCCAGACATGCCCAGATGGCCGAAGACTTGAATTTCGCTGTGCAATTCAATGCTGAAACTCCGTGGCATTTCGCGCAGCTCTACTATCCTCGGGTCGGATAGTCCCCAGAGTAACAATAGGAAGGATAACTCCCTCTGGGTAGCTCCATTCATCCCACGTTAGAGACCTAATGTCAAACACGCTATTGCTGGTTATTTAAGGCTACCAAAGCCTACACCAGCGCCAGCACTGATGCGAGAGCTGCATTAGCACTGCAGTTGAGTGAAGGAGCCAGGGTATGCCACTGGCAATCTGCACGAAGATTATGGCCAGATACGAGGAGGCTGCAGCTTCCCTTGGATGATTGCTGTAGACTACCTGTAGTGCTTCCGTACCATGCCATACAGCATGCAACTGACGGGACAGATCCCTACTGACCCGCCCCCAGATGGGGGCAAAAAGTACTACTACTATCAATCATCCCAGTACCCCGTGTGCAGTAATGTGCATATACATGCCATTTTTCATATAAATCAGAAGCATTAGAAAATATTCAGTGTACTCTGATGTGCAGTAAGTGTTTCACTACAGGGGTGATGGGATGATTGCTAGTAGTAGTACTTTTTGCCTCTATCTGGGGAGGGTCACAGGGATCTGTTCCGTTTGTCACATGCTTTACATCATGGTACTGAAGCACTAGTCTACAGCATCATTCAAGGGGAACCGCAGCCTTTATGAGTCCGGCCATATTCTTAGGGCGGATTGCCAGTGGCATACCCTGGTTCCTCCTTTCGACAACGGTGGTAATGCAGCCCCCGTAGTAGTGTAGGCGCTGTCAGCAGTGCTGGCACTGATGTTGGCCGTGGTAGCCTGGAAACAACCAGCAATAGAGTATTAGACATTATGTGTCTTACTTGGGATGAATGGCGTTAATAACCCTTGGTAATTGTTACTCCGGACTATCCAAACCAAGGTGTGCGAAATGCCACAGAGTTGCAGCATTAAATTGTATAACGAAACCCAATTCTCCGGCCGTTTGAGCATGTCCAGGGGTAAATCCCCTAGAAAAAGCCCAGAAACCCTTATTGGGAGAGTGAAGGAAAAACGCTCTCAATAACACACAATGCCCTATCACCCCCACCCTCACATCATCATCTGTACATCATTCATCTCATCAATTGACTACAACGTTTTCATCATTCCACAATGTCACTTAAATAACCATTTGTGCTGAAAAGTGACGTAAAGCAATAATTTACTACTACTACTACTAGCACTACAATGACTGCTGTACACCGAAAAAATGAAGTCTACTTCACAATGTCTACAGAACGAAATGTCAAATACGAGTGTTGAAATTAAACAAAAACACAGGTATTGATATTCGAAAATGCGAGCAAGATGTTAGCAGTGGATCGTTGAGTTTTACCAGTAAGGGTATATGACAACACCTCAGAATTGGTGCCGCTTACTACAACATATCACTAGAGAGGAAGCAGAACTGATGTGAGTGACGAGAGAACAAGAAAATAAAGCACACATTGGTGAAGGTGTATACATAACAGTAGCAACAAAGGGACCGTGGGTAAGCATATGCACCAGCATATGGTCTGAAGGGAATTTGTCTCCATAGGCAAGATTAGCCTAATATCATAGATTTGGTACATACAATTACCAGCAGCGTACCAGCGGAATGTCAGGGATATTGTAGGAGAAAAACGTGCAGCAGGTACAATGTCAAGCATGTGATGGATCTTTTAACAGTCTAAAACGACTAAGAGAACACAGATTGTACCAACATATGTAAAGATCTGGTTCACAAACGAATGATCCCACTTGGTTCAATGACGCTTCTCCACAGTTTCAATTAGTCTACAACAGACATAGATTTATTATTCACACAGATCACGATACCACCGGTGAGTTAGAACATGGGCCATATTCAGCTTCCCACTTTATGATGATGACGATCCACAAGATACAATAATACATTATTTACAGTTGCTTTATGACAGACAAAGTGTGTCATTTAGGTTGAATTTTGCTTTTGGAATGATTTTGCAAAATATAGAGAGTGATGAAATTAGATATTTCATTCCGTATAATAAAGCTTTGCGTCATGTTATTGACATAACTAAACGAATTGTTTCAGCTGAAATTATGCTGCTGGATCGTCCTAAAACAAAGTGGAAATTGATACGAATTACAAACATTCGTTTTGTTGTAACACTCACCAATTTTCCTCTTAGCTGTACAAGATTTCCTAGATTTCTCGATAATAGAAGAGGGTTACGTTTTCTTGTATCTAACCCCAATGATAACTTATTCTTTCGATGCCTTGCTGTACATAGAAATATACAAGATATCGACAGGTGAGTAGAGATAATCCAGTCATCAGTGGTTTCAATTTCCTTTGGATGGGGTACCGAATGATCAAATTCATTCAAATTAATATCTATATTTTTCACTTGAATGAGGATGAAAAAGCCACCAATCTGCTGATACACATCAAGATACTCTGTACATAAATGCTTGGGATAAACATTTGATGTCAATCACAAATTGAGGGTGTAGTACTTAATTATTGCCTTACGTCACTTCTCAGCACTTATGGTCCTTTAAGTGACATTGTAAAACGATAAAACATTGTAGTCAATCGATGAGGTGAATGATGCACAGATGTTGATGTGAGGATGGGGTTTATAGGGCATGGTGGGTTATTGAGAGCGTTTTCCTTTGCTCGCCTGATAAGACGGCCGTAGACTTGGGTTTACTGTGTTAGAATAAAAATTATAATAAATAATGTGAATTGTGTCTTTTTCCACAATGATAACTAAATAAATCAAGTCAGAATAATAAATATGTCATTACACGACCCCTTTATTTAGGTTTCTTGAGGGCCTAGATGTCGCCTCAATCTAACATCCAACCCACGTCCAATGTCCGGACAGCAGTAGTGTTGATAAAGAGCAACATCTGCAGACGTTCACTTTGAGATTGTCAACAGGAGTCGCCTGTCTAAGACACCAGCGCATTGATTATAAACATTTTGAGCTCATAGACCACATATACCGATTTTGCAGTGAGCGTCTTTTTCAAAATGCTGATGAATTGGAGCAGGAAAATTTCGACATTTATAATTAAACTCCCATATCCAGAATTGCCAATTAGTTTCATCGTATTCGCGATAAGGTCTAATTCCTAATTGGAATCCCCTTCTCTTCTTGTTTTGGTTACTTCGGTTCAAAATGTTGTAAAACAGCTCATTTTTTGGAATTTTATAACTTGGTGAATTTGCGTAACTAATAAACCGTGCTCTAAATACCAGTTGGATAGAGTACAGGATAGTAATAATTTCTGAACTTTCATCACCTGTGTCTTTTCATAAATAAAGTCAGGATAATAAATATTTCATTACACGACACACTTTATTTATGTTTTTTTGTCATCATATTTAGCACGGTATTAATTATAAAGTAAATCATGTTAATCTGCGGTGACGATGGAGCCACTTGATCCGTAAATTCGTCATAATGTTCTGTATTTTCAACTGGAGCCGAGGTGCTGAAATATTAGTAGAATGTTTGGATTATTTCCGCATCCTACACTCTGTTGATATAATATCGTGAGAACGGCCCAATGATGCCTAACGCTGGGTCAGTAGTTACTACTGTAGTGTGCGTTAAAATCCAACACATGTCATTTATATAAATAAACATGATTAAAGCAGCTGCCAATAAATTTGGTATAAATAATAACCAGTGCCACGTTAATATTTGAACATGAGGGTGAGTGTGTGTGTGTTATTAAAGATAAGCGGGTATAACGATGGCATCTTCAACTCTAAATTGTATTCTTCAACTTCAGTTGCAGCTACTCTTCAGAATATGGATTGTGTAAAATGTGATGGTCTGCAGAGCTGATCTAAAAACTGTGCAGAGACGGGCATGATTGTAATGGGGCGATGGATGGCAGCAGACAATGGCAGGTAGCAACCCACATACTACAAAGATGCCCAAAGGGAAGATTGCATATCAAAATGCAGTGCGATGTATTTCCAAGGACTGTTGCTGCACATGTGGAGCCAGGCAAGGCGACAGCGGCTCAGTATGGGACGGTTGGAGACGATTCAACGATTGAAGACACAGCTTCTAAGAAGAAGTTGCTGTAAATATTTAATAAATGATGGTAAGTGGTTCTAAACAAACAATATTTAGTAATGTAATTCATAGTTCTTATTATGATTTCCAATTATGTGACTCTCTATTTTCCATGAGTAGCTCGATGGACGCATGCTCTTTCGGCGTAGCATTATTTTAGAATGTATCAAATTAACTCAACAAAAATAAAACACTAAAATTTACCAAGAAAAGAAGCAATGCACAAGAAAACAACCTATGTGATGGGAGATTAAAAAAATACTGTAAATATGTCTGTCAGAATGACTGGGTGTTATTGGCCTTCTATGACGTTGCCCATACGGGACCACGAGGAGGCGACACCCATTCCCCCACTTGGAAAGGTGAATACTTATATTTTATTACAACATAAATTGAAATAAAACGTATTATATCCCCGCCTAAAAATTTCACTGAATATGTTATAATAAAGCTCTAAAAAGTAATGATACGTCTTTGGTAACAAAGGAATAATTATTTATATACTAAGATAGACCATACTGATAAGTTGATTGATTAGCTGTGGGAATAATTGGGTTAATATATCAGTAACAATGGTCTGCTGGCCCATAGTTTCTATGAATCTCACAAAATATATATTTTGCAGGAATTTAGGATACCACAGAGATTCATCAAAATTCGTGTTTGCGCCAAATGTGATGCCAGCGAAATTCAAGAATACTATTGAGGAGATAATTTAATTTAATTGTTGAATTGTATTTTACTTATATCGTTAAAATTATTGATTCATATGGTGACTGAACAACAGAAAAAGAAAAAAAGAAAAAGTTGTTGTTAAACAAATAAACTAATTTATTAACAGATTGTGTGATATATTGTTCATTCTTAAAGAGAATTCTGATCTGATCAGGTTGGCCTAGTGTCAACTACAACGTAGTTTATGATTGAATATGGAAAAGACCTTAATACTACTACTAGTAGTAGTGAATTGTTACTTTATATTACTTGTTGGCAGTAAAGGTCATTTAAGTTACAGTGGTATACGATACAAACAGTGCAGTACATTGGTGAGATGAATGATGTACAGATGATGACGTGAAGGTGGGTTGATAGGTCATGGTGTGTTGTTGCAAGGGTTTTCCTTCACTCGTCCCATGCATGCTCAGACGTCCAGAGACTTATGGCTCCACAATCATGTATTATAATTTTCACTACATAAATAATTATTGACTTTTATAGCGCCAAAATATTGAGACTCAATGGCGCTGTGGGTTAAGATCAGTATTTAGTGGGGAGGTCCATAGTCAGAAAAGGAATTCATATAGACAGTCAGTGGATACTCAGATTAAGGTAGTAGGTCTGTGTTTTCAATTTTTTCTTAAAGACAGTGACTGATTTTGCTTCACGTATTTTAAGATGCAATTTATTCCATAAATGAAGTGCAGCAACCACGAACCATGAATGGCCGTAATTTCTTTTTGACGGTGGTCCAAGATGTAATAACTTCATACTTTCGGATCTCAGTGTTTTCTGGCGATTCTCGTAATGCAATAAATCACTGAGATATGAGGAAGTACCCATGAATAGTGCTTTAAATGTCAGAAGGTTCAGTTTAAAATAATTCCTGACCTTAACATACGTGGTCACAAGAATAATAGACATACCACATACAATTATTAAACAATTCTGGTCTAATTATGGTACATATACTATAGATAAATGCAGTCCGACTATATTTTATTCGAAGGGTGACGTAAAGCAATGAGTTACTACTACTACTACTTCATCATCTGTATATTATTTATCTCATCAATGACCTGCACTGTTTTTATTGTATTACAATATCACTAAAATGACCATTGGTGCCGAAAAGTGACATAAAGCAGTAATTTACTACTACTACACCTTGATATGTTTATGTATTCTTCACAGAATAGCATAGTCTGTATATATTTGTACGTGATTGACATCACATACAGAATTGTCAAAAGATGGCACACATGTGCAACTTCTACCATGCACTGTTCGATTTACAACACGGGACAAGTCCCTTTTAAAATTATCAGATGGCTGCTGTGATTGAAAACAGCCGAATAGGCAGATTGAGACAACACAGGTGTCATCTTCTTTTTCGCGATCGTAGCAACGATGATTAGTCGTAGATGTTCATTCACATCTCCATCTTCTCTAAGTCGACAGGCATCTTCTCAGCATTCTCTGTTCAAACTGTTCGTATGGCTCCCCATCTTCAAACATCTCAACTTTCGCCTACCACAATGGTCTCTTAAGTGACATTGTAATACGAAAATGTCAAGAATAATAGACATATCACATACAATTATTAAACAAGTCTAGATTCTCACTACACACTCGATAGCTTTCTCCAAGAAGTTGAAATATGTAAACGTGGGAGGTGAAGTGCTCCGTTGACCGGACAGAAAATTGACAGAGATGTTTGAAGATGCGGAGCCAGACGAACAGTTTAAAAAGAGAATACTGAGAAGATTCCTATCAAGTGAAAGAAGATGGAGATTTGAATGTACATCAACGACCAAGCATCAGTGCTACCATCACGAAAAAAAGTTGGCACATGTGATGTTTCAACATGTTTATTCGGCTGCTTTCAACCACAGCAGCCATCTGATAATTAAAAGGGTGACTTATCCCGTGTTGTAAATTAAAGAGTGCATGGAAGAAGTTGCACATGTGTGCCATCTTTTGACAATTCCGTATGTGATGACAATCACGTACAAATATATACAGATTATGCTATTCTGTGAAGAATACATAAACATATCAAGGTGTAGTAGTAGAAAATTACTGTTTTATGTCACTTTTCGGCACCAATGGTCTTTTTAATGATATTGTAATACAATACAAACAGTGCAGGTTATTGATGAGATGAATGATATACAGATGATGAAGTAGTAGTAGTAGTAACTCATTGCTTTACGTCACCCTTCGGCATAAATGGTCTTTTAAGTGACATTGTAATGTAAAAATGTCAACAATAATAGACATATCACATACCATTACTGAACAATTCTAGATTCTCAGTACACACTCGATAGCTTTCTCCAAGAAGGTGAGATCTGTAAAGGTGGGAGGTGAAGTGCACCTTTGACCGGACAAAAATTGACAGAGATGTTTGAAGATGGGGAGTCAGACGAACAGTTCAAACAGAGAATGCTGAGAAGATTTCTATCAAGTGAAAGAAGATGGAGATGTGAATGAACATATACGACTAATAATCGTTGCTACCATCACGAAAAAAAGTTGGCACATATGATGCTTCAACATGTCTATTCGGCTGCTTTCAACCACAGCAGCCATCTGATAATTTCAATAGGGACTTGTCCGGTGTTGTAAATCAAACGGTGCATGGAAGAAGTTGCACATGTGTGCCATCTTTTGACAATTTCGTATGTGATGTCAATGACGTACAAATATATACAGACTATGCTATTTTGAGAAGAATACATGAACATATCTCAGATAATGAGTAAATATGTAAGTAAAATATATTTTTTTTTACGTCACTTTCCCGCCAGTTTTTTACGTCACTTTTGATCAGTATGGCCATTTAAGTGACAATTCCTAGTGTTACAATATTCTATATTGTATAGTAGAAGATGTAATGTAAAGACCAAACTAATAACGCATGTTCACACGAAAAATTCAATTTAAAAAGTTTGATGATATTATGTTATCGGTGTTACCATTAGAGAAAAAGAAAATGGACCCTGTGATGTGTCAGCCTGCATATTCCTCTGTATTCAACCACAGAAGCCACCTGCTAATCACAATAGGGACTTTTACCGTGTTGTAAATAGGATGGTGGATGATAGAAGTTGCACATGTGTGCCATCAAATTGTAAAATATTCGCACGTTTTTTCTGTAATAGTTTGGCTCTAGAAGGGAGAGAATGCCTTGCTGACTCACCAGCTCGACGTTACAGAGCAGTGACAGCGACTGGTCATTCTATTGTTAAACCCACACACAAGTATTAAAAATATTGATGCAGTATTAGGCCTGAGCCGCTGCTACCATTAAGACAGTGACAGCCACAAACGTCCAAAATGACATAAAACATACCAATTTTAGTACCAGTTAGAAGATGTGGGGAAGATGTTTCTATCCTTACCACGCGTCCAGGTGACGTAAATGCCATGCATGACAGACAGACACGGCCAGGAAGCGACATTGAAATGACAATGATTTTTGCCTCGAGCACGGGCCCAGATAACCAATATAAAACGGGAGCATCGTGAGTAAAAGTTAAGTAGTTGGGGAGCTGGACTGCGGCCACCAGAGACTGAGAAGAACACTTTACCTGAAATATGGAGGTCCTGCTCTGACTCAATGCTCGTGATGACCTGATCTCGTGGAGACATCAGTTAGGAGAAGGAAGAGACGTATCTAGACAAGAGGCGACCAACAGAGAGGCCCGCGACAGATTTGTCCAAAGGACCCTGGCTTACTGCCAGGCGGGAAAAAGAGAAAAAGTCAGCCCAGCTGCCACCAGTGAGGCTTCTGCCACATACAATGGGAGAAAGAGTACGTGCTCCGCGTGTGCACAGAAATGAGGACTTTTCCGTTGACTGAAGAAAGGGAGGAAGAGGAGAAGATGATCAGAGAAACCATGAGGGAGTGGGAAGACTTGTATAATTCAACACCACGAAAAACTTAAATTTGGAATAGTAGAATCGTTAGAGAAAATGAGGTGTGAGTTTGTCAGATATATAACCCAACTCCCTGTCGTGGGATATAACAGTAGTAAATATGACCTTGATTTTGCTAAAGTAAGTAAAATGTCTTTTTACTTCACTTTTCAGCCGGTATTGCCATTTAAGTGAAAATTCTTAGTATTACAGTATCTCATATTGTATAGTAAAAGTGGTAAAGAAAAGACAAATTTAATAACTGCATGTTTGTACTAAAATATTCAGTTAAAAAATATTGATATGATAATATGATGCTGCTCCTGGCACATATATGTAACGTGTCTGATGACATATTGTAGCGCCTGCACTACAACACAGTTTGATGCGTATAAAAATGCTAGCATAATAATGTGAAATATAAAGTGATTGTAAAATGAACGATTTATTAAGTAACTATATCGTCATAAAATTGGAGTGATTGTGTAAAAAACTACAAGTCTAAATCCAATAATTAAAACATATAATAGAGGTTACATTCCAGATCAGAGAAGCCATGAGGGAGTGGGAAGAATCGCGCGAGGATGATTTTACATCAGATTTTACAGTAAGAGTCAACCGCTACCACGTAGGTTTGTTTATAATTTTCACTATTTCGATTAATCTAACAGCTTGCTGCAGGTGAGATTCAGTTATGTATAAATTGAGCCATAGTAATTTGCAACATTAAACCAACATCAGCTCAATATCCTATGTATGTAGGAATTAAACTTGATATCCCGTTCAGTCAAGCGGTCAGTGGTCATCCCAGCAAACAGACACGTTGAAACAATGATGTTTTAATGTTGTCACAGTGTAGCCACCGCTGTGCCAATGTCAGTCCAGCGCTAACAGCGCTGAGCCAGCATTGGTGAGACGCTGGCGGCACTGACAGTACTCGAGGGTGCGATAACATTTTATCTTATCTTATCTTATCTTGTCTTGTCTCTGTCACGGGAGATAGTAATCTGCAGCCTTTGTTAACACACCAGTCACACCTGCTGCCAGCGCGCACGATTGGCGGCATTAGAGTGGATGGGGGCTTGCACGTGCAGTCAGTTCTCACCAATGTCGCATGGCTTAATGATGGCGCGGCGGCCGAATGCCTCCGTGAAATACAGATTAACATTTTAGTGCACATAATAAACGCGCCCCCAACTTCGTTTCCGCGCCATGCGCGTTTATTAGGGATAATACGGTAAGTCACATTTGACGTTCCACAGGCTACACGTATGTATGATAATCTCTACGTTTCAGGTGAGCGTTTAATTCATTCCACTTAATCTACGGTGAGCATCTAAGGTCTGCGTCCATCATAAAATATACGAGCCTAAAGACATTTAAGGTGAGCGTCCGCTATAAAAATAAGTGTGTATAAAGACGATGTCGTTTCCGAATTATAGTCACACATCATTATGTCTCAATTACAAAAGCTTCACCAACAGCTCGCCGAGATCATGATTGTGGCGAGTCGAATGCTCAACGACGAGCATGAGATGATGGAGATGCTAGAGGTAAGTAGATCTAAACAACAATATTTAGTAATATAATTCATAGTTCTTATCATAATCATCATTTCCAATTCTCTATAATGTATAAGTCGCTCAACAAACTCTTTTTTGATGTAACACATTAACTCCTACTAACATTTTGGTCAAATGCTATGAAGGCTATATTCAAGTATTTAATCATTTTCATAGTTGAAGCAATGGTTTATTATATAGGTCATCATTATTAGTCTGAAAATAATATGTCTGTTTTATTATTTCTAAATCAGCACAGCAATCACTACAGAGGAAAACACGGCGGATATACATTCTTCAGAGGAAAAGGTCCCTCCTGAGATATCACAGTTGTGGGATAACGAATTCTTCGAGTGGGAAGGTGAATGCTTATATTTTATAACAACATAAATTTACGTATTTTATCCCTACATAAAATGTTATAATAAAGCTCCAAATGTAATGACATAGGAGCAATTATTAATATACTATAAGATAGACTATAATTATTTGTTGATTGATAAGCTGTGGGAATGAGTACATTAATATATCTGTAAGAATGGTCTGCTGACGCATAGATTCTCACAAATATATACTGTAGATGTGGTAATATTTGCGAGGATTTAATTTTCGCGAGGAGGAGAAATTCACGGATTTAAGAATCCTGCGAAAATTATTATTATAATAGCGCTACTATCATCGAAATTTATAATTCTCGAATTCTAGACCCCATGACAAGTCCTAAAATCACAAAAATCTAAACACAAAAATCTAAACACTCGAAAATTATCAGATCTACAGTATTTTGCGTGAATTTAAGATGTCGTCGAGATTCATCAAAATTCAGGTATACTACTGGGTTTTTTTTTAATTATTTTTATTCTATTTGACTTATATCGTGGAAATTATTGCTTATGTAGTTCCCGATGAAGAAGAACAAAAAGAAGAAGAAGCAAAATAAAAGAA
This sequence comes from Flabesymbios commensalis, assembly GCA_964017125.1. Classification (NCBI taxonomy): domain Eukaryota; kingdom Metazoa; phylum Annelida; class Polychaeta; order Terebellida; family Flabelligeridae; genus Flabesymbios; species Flabesymbios commensalis. The sequence goes on along the minus strand of OZ024902.1, from coordinate 8,004,761 downwards.
GAAGAGAAAGAAAAGAAGAAGAAGAATACTTAAAACGGATGCAAAAATATACACACTACATTGTGCTGCGGTAGAGCAGACAGATGCCTCTGCAAGCTAGGCAGCTTTTTGTTTTAAATGTTTAATAAATTAATTTTTAACAGAAAAACTCTCTATTGTCTTTATTTTAATGTGTTGTGTTATTACTTTATAATGGCTTGTTTATAATTTTCACTATTTAGATTAAACTAATAATTTGCTGCAGTAAGATTCAGTTATGAATAAATTAAGTCATCATAATTCGCATGTTTGTGTAAACATAAAGCCTGGTTATTGATCTGAGATATGCAAATGCGGGGGACCACCTGTGAATTTGCCCTCATATTTAGCACCGTGAATCCTGTAGTGACGATGGAGCCGCTTAATCCGTTAACGTTGGGCCAGTGTGCGTTGAAAGTAACCGACGAGATTCATCATAATTCAGGTTTATATTGGCCCTGGAATTTAGAGGGTTTACTTGAGAAATTGCCCTTGGATTTAGAAGTTAATTTGACAAAAATGTCCCTTGGATTTGGAAGGTCTATTTGAAAAAATTGACCCTGTAATTTAGAGGGCTGACTTGAAAATTGGCCCTTGGATTTAGAATGTTAATTAAAAAAAATATCCTTGGATTTAGAAGGTCTATTTGAAAAATTGACCCTGGAATTTAGAGGGTCAACTTGAGAAATTGCCCTTGGATTTAGAAGTTAATTTGACAGAAATGTCCCTTGGATTTAGAAGGTCTATTTGAAAAAAATTGACCCTGGAATTTAGAGGGTTAACTTGAAAATTGGCCCTTGGATTTAGAATGTTAATTTAAAAAAATGTCCCTTGGATTTAGAGGTCTATTTGAAAAAAATTGACCCTGGAATTTAGAGGGTTAACTTGAAAAATGTCTCTTGGATTTAAGGTCTATTTGAGAAATTGACCCTTGGATTTAGAGGGTTAACTTGAAAATTGGCCATTGGATTGAGAATGTTAATTAAAAAAAAATGTCCCCTGGATTAAGAAGGTCTATTTGAAAAATTTGACCCTGGAATTTAGAGGGTTAACTTGAAAATTGGCCCTTTGATTTAGAAGGTTAATTTAAAAAAAATGTCCCTTGGTTTTAGATGGTCTATTTGAAAATTGACCCTGGAATTTAGAGGGTTTATTTGAAAAAAGAAAGTTTTGGGGCTCAAAGGGTTGATTGGCTGCCATTTTGGATTACGGCAGCTTGATGTGATGCTTTAGAAAATATTTGGCTTCAAATTAAACAAATATGAGTAATTATCACCCACCCACCTTCAAGTGGGTGAAAATTGAAATTATCTAGTTTAGCGGTTTAACCCTTACAGTGCAGGGATCGTCACAGGTCACAGGATCCTGCACTGTAAGAGCAAAAATATTTCGTAGACCCATAACATAGGTATTCGAATGAATCGGAAAGAGCTGAATAAGACGTTTATGGTGATAACAAATTGAAATAAACATGAACAAAATTCAGCGCTTCAAGGGTTAAGGGTTAACTTGGCCGGATAAGCGTATGTTTTAATTCAAATTGTGTGCATGTGAGCAATTTTGACAAAATGGAAGTTGTGGATCGCGGCAGCGAGACAGACGTAACTTCAAATGGGTAAAAAAATATATATATAGGATGTAATGCAGCGCTAAGAGTTAATAAAATACGTTTTACCTTAATTTCTGGTTTAGCAGGTGCATATAGTATCATTCAATGCCAGGTCACCGTGTGATTGATGATGCTACTAGAGGTTCAACATCCCCAAAATAGATGAAAGTACCCAATCGATTACGTATCTAGAGCCACGTAACATTCTTCACGTTTTGTCCATTGATTCCTTCATTCTCCTTGCCTCCCTTCACCATGTCCTAATGCAGTAGCTAAAGCTGCCTGCTTGGAAAGTCGGAGATCGCGAGTTCGAGCCCCTCTCTGGCATTCAAGTTTCAAAGAAGCAAAATGTATCTTCCCCGCTCACTCGCAAAGATTGAATATTGTAGATAGCCTCCATGACCGAGAGGCAGCATACTCGGCCTCAGACCGAATCTCGAATCCTGTGTCTGGAGGACAGTGTCGTCTCATTCATCTCACCATCCTCAAGAGGTTCTCCTGGCCCAGTTTAGTCTACATGTGTACAAACGTGGCTTTAATCCCCATTTATTTTATGTCACTATGTTTACATGCAGCCTACCGCCCTGTGCGCTGCTCTGAATTGAGTGACGGCAACACGTAGTTAATGAATGACGTCAAGTGGTCCCGCATCACACTGGCTCAGCAGCTGGCGCAGTGTGTTGTGCTTGCGGAGTAAGTGCGTATCTAGAGCCAATGCGCAACGTTTCTCCCTTTCGTGCCCTGGTTTCGTTTAAACGCTTGACCTTTGACACAGCATGACCGGCGCGGTAGACAAACACAATGCCGATTCGCCCCATAAACTGATTAATATCTAGACGTTGTCTGTGTGACAACTATACATACTGTAGGTCTAGTAATATTCGCACGATTTTAAGTTTCGCGAATTGCGCGAAGAGGACACTTTCGCGAATTTAAGAATCTCGCGAAAATTATTTGTAAAATAGCGCTGCTGAAGAAAAATGAAAATTCGCGAATTATAAACTTTGTTCAAAGTCTCAAAATCAGAAATTCGCGAAAATTTAAACACGTGAAAATTACCAGAGCTACAGTATACCCTGCTAGTGACCGAGTGACGGCAGCGGCATGCACGTGAACTATACCCCAGCAAACATGAGACATTGGTCCAATGTTGTTTTAATGCTGGGCCAACGTCTACGACGCTGGACCAACAATAAACAACATTGGACCAATGTCTCATGTCTGCTTGGTATAGCCGTGCTGTCCAAACTAACACAAGAAGTTGACCCAATGTTGGCACCATGTCGTAGAAGATGGTGCAACATTAAACCAGCATTGCTTTAAGAAGGCCACCATTCAATATCCAGAGGGGGTGGAGTTTTTGTCGCGGACAAATTATTTATTTCCACCCGGCTCGGCATCGCGATGAAAATTTCAAATTTTATTACATTTTTTTCATAACTAGTAAATTTACAAATTTGACGACAAAAATATTTTTTTTATCTCGTTATAGCGACTTATAAGTCGTTAATCGACTTAGTATAAGTCGTTATAACGACTTATTAGTCGTTAATCGACTAAGTCGACTGAGTCGTTTAACGACTTGCAAGTCGTTGAATAGACTTAGTATATGTCGGTATAACCACTTACTAAGTAAACATATTTGTATAAAAAACCATGGAGACCAAAGAGTCATTTTCAATTTGAAATCGTCATGAATATCTTTCCGCTTCATTGAATACCTATGAATGTCATGGGTTTTACAGCTATTATAAATATTAAAATACTTTCAGCGGAGGGGGCGGTGGGGGTTAACTTTAGGTCAGATTCTGACGTCTAAAGTCGGTCACTATAGTCTGCATTGAGTGGGTTAAAATACACCCCATAGTGAATGCCAGGGGCATGCATACACAGCGGGGGGTAGAGAGGTAACCTCAGCCTAACATTGCGCCAACGGCTCGTGTTTGCTGGTATAGTCGCTGGGAACTTGAAGTCGGTGAAAATTATCCATACATAGTTTAATTTGCGACCAAACAATTACAAATATTGATATTTAAACGCTCATTTCGTTCCCAGTAAGGGGTCTTGTCAAGTTAAAAAATCCAAAAATCCGAGAAAAACCCGGATTAATCAAACCCCACCCACTCACCCCCCCTATCTCATTCTTATTTTTTTTGGAAACATGAAAACAACACGAAAAAAACACAAAAAACACAACATTTCCAAAAAAAAATTATAATCCGAGTTGGGGATTGACCCACCCACACACTTCCGAGTTTTTCTCGGATTTTGGGATTTTTTTTAACTTGACAAAACCCCTTACCCAGCAAACACAAAACATTTGTATAACATTTATGCAATGTTGGACCAACGTTGAAGACGTTGGGCGACGTTGTATAAATGTTATGCAAATGTTTTGTGTTTGCTGGGAACTGCGAATTTGAACGGCTAAATAAAATAGATTAAAAACGATTACTGTCGCGCTTAGTGGTTTAATGGTTAATTCAACCAATGTTGGATTCATGCTGGGCCACCGTCTGCGACGTTGGCCCAGCATCAACTCAACATTGGGCCAAGGTATCGTGTTTTCTGGAACAGCAGTCGTCACGATATGTTGACTCAATGGTGTTTTAATGTTGGGCCAGCGTCGCAGACGATGGATCAACATCAAAACAGCATTGGATTATTTAACCCCTAAACCGCTAAGCGCTTAATCTATATTATCTAGCCGTTACCATAACAATTTTAGGAATGAAAAGAGCGTTTAGACATCAGTATTTTGTAACTATTTGGTCTCAAATTAAAAATATGTGAGTTATTGTCACCATTTTCCATTTGCCTGCATAATTATACTGTGAAGCAGCTGCTGATTTCAAGTGGTCATTGATTTAGTTGCTGTCCAGCTATCAGAGGCTTTCATGCACGTGTCATATACAGCTATACATCTGTCACCGTTTGTCAACAGGTTTACGAGTTGTAAAATGTAAATATTTATTTTATTACCCAACCTGCGCTGTCTTACACAAAGGAAATTAAATAGCGATTGAATTTCCTTGCCCGCACTGAGTCCACTTTGCACCAGACGCCCTTCGACAGTAGCGTGGACTCACTCAAAAGCGTATTTTTTATATCCGAATATATTAGTGCCTACACTAAGCCCTCTATGCACCCAAAGCAGCTGGACGGTATTGTGAACTCACTCTAAAGCGTAATGTTTAATTTAAATATACTACATAGAGGCTCTATTAGACACACGAAAATAAAATCATTGATAAAAGCTTAACTTATATTTTTTATTGATTTTCGTGTAATATTTTACTGTATTATAACATCGTTGTATTTTACAATTTTAATGCATATTCCATTTTATATGTATTTCCTCAGAAAAAATGAGGGTTGAATAAATAAATAAATAAATAAATAAATAAATAAATAAATAAATAAATAAATAAATAAATAAATAAATAAATAAATAAATAAATAAATAAATAAATAAATAAATAAATAAATAAATAAATAAATAAATAAATAAATAAATAAATAAATAAATAAATAAATAAATAAATAAATAAATAAATAAATAAATAAATAAATAAATAAATAAATAAATAAATAAATAAATAAATAAATAAATAAAGAAATAAATAAATAAATAAATAAATAAATAAATAAATAAATAAATAAATAAATAAATAAATAAATAAATAAATAAAAACCCTTTCTAGCGCAGCATGGCCAATCTAATATATTAAAATAATGTGTATTTACTAAACATATCACATCATTTTACATCCCTGAAAACAGACCTAATTTTCCTACAACCAAGGGTTTTAGAACAAAAATTCTCAGGAAACTGGTTTACCAATACGTGGTAATTTTCTTGAATTTTCAAACCATATCAAATTATCTTCATTCACTACAAGTCGAGAATTGCGGCAGCAATTCGCGACTTGTAGTGAATGAAGATGACAATGGTAAATTCAGGATTGAGAGGGTTAAACCCTTGAAGCGCTGAAATATTTGTACATAAACCAAGAGACCAAAGGGTTTTTCAATTTGATATCATTATAAATATCTTAGTTAGCTGTTTCTGCTCCATTTGAATACTTAAGTTATAAGTCTAGAGACGGTGCGGTAATCGACATTAGACATTAGAATCTGAAGTCTAGAGATGTCCGATTCTGACGTTTAAAGACGGTCCCCGCGCTGAATAGGTAAATAATAGTCTCTAAGTTATTGTATCTGTATTGGTCAAGAAAATAAAAAAAATAAAAGTAAATGAAAACCAGTGATGCAGATGTAATGCGTGATGTGGCTTATTATATTTACCATTAAATGTGAGTAATGGTCTACTGGCAAATTAATTTTAGACAAATTCATGTAGATCTGACTCAGAACCCGGGGGATACGGGGTTTAAATCCCGCTGCAAACACAAAGCGTTGAACAATGCTGGTGAGCGTCGGAGAAACTGGCGGTTGTTTAATGTATTGTTTTCTCTGTGATATGCATTGTTATAAATTATTCAAATTAGTACAATAAAGACAAACGAAAAATATAAACGATTTGTGCAACGTTAAAAAAAATTGTCAAAGCTTACATGTAAACGAATAATAAATGAAATGAATCGGGCTTTAGGCCACCTTTGTGCACATATAGGCTAAACTGGGCCAGGAGAACCTCCTGAGGATGGTGAGATGATTGAGATGACACTGTCCTCCAGACACAGGATTCGAAATTCGATCCCTGGCGGTCTGAGGCCGAGCACGCTACCTCTCGGTCACGGAGGCTCCCTACAATACTAACTTTCACACGTGGATGGGGAAGAAACATTTTTGTTTCTTTCAAACGCCGAGACTGGGAACCGAGCCCCGAACTCTGGCGTGAAAGGCAGCGGTGCTAACCACTACCCTAGGGCCCCCGCCCTTAGTCCCAAAGTTTTTTTTAATATTTTAGGCAGCCATATTGGATAATCAAAATGGCTGCCATTTGAATTATATGTTTGACTAACGGCTGAGAAAATTGTTTTAACAACAAGGTTTTTTAATAAAAATGTATCATACTTCGACCAAGAGGGGGTCAGAAAAGGCGCAAACTATTTTTGCACCTCTATGTTAGTTTAATTAGCATAACTTGCATAATTAACTAAATTTAATGACATTTTCTTATGTCTGACTTTCTGATCAACTTAGAAACCTATTAGTATGAGTATTCACCCATTTTTTTACAACACAGACGTAACTTAAACATGTTCGCAATCATCATATAGTGTTCATTGTTCATTAAAATCTAAAAAGGCCACCATGAGCCATATACTCAATCAATATATTACATATAAAAATCGCTCAGAGCTTCACACCCATTCTTGAAGAACAGTAATGACAATACATAGGGTCTCATAGACCCTGTGTATTGTCAGCGTGAGCAAATAACTAAAGAGTGGATAACCGCATAACCGCCAGAATACTATGAGTGCCCCAAAATTGGGGCACTCTAAAATAGGGGCACATTGTGTGGACATATACTGATCTCGTTATGGTGCCTAATATTGAAGCTGGTCTGCAGACTCTGTGTCAATTTATTTCATTAGTTTGTATGCTTACAATGTGCAGTGTCACATATACTGTGATTTTATAGACACCATGGACTGGAAATTGTGTGTCATCTGTCAGAAGAAGAGCGGAGAGGCTCTTAAGTGTCCACTGAACATGCCAGGATCTGGGACCAATTCACAGCCATACCAATCATTTATGGATAACGTTGGCATTTTTCGACAATTGGACAGATTGCCGGTATCTTTGAAATTTGGTGACAACGTCACTGCAAATGAATTAAATGAACATCGTGCAGTGTGGCACAAGTCATGGTACGTAAAATTTAGCAGTCAAAAAGTACAACGAGCAATTAGCAAACGAGAACGAGAAGGCTCCAGTGAGAGGAGCCCCAATGTTGAGAAGCGACACTGACGTGAATTTGTTATGACTGATGCCTGTTTGTTTTGGCAAGAAGAAAATGGAATGCTTCTGAAGTTGATAACAACAGATGCTAATGACAATGTTAAGCAGATGGCTATTGATTTACAAGATGTGGTCTTACTCACCAGAATGGAAGGTGGCTCGGATCTGTTTGCATTGAATTTAAAATACCATTCAGAATGCTTGACAGCAATTAGAAATCGTCACCGTTCTTTTAAAAGACAAATTAAACAAGAATCATCGGCAAGATTGAAAGATAATAAAATTGGGGCAAGATCATTTGTGGAGCTCATCACGCACATTGAAAATTGTGTAAACGATGGGGTCTTCTACTTCAAATTCTTCCAGCTACGACAATTATTTAAAAGTCGTCAACAAGGTGCGCTTCAAAAACAAAATTCTTGAATACTTCTCAGATGCCCAAGAGCAAGACGATGGTAGAAACAAAGTACTTGTTTTTCAGCCTGGAAAGCGGGACATGTTGAAACAGGCAATGAAATGTGATAGTGAAGGTGACGCGTTAGTTCTTGCTAAAGCAGCGAAAATGATATTCGAGATATCATAGGCTCCAAAAGGTTTCATTTCAATGGTTCTTTCCCCCTTGGATGACAACAAGCATCAGTCCCCACTAATCTCAACTCTCTAATATCCATGCTGCTAAATGGTGCTGACCTAAAAGATCAAGCCTCTGCAGATTATCAGGCAGCTCTAACCATTTCTCAAACTATCATATTCAACTGTCAGAAACGTCAATCAACATCTGTTAAATCCCGCCATTCCATTACACAGGAACCACCTCTACCCCTATATATTAGACTAAACATGCTAAAGATCCACGCAGAGACACGGTCGAAGCTATTGATTGGATATTTGTACAAATTGGGACTCAGTGTCAGTTATGAGAGGATTCTAACGCTTGAGAGCCAGCTGGCGACTGCTGTGTGCATGGATTTTGAGGAAAAGGGGGTTGTGGTTCCTGCTCAATTGCGTCGTGGGCTTTTCACTATAGGAGCACTCTATAATATAGACCATAATCCGTCAAGTACTACAGCTCAAGGATCCTTCCATGGTACAGGCATAAGATTGTTTCAGTTCCCAACTTCGACTAACGTAGGTGAAAAGTAGGATGACATTTGCCTGCAAAGAATCATCAGCTGCTTGACAGTTTCACCACTGTGCCTGCGGTTGCCTTAAAGACAGCTACAATATGTGTACCCGAGACATTCTGCAATTCGACATCATTCGAAGGGCACATTGCAGAAGCAAGGCTGAAAGAAAACAAATGGCATTCACATGCTAGGCCTACTAGACTGATGGAGAAAGATAATCTTGATCAAACTGATGCCGTAGCATGGTCTGCCTACCATGCATCTACACACAGCAGCGTGGTGGATACACATGTGACATTAACACAGCTCTTACCTATCTTCTACGAGAAGGCTGCTACAGCAGCTATGATAAAGCATGGTATGAATATGTTGCGTCAGGCAACACAACTCCTCAATCCTGACCAGACACCAATCATTGCCCTGGATGCTCCTTTGTATGCCCTAGCAAAGTTCACTCAATGGAAGTGGCCACAAACCCATGGTGAAAGCCAGTTTGTTATCCTGTCCGGGGGCCTACACATAGAAATGGCTGTTTGGAACACTTATGGAGATTACTTGGAGGGATCTGGCTGGACCAGCGTCCTCACCCAAGCAGGAATTACTTCTTCTGGCACGGCAGACTCTTTTCTCAAGGCTGCTCACCTAACAAGAACACGACATGCTCACCAGATCAGTGTTTTGTCTTTGGCAAATTTACAAAACGATCCCTTTCTGAAATGTGATGTCTTACACAATGATACAACTAAAGAGATTTGGCAAAAAAACATGATAAAGAAAAGCCCGACATTTCAGTATTGGGATACTGTTCTCAACATGGAAATCATTGGATTAATTTTTGTGAGGGCACATCGTGATTAAAACTTTCCTCTTTATGTGGAAACTTTGAAAGCACTGGTTCCATGGTTTTTCGCCCTGGATCACCATAATTATGCCAGGTGGATTCCAATTCATATTTGTGATATGGGAAATCTTCCAGCATCAATACTTGCAGAATTTAAGAATCATGGCCACTGGGTTGTCCAGAAAACAACAAATCGGTTTTCAGCTATGCCAGTATACCAAGCGCATGAGCAAAATAATGAACACGTGAGGGGTTCTGGTGGGGCAGTTGGTCTAACTGAAAATCCATCCGCCGTCAGGAAATGGATGGTGTCTGGACCTGGACAAGCTAGACTTTTAAAGGAGTTTGAAAGGGATTTTGTTGGAGATGAAATGAAATATCACCACGAGGAGGGATTTTCCACTCGAAACAATTTCAAAGAAAAGGCTATGACTATGGCCGACATAATCAATGACCTAGGTAATCCATTCTCAGATGATAGTGATGAGCTTATAGCCCTTGAAACACGCAATGTGATGGATGCGACCGTAGTTAACACAATACGAACTGTAGAGTCTCTTGAACAGGAACTGTATCAAAGATACCGCCAAGCAGTAATTATAGATCAAACATAGTCAATTTATGACCCTATCAACTAAAAATCACTCCCCCTATTTAGATCTCCACGAAAAAAAATTAAGTCAAAACAGAAAGGAAAAATGTCTTTGCTAAAGAACGATGTATCTATTTTCTCTCACTTGTATATTGTGATGCAGCACAGGCAGAGTGTTATGTCTACATTTTTTAAACATGAAAACCACCCTTATCCTCCCTCTTTATCTGAAGGTTGAAAACTACGTATTAGGAATAAAAATCTGATCTACTCGGGAATCTGAACGAAGACCCTGACCAAGACCCGCCTGTGTATTTTGATGCCAAATTTCTGGATGGAGCTGCTGTGGTTCATCTTCTTCCTGTTACTAATATAACAACATTTGATGACTATGCACACCAAATCTTTATTCCTCATGTCATTAAACAATTAGAAAACACCACACGAGTCGATGTGGTCTGGTACACTTACATACCCAACAGTATAAAAGAGTCTACTGCAAGTTCTACTTTTTCAAAACTCTATGTGCTGATATAGATATTTGGGTCGCCTTTGGCAGTTTGGTGCAGGAAAACATTTCATGTACTACCACATTAATTACATCCGTCACCTGTTAGGTGAGAATAAGTGTTTGGCACTTCCTGTTTTTCACAGCTTTACAGGTAGTGACACTACATCAGCTTTCTTTGGTCGTGGTAAAAAAATGGCATGGACAGCATGGAATTGTTATCCGGACGTAACTGAAGCCTTTACCTACATGGCACTTAACCCGTATGCCGAACTGAGTGTCGATGCTCAACATTTTCGACAATTAGAACATTTTACAGTTATTCTCTATGATAAGACCAGCCATCTTGAAAATATTGACGAGGCAAGAAAAGAATTATTTTGCCAAAAGAAAGGGACAATGCAAACAATTCCACCAACACAGAATGCATTGCTACAGCACTTAAAACATGCTGCTTATCAAGCTGCATTGTGGACGACAAGTGACCTGAGTGAGCAGCATGCACCATCTCCTGAAGGATGGGGTTGGGAGCTGGACAGTGATAGTCTATCTTACATACCTGTTTGGAATACCCTACCTGTAGCATCTAAGGCATGTAATAAACTGGTCAGATCTGAATGCAAAAGTGCGCGTGGCTGTAGTGATCGATGTGGGTGCAAACAAGCTAGCTTGGTTGGCGATGTACAGAACTATGTAGTTGTCATTGTAACAAGTGAAATACATAAATACTTCATTGTATTTTACAATTACATAATATAGCTGGCATATATTCGGTATGTTTAAGGACGGTTGACTTGATTCACAGTTCAGTTTATTAAATTAATTTTGTAACGCAATGTTAGCATTAGGTTCAACTCTATATTGTGGTGAATTTAAATCAGTTACGTAAGTGAGTAAATTAGTTATGTATGTGAGTAAAATATAAACCAATTTATTATTAATATTGTTTGTTGATTTTTAAATGCTATAACAACCATTATATCCACTAATGAAGAGGATATGATTACTAGAAGCGACACTAGTCATTAAAGGGTTAACAAGTGCGAAACAATTGCTGAAAATTAGTCATAATTTTCTCAAAAATGTTTTAAAATCTTCATTTGTTCAGTCGAAATACAAAATAAGGCATATACAATCGAATACAATGGTATTGAGCTGTCATACGATTATAATAGACAATATTCATATGCCATTTTTTTCTCGTATATCATAAAACGTCATTTTTTTAAAGAAAATAAACCGGCTATGCTGGTACCTAGCAGAAAGTGTAACTTTAGAACCTTCTGAATCATCCCTTTTAGTGGTTTTGTCCAGCGTGTCCCCTTTATTTTGCTAATCTGCCTGACTACTTCTGTAGCAGGAGGTTGTGAGTTGTACAAATATGAGTAATTTTCACCCACTTGAAGTTGTGGGTCGCAGTAGCGAGAAACAACTTCAAGTGGGTGACACTTTAAACAAGATAACTTAGCGGGTAAAGACGTTTAACCTCACAGCGCGGGGATCGACTTTAGTCGTCAGATTCTGACGTCTGAAGACGTCAGATTCTGACGACTAAAGTCGATCTTCGCACCGTAACAGTAAAAAATCGGAAAGAGCTAACTAAGGCAGTTATGCTGATTTCAAATAGAAAGAAAACCCTTTGGTCGCCAAGATTTTTATAAACAAAATCAGCGCTTTAAGGGGTAATCACTTCATTCTGTGTTTATATCAGGGAAGCAGATTAAAGTACAGCAATTACCAATTTCAGTGCGGGGACCGCCTTTAGACGTCAGATTCTATTGACGTCAGATTCTGACGCCTAAAGTCTATCCTCGCGCTGGAAGAATTAAAACATTTATAATGGCCGTTGACCCATAACATAGGTATTCAAATGAGGCGGAAAGAGCTAACTAAGACATTTATTACAATTTCGAATTTGTTATCACACGTTTGAAGACGGTCAAACGGGAAAAGGTAAATAATGGTGTCTATGTTTATTGTGACTATTGGTCATGAGCTGAAAAAAATGAAGACTAGTGATACATATGTAATGTATGATGTGGCTTGTTATATTTACAATGCAATGTGAGAAATAATCTGCTGGCAAATTGACAAAGGCATGTAGAACTGTTTACCACCCCTGGTGTCGCATCTTCCAATTCTGGATTTTTGTTGGGCCAGCGTCGGTGACACTGGTCCAACAGTAACCCAGCATTGTGCCAATGTTTCCTGTTTGAATTTGTAGTAGCCACCCAAGAAACACGACACGTTTAGCCAATGCTGGGCTAATGTTGGCCCAGCGTAGTGGGGGTGGATAAGCATTTGTCCAGCATTGGGTCAATGTCTCGTGTTTGCTGAACACTTAACAGCTGAAGTCGCCGCGCGCATGATATATTTTTATTTCCAAGTCGAAAAGTGCCATGTAATCAGAACCACAGGTGGCGCCACTCGAATTAGACAATAAAATTCATGAGAGTGGCGCAACCTGTGACAGAACCATAAACATATACAACACTTTATGCCACTAATAGCCACTCTCTCAGACCGTTGAATCTAGGGTACTTCAAAAGACACCGCCGTTAATCGGTGTGTGTGAGACTGTGAAATTACCCCACAGCACCGATTGTCTGCTTAACGCTGGGCCGCTGGCATCAACATGTGGCCCAATGCTGTGCTAACATTCAACCATCATCAAGTACCAAAATCAATGCCCTTTAAAGCTTATAATGTTAATCACGTCTGCAGCTTTGTCATTTAACCCTTTAAAACCTCACGATGCATTAAAGCATAATTTTCCATCCCTGAAAAATGACTTTATTTCCTGAAACCTGGTGTTTTTTTAACGAGCATATTCATGGAACTGTTTTAAAAATAACAGTATATGTTTTTCATTTGTCACCCTCTTCAAGTCATTTCCATCCACTACAAGTCGAGAGTTGCGACAGCAATTGGCGGCTTGTAGTGGATGAAGATGACAATGGTAAATTCAGGCTTGAAAGGGTTAATGTAGCCTTTTCAAATAAAGAAATGAGCCTTAAATAGGCTACATTGTTATATGGTTTGATTCAAATTGTAAATAATTGTTAACCACTTAAATTAATTGTGTGTCGCGGTAGCGAGACAAAACGTCCAAGTTCGTGGAGGGAATTTATAGTCACACACAACATCAAGTGTAGAGAAAATTAGATTCATCAAATTAGCGCTTTCATAGATAATGTAGTATGCTTAACCATATGTACGACTGTGCATATATTTGAAACGTTCACTATATTTCTCAGTGATATTGAATTACCACATTTTGTGCAACTGTATTTATTAGACCCTATGCCTCCACGAGAGGTCAGAGTTATATTAAAGCTTGAAATCTTAAAATCTTGAGATCGGGTTCAAATTGTTCTAGAACCCTGTCAGAGATTTCAAATCGATCGGATAACAGGGTTCCACTTCTTAAAAACAGTGCCTGTATATTTGAGCTGTGGAATTCTGTTATCTTTTTTTGCAATATTGACCGGGTTCCTAAGCAAAATTTGACATGAGCACAATGGCGCTGACATATATGAGCATAGTGTCGCTGACATGAACATAATAGTGTCGCTGACATGTGGTTTTTTTCGTAAAATTATTTATCCAAAGATATTAAAAATTACAATTAGGGCCTACCCAAAAAATTGAAAAATGAGAAGCGATTGAACATAGTGTCGCTGACATGGACCCACTCGTCGAATCGACATAAAGCCAACACGGGCGAAAGCGTCGTGCCTGTGTGGCTTGTGTGACCACTTTTGAAAATATAAATGTAAATCCGTATCGCTGATATACATAATATTTGTATTGTTTAGTATTTTAGTCACTTGAAGTTGTGGATCGCGGACACAATTTCAAGTGGTCGAAACAGACATGATTTGACCCAGAGCTATATATGCCTCGATATTAATACACTAAAATGGTGGGGATTGAATTCTTTCTGCTTTATTACCTATTTTAACGTTCACCTGTACGGTTGACATTTAAATACTATTATAAAGATGTAATGTATAATATATAATGATATAAACACGACTAAAGGTTACAATACCAACCATTCAAGGTTCAAAGGTTCAAATTAGGCCTACATTATATATATCTACATTGTTGTTCTGGAAGGCGCGTTGATGTTACAAACTGGACAAGTATTGTTGTTTGACCAGCAACCGGAGGTTTGTTCAAAGGTCAGCTGTGCCATAAAAACATGAAAAGAAATGAATGAATTTTTAGCCCGATTTAAATGATCAATTTTTTAGTTCTGACATGTAAACGTTCAATAGGGAAAAATAAAATAAGTGCAGTAAAGATTTGACTTTGCTATTATACTATATTAAAGGGACTGGCCCAGGTCTAAAATCATAAAAAATCGGTGATTTTATTTTGGCTTCTTAATATGACCATATGATGTAAACATGTGCATAGACTAGAACTGCGAATGTTTTTTTAATTTTTCTGCTGCGCATTCACCATATAGAGACGAAATTCCCGTATTTCTTATTTTTGACATGGTTGTCAATAAATATAAATCAGGAATTTCGTCTCTATATCTAGCCTAACTGGTGAATGCGCAGCACAAAAATTAAAAAACGTTTGCAGTTCTAGTCTATGGACATGTTTACATCATATGGTCATATATAGAAGCCAAAATAAAATCACAGATTTTTTAATGATTTTAGCCTGGGCCAGTCCCTTTAATTTACAAAGTCTCATGTTACATTAGCTTTTGTTATCTCGCGTGTTTGCCACATTGTGCTAAATACATTCACTCATGGAACATTAGTTTATAAAGCAGCAAACTTTGAACCGTCTGACCAAGGTCTCACTTACGTCTACTTTTTATCAGCGAACACGAGACGTTGCCCTGGGTTGGGGTATTAAAACGTTGCCCTGGGGGTATTTTATTGCTGGGGCAACACTTATATTGATATGGTCAAGCACTGTACGTCCATTGTCCGGTCGTGGTGTTCAGAGCTCACGCCTCTGTTCTGTGGTAGGAGGTAAAGTTCAAACCCCGCCGCCGCCTCCTGACTGAACATAATGCAGGCTCCACTCATGCCGCATATATTAACCCTTGTGCTACTAAGACCGTATGCATGTATTAACCCTTGTGGTGCTAAGACCGTATATATATATATACTGTTTCAAGCAGATTTATACCAAGTAAAATGTGATTAAAATTAGCAGCATATCTTGTGTAGATGCTTAGTTAATAAAATAAGTCAATTTGGGAGGTGTCAGTTTTCCGTAAATATTATCATTTTTCATTCCCTTTTTTCATTCCCCTTCTCCGATCACGCTATAGCTGGCGAGGTCGCCGATCCCAGTCCGGCTGACCAGCTGCCTATTGAAATAAAACACTAGAGGCACCAGCTAGATGGTTGCCCGTGGACATATTTTACTGTCTGGTAGTGCACAATCAATTTGTGGCGCCCGACACATCTAATAAATTGTTGTGGTCACGTTAAGAAAATAAGATGGATTAAAAATGCGAATCGAGCTGGTATGAACAGTATAAACGGCCGCCATTTTTTTTTAATTTGAGTCTATACACAACATCCAACTCCCTGTCTGGAAAGTGTCAGATAGGCATCCCGTCTCAGATCCTGAATTGGAGTGAGTGGGGAAGAAAATTATAATCTATATCCCTAAAAAAATAATTCCCGATTCTGAGAAACAAATGATGTATTCAAATTTTAATCAAAACACTTCTAGGAGGTCTAGTTGTGCCTTTTGGGGTAACTGAATTTTGACCTACTTTTATGACCTATTTAAATATGTTCTCACATACACTTTGTTTCCGGAGAATATCTGCCATTATTTATTTTAATTTAATATGCCTGATATCTGGCAAACCGTGCTGGATAGCTAAATCATTATTATAAAAGAAATGCTAGGTTTTAGGGCAGAATTCACCCTGTAAAAACTCCAGCTTGATCAAATTCAAAGTGGCCGAAAATTGTCCATTATTTACTTTAATATGCCTGATATATGGCAAACCGTGCTAGATAGCTAGATCATCACCATAAAAGAACATGTTAGGTTTCATGGAGGAATATACCCTGAAAAAAATATACTTTTAAATCACAGTTATTGGGAATGAAACGAGTGTTCAAACATTAGGATTTGCAACTGTTTGATCTCTAAAAAACAAATATGAGTAATGAGAAAATGTAGACTACACCAGAATGACAGAACAAAATGTTATCTTGTAGATCTGTTAATTTTCGCGAATTTCTGATTTTGGGACTTTTAACGAAGTTTAGAATTCGTGAATATTTATTTTTCTGTATTAGCGCTATTATTAGATTCTTGAACTCGCGAATTTTTCCTCCCGGAATTCGCAAAAATTAAAACCTCACGAATTTTACCAGATCTACAATATTGCTTAATAAAATATTATTGTTTTAATCTGTTTTATACCGCATAATTCACTACGTGTCGCTGTCGCATATCATCACGCACAGAAATTATACGAAATTTACCAGACTATTCACCAGGTGGCACTCAAGCAATAACTCCCGTTGTCACCTACTGTTATTGAGCGAGGACATGGTGCAGTGGATAAAGTTGCCTGCTTGGGAAGTTTAGAGATCGCGGGTTCGTTCCCCCGCTCTGCCATTTAGGTTTCAAAGAAAAGTTTCTTTCCGCTCACTCGTAAATATTCAATATTGTGGGGAGCTTTCGTGAGGTAGCGTGCTCGACCTCAGACTGTCATGGCTCGAATTTCGAATTATGCGTCTGGATGTAAGTAGTGTCATCTCATTCATCTCACCATCCTCAAAGGGTTTTCCTGGCCCAGTTTAGGCTGTATGTGCATAAAGATGGACTAAAACCCAATCCGTTTATTCATTCATTCATTCATTCATTCATTCATTCATTCATTCATTCATTCATTCATTCATTCATTCATTCATTCATTTATTCATTCATTCATTCATTCATTCATTCATTCATTCATTCATTCATTCATTCACTCATTCACTCATTCATTCATTCATTCATTCATTCATTCATTCATTCATTCATTTTTAACGTGTTATTCATGAGGTTTTATGTACATTTGTGGAAACAGATTCTAAAAGTGAGATAAAGAGCGAGACTGAAAATGTAAATATATTAGCTCCGAGCTGACACAGAGACCCCCATTTTTAAATGTAATAGGTCAAAAAAATCACTAGTTTACGCCTGCTGAAAATGGCCAAGTTCTCATAGGCACTTAAAATATTCGTTGCAATTTCATGGTATCCGAGTTTGTAGGTAGGCGGCGCAAGTAACGTATATCCACAGCTGTCTGTGGATATATGGCGGTCAGTGTTACCTGGCCTACGGCGAAGTTAGGCAGCCCGGTCATGCCGGGTAAGCTCATAGGGTTAAAATACACAGCGATGTCGAAAATCAGCATTTGACTGTAAATATAACATCATGAGTTGATGATGGTCGGAAGGTTATAATCCAGCTGACACCAGCCGGGTCAGCGTTGTGTTTGCAGGGATACTACTTTAGATCTGGTAATATTCGCTAGGTTTTAATTTTCGCGAATTTCGCGAGGAGGAGAAATTCGCGAATTCAAGAATCTCGCCAAAAAATAATATTATAATAGCGCTGCTGGGGAAAAATTAAAATTCGCGAATTCTTATTTTCTTGAAAAGTCCCAAAATCGGAAATTCGTGAAAATTTAAACACGAGAAAATTATCAGATCTACAGAATTGTCAACAATCAAACCCCAATGTCATCCCAGCAAATACGAGATATTAACTCAATGTTGGGTCAATGTTGGGCCAACGTCTAAGACGCTGGCCCAACATTGACCCAACATTGGGTCGATATCTCGTATTTAGTGGGATAAGATCATTGGATGGGTATTATGTCATCAACTAATCATCGTTTCTATGGAATGGAATGATGTAATATCTAGGTGGGTAGTGTGTTAATCGGCAAATAATAATCGATTCATTACGGGATGAGGTAATCGTGTTTATCACGGAATGGCGTAGGCCTGAGGAAATGGAATGATATTCAGATCAACAACTAATAATCTCCTTCTAAATTGTCTTTATTACGGACTGAGGTAATAGAATGACATAATGCTCATAATGAAGTGTCTCGCTACCGCCACCAACACTTTTAGGTGCGGAAAAATAACTTACATTTGTTTAATTTGAGACCAAAGTTTAACAAATCTTGATGTTTAAACAATCATTTCATTCGCAATAACTGTGATTTAATCGTCGAGTAAAATTGATAAAAAACGACTAGTCGTGCTTAGCGTTTAACCTTTAGAGCGCGGAGATCAACTTTAGACGTCAGAATCTGACGTCTAAAGTTGGTGCCAGCACTGAAAGAATTAAAATATTTATAACGACCCATAACATAGCGAAAAGAGCTAACTAAGACATTTATGATGATTTCATATTGAAAAAACCCTTTGCTATGAAGTACGTTTAATAAGAATAAATTTGAAGTATGTTTAGGGACGCACCATTTCATATCTAGGGGGGGGGGGGGCTAGAAAAAAATTGAAAAAAAATAGTTTGTCACCACAAAAGGCAGAAAAAAAAGTTTATTGAAAATGTGTGCAGAAAAAAAAGTTTGTTGTCGAAATTAATGGAAAATATGTTGACCAGAAAAAACCCCAAATGATAACCTACATATAATAGGGAAAGCATACAACAAAAAAATTCTTCGACGAAACATAAAAAAAAATTGTCTTGTACGGTGATCGCCCAAAAAAAGATTGTTTTCTCTCGGAGCTAAAAAAAAAGTTTGCAAGCAACAAAAACTCTAGCCCTCCCCCCTAGATATCTAATGGTGCGTCCCTTAATATAATAAATTTACCTACAGGTCAGCTCCGGAATAGAAGTATTGCTTACCATGCTTGCAGCAGGGGAATCGTGATATCACATTAGCTAATCTGATCAAGATACGATCTCCAGTCAACACAAAACATGTGTATAACATTTGTACAATGCTGGCCCAACGTCGAAGACGTTGGTCCGGCGTTGTATAAATGTTATACAAATGTTTTGTGTTTGCTGGGGAGTGCTGCAGAGTGCTTAGCGCACCGATCATGATATTCCGTCGCTAATGGGATCATGATAACTGAGCGATTGCGATATACCGCTCCGCATGCAGAGCAGGATCTCGCCAGCTGGGCAGATCATGGTAACAGAACAAGGTAGCTCAGCGATACTGGTTGTCATCAAATAATTGCAACAATCCTGTAAAATGTTCATTTATATTTCTTCCAAACCAGACAGGAGCGGCAAAACATATAATATCCTGTTATTCATAAATATTATTGTGTAGCGTACTAGTCAGTCATAACATGGAAGGACATAATTTGTATGTTAAAAACATAATGTCGTTAAGTATAAATTATCCGGTTCCGTAAACATCCTCATTAATGTCACTTTTACCTCTCTGGTATATAACCCGCCACTTTTTACCTAGCCATTACTGGACATGTTTCACTCGGCTGGTCCGATAGGAGGTCACATAATGAAAATGAAATGAATCGGGCTTTAGGCCACTTTTGTGCACATATAGGCTAAACTGGGCCAGGAGAACCTCCTGAGGATGGTGAGATGATTGAGATGACACTGTCCTCCAGACACAGGATTCGAAATTCGAGCCCTGGCGGTCTGAGGCCGAGCACGCTACCTCTCGGTCACGGAGGCTCCCCACAATACTAACTTTCACACGTGGATGGGGAAGAAACATTTTTGTTTCTTTGAAACCGCCGAGACCGGGAACCGAACCCCGAACTCTGGCGTGAAAGGCAGCGGTGCTAACCACTACCCTAGGGCCCCCGCCCAGGTCACATAATACCATATTATGTACCTGATAGAAGAATAAAGTCAGTTTTACTTTTGATTGTGTTATGGAGAAAAGAGTGTAGTTATTATTTCTGACCGCACGCAGCCTCCCCACGCGTTTTTGGAACCTGGACAAGCCTGGGGCTCGTTTCACTAAGGAAATCTTATCTTGACATAGTTTAGGTTATTTATCATTAAAAAGATCATCTTAAGATCATCTTAACTTTTTAATGATAAATGACTGAAAGTTAAGATGAGATTTTCTTAGTGAAACGAGCCCCAAAGATAAAATGAAACTGGGCCACACTTTATCATCTGGGGGCTCAGGACTTTTCAATATGTAGTACAAACCAACAAATTATGATCGTGTCAATATTATCTGACGTATGAGTTGCGTTTAAGTTTACGCTACTCACACGCTAAGGCCACTATGTTTAATTTCTCTGTTTTAGATCGGAAAAAAATCCAAAATCTAATGAGGGAGGGCGGTAAAAAAAACATTTGAGAAAAAAAAACATTGAACCTGTTTTTGGAAAAGTAAATGAGGGCGACGAAATATAAAAAACATTGGAGAAATTTCTAAAAAAGTTAATGAGGGCGACGAAAAAAACCCAACTTCTGATCTATTTAAGAAAATGTTATTGAGGGTGACGAAATCGGCAATAATCCAATGCGCTCGCTGAGCAGAAAAAACACATTTTTTTTTGTAATGCGCTCCCTAAATCTAATGCGCGCGCTCATCTAAAACAGAAAAAAACCATAGTGGCCTAAACGTACGTAACAAGTACGTTACGTGATCGTTACACACGCCCCACATGCAGAAAAAGGAAAAAAACAAGGGAATTTAATGAGATTTTTTATTCTGGTAAGCGGCAGGCAAAGGTCACGGGAATGAAAAAGAGCTCGTTTCTCATCTGTATCATAAAACGGGCCCCTGGAGACGTAAACAGGAGACGCTGTACCAAGCTCAGAAGAAATGTGTTATTCCAGCAAGTGAAACCATTTATTACATTTTTGTATTTGTTTCAAATGCAAAAAGAATGTTTACACGATATTTGACCATTGAATTATATACTTCATACAATGTTTTTCTTGTGCGGTTGGTCAAAGGGGAGTTCCCTTAAGGTCAACAAATGACCGCTAATAGGAAGGTCACCTTTTACCAACTATTAGACTAACCCTTATAGTGCTGAAATACATCTGTATAAACCATGGAGACCAAAGGGTTTTCTTTCCATTTGAAATCATCATGAAAGTTTTAGTTAGCTTGATTTGAATACATGTGTTATGTGTCTACGACCATTATATATTTTTTTCCTCTTACAGAGCGGGATCGACGTTAGACGTCAGAATCTGACGTCTAGCGTCGATCCCGCACTGTAAGAGTAAAAAGACGTCAGAATGCTGACCCACTCCAACACTGGCCCAACATCAAACCAACGTCAGGTGTTTGCTGAGAGCAACAGAAAAACACGAGACGTTAAAACAATGCTGTTTTAATGTTGGGCCAGCGTCGCAGACAGTGGCCCAACATTGAAACAGTATTGGTTCAACGTCTTTTTTTGCTGGGAGGGAATTTTTACACAGCAGACACAAAATATTCACCCAAATATTGATTTGATGTCGAATCACCGGCTTGGACTCTGGCCCAACCTCTAACCAACATTACATTAACACCCCGTAGAATGATTGATGGGTTTGTTTACTTGTCAAGCCACCCACACAGGAAACACCAGGTGTCGCCTCCATACTGGATTAACATGATCAATGACGGCCCAGCGTCACAGAAGGTACAGCATTAAACCTCAAAGCGCTGAATTAATTTTGTATAAATTCTGGGGGCCAAAGGGTTTATTTCACATTGAAATCGTCATAAATGTCTTACTCAGCTCTTTCCGATTCATTTGAATACCTACGTTATGGGTCTATGGCCATTTGAAATATTTTTACTCTTATAGTGCGGGGATCCACTTTAGTCGTCAGAATCTGACGTCGACAGACGTCAGATTCTGACGACTAAAGTCGATCCCCGCACTGTAAGGGTTAAAACAGGGAGCCCAGCAAACACGAGGCATTGAACCAGTGTCGTTTTTATGTTGGGCCAGAGTCGTAGAAGATGGCACAACATTAAAACAAC
Source organism: Flabesymbios commensalis (assembly GCA_964017125.1). Classification (NCBI taxonomy): domain Eukaryota; kingdom Metazoa; phylum Annelida; class Polychaeta; order Terebellida; family Flabelligeridae; genus Flabesymbios; species Flabesymbios commensalis. Next base: position 7,982,176 of record OZ024902.1, on the reverse strand, counting down.
ATTGGGTCAACATATCTTGTTTACTTGGAGGTTATATGGACTCCCCTTGAAAAAACACATCGTCCCGGAAGACAAAACACCAGGCACGCTGTTTTGGTTTAATTTTGGGCCAGTTTCAAATACAACTCTGTAAAACGCAGTGACGTCACTCGGTGAAAACAAGGTTATATAACATCCCCTCCCCTATACTTCATTCTGTGAAACACAGTGACGTAACTCGGTGAAAACAAGGTTATATAAGACCCCTCCACCATACTTCATTGTATTAGCCAGCTCGGTGTAAACAAAGGAGGTTAAGGTCATTGAGTTTCACAGAATTGTGCGTCACCCTTAGAGGGCCACCATTTAATCTCGGGGGGGGGGGGGGGTGAAGTTTTTGTTGCCGACAAATTATTTACTTCAACCAGGCGCGCCGAAAATTTTTACATTTAAATTATTATTTATATAAAACAATTCTTGAAATGTATTTGTTTCATGCAGAGTCTGCCCGAGTTCATTCATTTAAAAATCGGTCCAGCCCCATCCCATGGGATTGAATGGTGGGCCCTTATCTACTAGAAAATGTCATCACATTGTTTTTACTGACATAAAAGGGAAAGGGTTGAATCAGTAAAGGGGTCTGTGTTTCCTGGAATTCGTTTTATCATGCGCCTGAGGACCCAGACAAAAAAAAAGATTCACCGAACGCTTGTCAGTGCTGGGCTACCGTCTATGGCCATTGTGTTAAATCTCATGTGTTACGTGGGAGGAATATCCGAGAAAATACGAGACATTGAGACATTGTTGGTACAATGGTGGGCCACCGTATATGACGCTGGCCTAGCACTGAAAAAAAAACATTGTTTCAAAGGCTCATGTGGAGCAATCTATTGTTTTGTGCTTTTCCCCATTATTGTGTGAGAACACTGCCGAATCGGACGCGGCCTCTGGTGCACGCTCGCCTGCAATTGAGATATAGATGGGGACACTTAGTGACCGGAGATTGAACATGACAGCATGAAACTTCTGGCTGAACTCCCAGCATGCCCGGTCGCTATAAACACAAACACCATCTCAATTGCATGCGAGCGTGCCCTGGTGCAGTGGCTAAAGCCGCCTGCTTGGTAAGTCAGAGTTTGAATCCCACTCTGGCATTTAGGTTTTAAAGATAAAACATGTTTCTTCCCCGCTCACTCGTGGAGATTTAATATTGTGGGGAGCTCGTGAGCGAGAGGTAGCGTACTCAACCTCAGACCACCAGGGATCGAATTTCGAATCCTGTGTCTGGAGAGCAGTGTCATTTCATTCATCTCACCATCCTCAGCAGGTTCTCCTGTCCCAGTTAAGCCCATATGTGCACAAACGTGATCTGTGCGGGGGGGGGGGGGGCTCGCGATCTCCGAATTTTCAAACAGGCAGCTTTAGCCACTGCATCAAGGCCCCCGCACACTTCCCTATAATTTGTTTTTCTTGTGACATCTGCTCTATGGTGCATGTTTAATATTGACCTTTCCTGATCTGTACTGAAGGACGTCATCTATTTGACGATGTCGACACGTCAACGTCACCAGCGTTGTCTGCGGCTCCTGTATGACCCGAGGCATTACGTGAGCAAACAAGACACATCTACCCAATGTTTGACCAATTTTGGTCGTATCTAAGACGCCTGCCCAACATTGGTCAAGTATCGGGTAGATGTGTCTTGTTTGCGAGGTTCCGAGACACACCTGGACATGTGACCCATCAGCGCGGTTCCAGAAATTTGAGAAGGGGGGATTGAAAAATATAAATCACAGTTTTTTTAGTTTTATGAGGTAATATATGGTGAATTGACTTTAAAAAAAATGTACTAGGCTAGTGCCTCAACTTGCGTCGCTGGTACGGCCAGATAGGCTGATGCGCTGATCACCGCATCAAGCCCTCGCCTAAAGGCTCGGGCTTGATGCGGTGACTTGTGCTGAGATGAGTCTATCTCGCCTTCCCAACGATGAGGTATGCATATATTCGCGAACAGTGTAGATGGACTTAAGGGGGTGGGGGGGGGGGGTGGTGTTGTGTGCGAATTCTCAACTATTATATTTTAGTTGTTTCATCATACCACTCTGGCATCCAAATGTCAACCCACGTCTGTCCTCTGCACATGTTAATAATGACCTTCACTGACCTGACGGAGATCATGGATTTGACGATATTTTTGCACACAAGGCAGGTGTTTTCTGTGATGGTTGGGAATAAATTAATGAATGGGGTTTTAAGCCACTTTTGTGCACATATAGGCTAAACTGGGCAATTAGAAACTCCTGAAGATGGTGAAATGAATGAGATGACACTGCCCTCCAGACACAGGATTCTTCATTCGAGTCATTTCGGACAGTTGTTTCATCATACCACGCTGGAATCCACTTGTCACCCACGTTTGTCTGCCTCTGTTAGTGCCCTGAGGAACATCATGTTTCTGACGATGTGAACACGTGAATGTCACAAGCGGCAGCTCGAGTATGTCCTCAGGCGTAACATATAAAAGGTAAAGGTGAAGGTGCAGGTTTATAGTCTGATATCAAGTCTGAAGACCTATCATCCGACTTTACATCTTACCCCCTGGTCACTGGACCTGTTCATTCGTGTGCCATTTCAACTCCACGGAGAGCATACAGTCCTGCAGCCGTTTCGGCGCATTGTACTTATCGTACACATTGCCATCCCTGTCCTACCAGGTACTCATTTTCACCTGAGTCAAGCGAAGCATTTGAGGGTGAAGTGCCTTGCCCAAGGACACATCTTAACAATGTCCCAAGAATGAGAGGGGAGAAAAATGATATTTCTCTGAAAATGCACCAAGCGGGATTTGAAACCGCACGGCAGGCAGCGACATCGGCAGAGCGCCACGCTCTCACCATCGCGCCATGTCCCTCTCCACACGAGGCAGGTCTTCTCTGTATGGTTGAGATAAATGAATTAATGGAGTTCTACCCAGCAAAACAAAATTATATACAAATGATTTGTGTTTTATGGGTATGCCATCTGATGAACATATAGGCTAAACTGGGCAAGGAGAACCCCCTCAGAATGGTGAGATTAATGAGATGACACTACCCTACAGACACAGGATTTTAAATTAAAGTCATTTCGGTCTAAGGCCGAGCACGCTACCTCTCGGTCACAGAGGCTCTCCACAATACTGAATCTTTACGAGGGAGCGGGGAAGAAACATTTTGTTTCTTTGTAACTTTGCATGGGTAAGAATAAAATGACACCATGCATTGACCCAATGCTGCCTTAATGTTCGACCACTGTTTACGACATCGACACAACGTTGGCTTGATGCCTTGTTTCTGCTTAGAGTAGATGGTCTGGGAATAATATTAATTAGGTTTTGGTATAATATTGGTTCAGCGTTGTAGACGATGGGCTGATATTAGTCCAGCATTGAGAATAACAATATCCCAGCAAACACGACACGTTCAACCAATGTTGGTTTAATGTTGGTCCACCGTCTGCGACGCTGGCCCAAAATTAAACCAGCATTGTTTAAACGTGTCGCGTTTGCTGGGATGGTTCTCCACAACGGACACGAGGAATTGTTGGCTTAATGTTAGGCCACCGTTTACAACGTCAGCCCGACATTACATCAGCATTTGTTGACTGTCTCTTGTCTTGTGATGTGTCTGACCTTTATCTGACCTTTATCTTACCTTGGTCATAATAATATATCTTTCATTTGACCTTAACTCATTGCCTCTGGGCCTACCCTCTGACAAAAACACATAGCAGTGTTGTTGTCTCAGAATAGACTGCCGAACACACAAGACATTGGCGCAATGCTGGGGTAAGGTTGGGCCAGCGTAGCAAACTATGGACCAACATTAGACGAGCATATTAGGCGTTAATACATATGCTTCTGTTGCTTTACCATGTGCTCCATGCTGACCTGGGAATGAAAATGCTCCTGTCTGCTCTTTCTTATGATTTCCCAGCAAACACAAAATATTTGCATAACATTAATACAATGTTGGACCAACGTCGAAGACGTTGGGCCGATGTTGTATAAATGGTATAGATATTTTTGTGTATGCTGGGTCTCTTCCATTCGACAACTACTAACCTGGGAATATTCTAAATAGTCTTTCATGTATTTTCTTCGCTTAATGCCATCTTTTTTGTCATTTTTTTGAACCATGCTCCAATCTGTTACATCAGCCTAATTTTTACGAAGTTATATTAAAAAAAGTAGTGCTGGTCAATTGTTTCGCTGCCAATTTTTGGGACTGGTACTTGAAGGAATAATGTAATTGTAAGGCAGACAGGATTGCCCCCTGCGGTGATTCAGTCCTGATGATTTAATCATTCATGATGCATCACAGCATATTTTGCATTCCTAAAAACTAACATAGTTTTCCGCATCAAGGGGTTTAAAAAAAAAATTCCATGAAATTGCTTAACACTACAACATGATTTTCTAAAATTTGTCACTCGCTTCAAGTCAACTTCATCCACTACAAGCTTGTAGTGGATGATTTTACAGGGTTGAAAGGGTTAACTTCACAGCTGAGAGCTGAAATAAATGGGATAATACAGTTTGACAGATAAAAGCCCAGAGCTTTTAACTATCGCGCAGGCGCGGGAAATAGACGGAACACTCAATGTGGCTGACATTGCTCTTTTTACATTTAGCCAATGGGCTGGAAAAAAATTCTTCATGATTAATGAAGGCCAAGCGTCACAGAAGGTACAGCATTAAACCTCAAAGCGCTGAATTGATTTTGTATAAATCCTGGAGACCTAAGGGTTTATTTCGATTTTAAATTATCATAAATGTCTTAGTTAGCTCTTTCCGATTCATTTGAATACCTATGTTATGGGTCTACGGCCATTAGAAATATTTTTACTCTTACAGTGCGGGGATCTACTTTAGTCTTCAGAATCTGACGTCACCAGACGTCAGATTGTGACGACTAAAGTCGGTCCCCGCACTGTAAGCGTTAAACCAAACCAAGGTGTCCAGCAAACACGAGGCGTTGAAACAGTGTTGTTTTAATGTTGGGCCAGGGTCGTAGACGATGGCACAACATTAAAACAACATTGGTTTAACATATCGTGTTTGCTTGGAAGTTATATGGACTCCCCTTGAAAAAAACATCGTTCCGGAAGACAAAACACCAGGCACGCTGTTTTGGTTTAATTTTGGGACAGTTTCAAATACAACTCTGTGAAACGCAGTGAAGTAACTCGGTAAAAAGAAGGTTATAGAAGACCCCCTCCCCCATACTTCATTCTGTGAAACGCAGTGACGTAACTTGGTGAAAAGAAGGTTATATAAGACCCCCTCCCCCATACTTCATTGTATTAGCCAGCTCGGTGAAAACAAAGGAGGTCAAGGTCATTGAGTTTCACAGAAGTTTTTGTTGCGGACAAATTATTTCCTTCACCCAGGCGCGCCAAAAAAAAGTACATTTATATTATTATTTATATAAAACAGTTCTTGAAATGTATTTATTTCATGCACGGTCTGCCCGAGTTTCATTTAAAAAATAAGTGAACGGTGGCTCCCTCATCTACTAGAAAATGTCATCACATTGTTTTTACTGACATAAAAGGTGAAGGGTTGAATCAGCAATGTGTCTGTGTTTCCTGGAATTCGTTCACCCAGACAAAAAAAAACATTCACGGAGCGTTTGTCAGTGCTGGGCCACCGTCTATGGCCATTGTGTTAAATCTCATGTGTTACGTGGGAGGAATATCCGAGAAAATACGAGACATTGAGACATTGTTGTTACAATGGTGGGCCACCGTATATGACGCTGGCCTAGCACTGAAAAAAACATTGTTTCAAAGGCTCATGTGGAGCAATCTATTGTTTTGTGCTTTCCCCCATTATTGTGTGAAAACACTGCCGAATCGGACGCGGCCCCTGGTGCATTGGCTAAAGCTTGGTTAGTCGGAGTTCGAGCCTCACTCTGGCATTTAGGTTTCAAAGATAAAAAAAGTTTCTTCCCCGCTCACTCCTGGAGATTTAATATTATGGGGAGCTCGTGATCTCGTGGTAAGGTACACAGCCTCAGACCACAGAGCTCGAATTTCAAATCCTGTGTCTGGAGAGCAGTGTCATTTCATTCATCTCACCATCCACAGGAGGTTCTCCTGTCCCAGTTAAGCCTATATGTACACAAAGGTGGTCTGTGCGGGAGGCGGGGATAGGGGGCTCGCAATATCCGACTTTTCAAACAGGCAGCTTTAGCCACTGGATCAAGGCCCCCGCACACTTCCCTATAATTTGTTATTCTCGTGACATCTGCCCTATGGTGCATGTTTAATATTGACCTTTCCTGATCTGTACGTCATCTATTTGACGATGTCGACACGTGAACGTCACCAGCGCTGTCTGCGGCTCCTGTATGACCCGAGGCATTACGTGAGCAAACAAGACACATCTACCCAATGTTTGACCAATGTTGGCCGTATCTACTACGTCTGCCCAACATTGGTCAAGTATCGGGTAGATGTGTCTAGTTGTGAGGTTCCGAGACACACCTGGACACGTGACTCATCAGCGCGGTTCCAGAAATTTGAGAAGGGGGGATTGAAAAATATAAATCACTGTTTTTTTTAGTCTTATGAGGTGATATATGGTGAATTGACTTTTAAAAAAATGTACTAGGCTATTGCCTCAACTTGCGTCGTTGGTACGGCCAGATAGGCTGATGCGCTGATCACCGCATAAAGCCCTCACCTAAAGGCTCGGGCTTGATGCGGTGACTTGTGCTGAGATGAGTCTATCTCGCCTTCCCAACGATGAGGTATGCATATATTCGCGAACAGTGTAGATTGACTTAAGGGGGGAGGGGGGGGGGGGGGGGGAGGGAGGTTGTCTGCAAATTCTTAACTAATATATTTTAGTTGTTTCATCATACCACTCTGGCATCCAATTGTCAACCCACGTCTGTCCTCTGCATGTTAATAATGACCTTCACTGACCTGACGGAGGTCATGGATTTGACGATGTAAACACTTGAACGTCACGAGCGCTCAACTCCAGAATGTCCTGAGTTGGTCCTGAGGCGTAATTTATTGCACACAAAACAGGTGTTTTCTGTGATGGTTGGGAATAAATTAATGAATGGGGTGTTAGGCCACTTTTGAGCACATATAGGCTAAACTGGGCAATTAGAACCTCCTGAGGATGGTGAAATGAATGGGATGAAACTGCCCTCCAAACACAGGATTCTACATTCGAGTTATTTCGGACAGTTGTTTCATCATACCACGCTGGTATCCACTTGTCAACCCACGTCTGTCTGCCTCTGCTACTGACCTGAGGAACATCATGTATCTGACGATGTGAACACGTGAATGTCACCAGCGGCAGCTCGAGCAGGTCCTGAGGCGTAACATATAAAAGGTAAAGGTGCAGGTTTATAGTCTGATATCAAGTCTGAAGACCTATCATCCGACTTTACATCTTACCCCCTGGTCTCTGGACCTGTTCATTCGTGTGCTATTTCAACTCCACGGAGAGCATACAGTCCTGCAGCCGTTTCGGCGCATTGAACTTATCGTACACATTGCCATCTCTGTCCTACCAGGTACTCATTTTCACCTGAGTCAAGCGAAGCATTTGAGGGTGCAGTGCCTTGCCCAAGGACACAACATCTTAACAATGTCCCAAGATTGAGAGGGGAGAAACATGCTATTTCTCTGAAAATTCTGCACCAAGCGGGATTCAAAACCACACGGCAGGCAGCGACACCGGCAGAGCGCCACGCTCTAACCATTGTGCCATGTCCCTCTCCACACGAGGCAGGTCTTCTCTGTATCAGTGTATGGTTGAGAATAAATGAATGAATGGAGTGCTACCCAGCAAATAAAAAACTTTTTGTATGACATTTGTACAATGTTGGACCAACGTCGACGACGTTGGGCCGGCGTTGTACAAATTATATACAAACGATTTGTGTTTGATGGGTATGCCATCTGATAATCATATAGGCTAAACTGGGCAAGGAGAACCTCCTCAGAATGGTGAGATTAATGAGATGACACTGCCCTACAGACACAGGAGTCTAAATTCGAGTCATTTCGGTCATAGGTAGAGCACGCTACCTCTCGGTCATGGAGGCTTCTGACAATACTGAATCTTTACGAATGAGCGGGGAAGCAACATTTTGTTACTTTCAAACTTTGCATGGGTGAGAATAACAATGACACGATGCATTGACCGAATGCTACATTAAGGTTGGGCCATCGTCTACGACATTGGTCCAACATTAATCAAACGTCGGCTTAGAAACTTTCTTTCTGCTGATGTGTCTTAGAATAGACTGGGAATAATAATAATCAGGTGTTGGACTAATATTGGGCCAGCGCTGTAGACGATGGGCTGATACTAGTCCAACATTGAGAATAACAATATCCCAGCAAACACGACGCGTTCAACCAATGTTGGTTTAATGTTGGTCCACCGTCTGCGACGCTGGCCCAAAATTAAACTAGCATTGTTTGAACGTGTCGCGTTTGCTGGGATGGTTCTCCACAGCGGACACCAGGAATTCTGTGAAACTCAATGACCTCGACCTCCTTTTTTCTCACCGAGCTGGCTAATACAACGAAGTATGGGGGAAGGTTCTTATATAACCTTGTTTTCACCGAGGGACGTCACTGCGTTTCACATAATAAGGTATGGGGAGGGGGTGTTATATAACCTTGTTTTCACCGAGTGGCGTCACTGCGTTTCACAGAATTGAACCAATGCTGGTGTAATGTTGGGCCACTGTCTACAACGTTGGCCCAACATTAAGCCAGCATTGGTTCAGTGTCTCTTGTCTTGTGAAGTGTCTCAGAATAGATTGGGAATAATGTGGATGCTCCTTCACCTGACCTTTATCTGACCTTGGACATAATAAGTATCTCTTTCAATTGCCCTTTACTTATTGCCTCTGGGCCTACCCTCTGACAAAAACCATATAGCAGTGTTGTCGTCTCGGAATAGACTGCCCAACACACACAAAACATTGGCGCAATGCTGCTGTAAGGTTGGGCCAGCGTAGCAAACTATGGGCCAACATTAGGCGAGCATATTAGGCGTTATTACATTTGCTTCTGTTGCTTCACCATGTACTCCATGCTGACCTGGGAATAAAAATGCTCCTGTCTGCTCTTTCTTATGATTTCCCAGCAAACACAAACCATTTGTATAACATTAATACAATGTTGGACCAACGTCGAAGACGTTGGGCCGATGTTGTATAAATGGTATAGATATTTTTGTGTTTGCTGGGTTTCTTCCATTCGATTTGCTCAACGACCTGGGAATATTCTGAGTAGTCTTTCATGTATTTTCTTCTCTTGATGCCATTTTTTTGTCATTTCTTTGAACCATGCTCCAATCTGTTACATCAGCCTGATTTTTACGAAATTATATTAAAATATTAAAAAAAGTAGTGCTGGTCAATTGTTTCCCTGCCAATTTTAAGACTGGTACTCGAAGGATTAATGTAATTGTAAGGTAGACAGGATTGCCCCTGACGGTGATTCAGCCCTGATAATTTAAATATTTATGATGCATCACAGCATATTTTGCATTCCTAAAAACTAACATAGTTTTTCGCATCAAGGGGTTTAAAACGACAATTTCCATGAAATTGTTTAACAATACAACATCATTTTCTAAAACTTGTAACTCACTTCAAGTCATCTTCATCCACTACAAGCTTGTAGTGGATGATTTTACAGGGTTGAAAAGGTTAACTTCACGAGCTGAGAGCTGAAATAAATGGGCTAATATAGTTTGGCAGATGAAAGCCTAGAGCGTTTAACTATCGCGCAGGTGCGGGAAATAGACGGAGCACTCAATGTGGCTGACATTGCTCTTTTCACATTTAGCCAATGGGCTGGAAAAACATCTGTGCCACCCAAGACGAGAGCGTCCATTTGAATGAATAAATGAATTTAATTATTGCATGAATGAATGAATAAATAAATGAATAAATCGGGTTTTATGCCACATTTGTGCACATATAGGTTAAATTAAGCCAGGATGACATTCACAAGAGTTGTTGCTCTAATGTTGGGCTAGAGTGAGCGAGCGAGTGAGTGAGTGAGTGAGTGAGTGAGTGAGTGAGTGAGTGAGTGAGTGAGTGAGTGAGTGAGTGAGTGAGTGAGTGAGTGAGTGAGTGAGTGAGTGAGTGAGTGAGTGAGTGAGTGAGTCGGTCGGTCAGTTGGTCGGTCGGTCGGTCAGTCGGTCGGTCGGTCGGTCGGTCGGTCGGTCGGTCGGTTGGTCGGTCGGTCAGTCGGTCGGACGGTCAGTCGGTCAGTCAGTCAGTCAGTCAGTCAGTCAGTCAGTCAGTCAGCCTGTCAGCCGACCAGTCAGTCAGTCAGTCAGTATAACTATACATTTATGCGGGCTCAATGTTAGACCAGCGTCGCAGATAATCCGTCGACATTAAATCAACATTGGGTCATTTTCGCCTTTGCTGAGCATCTATGTGTTAGATTTACCCAGCATTGAGCCGCTGCCTGTTGTTATGTGTCCTTGATGACTTCTGTCCTGATTGTAGACTTCATGCCAAACGAGAAGCAAATAATGGCTTCTCAGGGAAATAATTGAAACCTGCCCTTCAGCTATCATGGCTGTATCGCGTGTTTTGATACTCTTGAAATGTTGCAAAACTGTCTCGTATTTGCCAGGATGACGGGAAAATGATGGGACAATAATGGCGATATTCATAATCTTTTCTAAATGTTTGTATTTATTGAGGCCAACTTTGAAGCAATCCTTGGCCTGATCTCTGTGGTGCAGTGGCTGTCGTAATTGTAGGACCTCATCCGTCAAACGAGAAGCAAAAAGGTTTCCAAGGGAAGTAATTGCAACCTGCCCTTCAGCTAGATCACATTGTCTCAACTCTTTACATGGAGCGAAAATATCTCACATTTGGCAGACTGACGTCCTTTATTGGGAAAATGATGGGTCAATCATGGGACAATGATAAGTCAATATAAAGCTACATTTTTTTTAATCTCAAGCGACATTCATAATTGTTTTTTGACGCTTGACGATGGGGTAAGAACTACTATATCCATGATTAGCGGTGAGAGGTTACAACCCATCACACCTAATGATTATTCATAACGACGCGTCGTAACATGGGAATAAACATTAGAATCGTAAGGTATGTACTGGCTACAGGACACATTTTGATGCGTATGGAAATCTGTGTGAAACGTACTTCTCTACGAACCAACAATACTGTGCGATTTGTATGTAATATTGGCAAGGTAAGACCTTGTACAATTAGGATGGTCGACTGTCACCGAAATGTGAAATTACTCTCACTCCTGCCACACGATGTTGACGATGAGAGACGGTGGTAAATAAATAAATAAAGGCTTATATAGGGGTATTTTGCGTGTAAGATTGCCACACCTTATAGGAGGAGGTCTAGAACTCCTAAACGAGAATCTTGATGTTCATCCATGATCTTCTACAAGTATAAAATAATATGTATATCTTATATCACAAAAATCAGCAGAATGAAATTTAACGGAGGGCGACTTTTTATGTTGCTTATTATTATTATTTTATTTTTATTATTTATTATCGGATTTGTTGCTTCATGGGTTACCCATCAGGCCTAAAGTGCGAATTTTTTTTTAATATTATAATTTCTCATCCTCTTAAAGTTGTGTCTCGCTACCGCGATCCATAAGTTCAAGTGTGTGATTTTTTTTGCTAAATTTGAGAGTACACATTTGCAAATATTGATGTAAACACACATTTAGTTCCCAATAGCAATGATTTTAGCCTGCTAATAGACATATTTAAAACGTAGTTAACGCAGGGTTAACACCTCTCTATAAACAAATCATAAAAATACATTATGTATCAAGCAGCTGGTGCCAGAGGTAGGCCGACACTCGAACCTGTATAATTATATATGCATGGCTTAATGACGACTACCAGCATTCGCAGCCCAAATCTACGTCTGCTTTGGGTGCACAGCTCTTTTGTTATTGAAATAATAATTAATATAAACCAAGAAACGAAATGTTTTTTTTTTTCAATTTGAAATCATCGTAATCGTCTTAGTTAGCCCTTTCGGCTTCATTTGGATAACTATGTTATGGGTCTACGGCCATTTTAAATATTTTACTCTTTCAGCTCAGAGATCGACTTCAGACGTCAGATTCTGACGTCCAAAGACGTCAGGATCTGACGTCTAAAGTTGATCCCCGCGCTGTGAGGGTTAATCTCATCGTACTTGCTATCTGCTGCATTAGGGGTCAACTAAATCAAACAGATTACAAAAATATTGACATAACCGTCAAACTGAAGAAGCGGCATTGTAAAACTGGTGATTAAAGGAGTAATGTATTCATTAGCTTGATGATGATTCACTTAGGGTTGGCACCGGTCTTATTGTCGAGGACACTACACACATTCATGGTAAAATTCGCATGTCGACTATCTTATTGAACAGGATCTTTGATATTATTCCGACGTACTTCAGGGAGATTTGAGACGCATAAATATCATCCACACTACACACAATCTTATTTGATGTCAATATTGCTTTTCGCGCTTTCAGCACATTAATGTAATATATTGACGTCAGAATATATTACATGGCTCGGAGTTACCTGTTTTGCAGGCTCCCACATTTATTACATTTACCTGAGATTATGTTCGATTTTTTAAATTCTATATAATCTTTAACGTCGTTTTACTACATCATTGTACATATTCCAGTAACATAATTATGCATTTGTATATATCTTTAGGTTTCTACGCTTTCCAGAGTTTCTCTTTTGCTGTCATATATGATTTGTGGATCATACATAGTAGCTATTTTATCTCTGCTTTTGGTGCGGGAAACAAAATGATAGACCCCCTATGTTCACATGTCGGCATTGCCTTCTAAATTATTCAAGTAGTAATCAATTATCTGTTATTTTATTGTCGTGTAATTTCAGCAAATTAACCACCTTGTATATACATGTACATATATTCTATCATTTCTATGACAAATAAATTTGTAATGACTTTTCTTTATGTAAATAAAATATCTGTCTGTCTGTCTGTCTGTCTGTCTGTCCGTCCGTCCGTCCGTCCGTCTGTCTGTCTGTCTGTCTGTCTGTCTGTCTGTGTAGGCCTATATGCACAGCGATGATCACAAAAACCCGACCAGCATGGCATTCGAATCCGGTAGAGTTCCGAGCCAGAGCTGCTGTGCCATATAAACAGCACATTTGATCATAAAGCGCTATGATTGTTCTGGTTTAACCCAGTAAACACAACAAATTTGTATAACATTTGTACAACGTCGACCCAACGTCTTCGACGTTGGTTCAACTATGTAAAAATGTTTTACAAATGTTTTGTGTTTACTGTGTTCAGACCACGCGAAATTGGAAGGGGTGGGGGGTGGTGCATGTGTCAATTAGCCTAGTCCTTTTCAGTGCGGGGGATAAACTTTTGACGTCATAATCTGACTTCGAAAAGTTTATCCCGACCACTGGTGGAATTTACAGGCTTATAAATGGTCGTAGACCCATAAAATAAGTGTTCAGAAGAAGCGGAAAGAGCTAACTAAGACATTTATGACGTCTACTTTCAGCGAGGGGAATCGACTTTAGACGTCTATCTGACGTCTAAAGTCGATTCCCGCACTGAATGAGTAAATACTTATATAGAATCATAACATAGGTATTCAAATGAAGCAGGAGCTAACTAAAACTTTTATGATGATTTTAAATAAAAAACCCATTTGTTTTCAATGGATTATATAAATATTTCAGCGTTGTAAGGGTTTGTTCATAACTTTACTTGGTGCTAATCATAAAATTACATACATATAGATTCCCCCATGCAGGTGGGCCCACAATCACAAATCCTCAGTAACTTCTGAAAGCCACATAAACGTCACTAAATGTTATTTTCTTAGTTTTCAAGGCAAGGTGTATGGGCGACTTAGCCCTTACAACACGAATAATATGTGTTCTTGGTCGGGGACATGTAAATGTTACACGTGTATGTGCAACCGGCCATTATTTACCCGATAAATTGTAAATAAGCACATTTTATTATTTATTTTATTACTATGATTATTGTTATATTTTATTGAATTAATATATACATTGTGGACTACCAGACTTGTATAGACACTACGGTACATGTACTGTACATAGGTCTGTTTCTGGTAACCCAGCCATAAATTTTTTACTGTTTTTTTACAGTTTTTTACTGTTCTTGATGATTATGTGAGACCACTACTGAAAAAAATCTTCCTAAAAACGAGCTGAAAAATTACAGGCTTGTATCCAACCTAAATTTCATTTCCAAAATCTTAGAAAAGATAGTAGCCAATAGGCTGCAAGCTCATATAAAAAATAACCATCTATGTAATCCATTACAATCGGCCTACAGGAAACATCATTCTACAGAATCGGCTCTACTGAAAGTACATAACGATATCATTATTAGTATGGACAAGGGTGAAGTTACGGCTCTAACCTTGCTTGACTTGTCGGCCGCTTTCGACACCATTGACCATGCTACATTAACAGATAGACTTTCTGATTGGTATGGAATATCTGGCCAGGCTCATGATTTGGTTTTCTTGTTATTTGAAAAATAGGCTCCAGTCCGTAAAAATTAAAGACACTTTTTCAGATAAAGTCACACTCTCATATGGAGTTCCACAGGGCTCTGTGCTAGGACCAGTGCTTTTTACTTTATACACTACACCACTCAGCGCTATTATCTCTAGTTTTGACATAAACCACCATCTTTATGCCGATGATACTCAAATTTACATGTCAGTTTCAAACGCTAAAGAATCTCTTGATAAGTTGCAACATTGTTTAATGGGTGTGCCGGCCTGGATGACAGGATCTGGGCGGGGGCCCTAGGGTAGTGGTTAGCACCGCTGCCTTTCACGCCAGAGTCCGGGGTTCGGTTCCCGGTCTCGGCGGTTTGAAAGAAACAAAATTGTTTCTTCCCCATCCACGTGTGAAAGTTAGTATTGTGGGGAGCCTCCGTGACCGAGAGGTAGCGTGCTCGGCCTCAGACCGCCAGGGCTCGAATTTCGAATCCTGTGTCTGGAGGACAGTGTCATCTCAATCATCTCACCATCCTCAGGAGGTTCTCCTGGCCCAGTTTAGCCTATATGCGCACAAAGGTGGCCTAAAGCCCGATTCATTTCATTTATGACAGGATCTAAGCTGAAGTTTAATCCTAACAAGACAGAATTTCTTCTTATTGGGACCAAACTTCAGCGAGAAAAATTCTTGAATAATTTCCCATGCTTACTTCTAGGTCAAGAAACAAATCCATCTACATCAGCTAAATATCTTGGTGTACTATTCGACAGTAGCCTGAATTTCCGAAAACACATATCCCAAACATGTAGGACATGCTTCTATCATATCCGTGACCTGCGTCGAATTCGAAAAAATCTGTCCTTAGATCTTGCCAAGCAAATTGCAGTGGCATTGGTCAGTAGTAAGTTAGATTATTGTAACTCACTTTTTCACAATATGCCAGAAAAGGATATCGCTAGATTACAACGCGTTCAAAACTGCCTTGCAAGAGTGGTAACCAACGCCCCACAATTTAGTCGTTCCGTTCCAATTCTAAAACGATTACATTGGTTTCTGTCAAGTTTCGCATTCATTTTAAAATATGTGCGATAACTTTTCGAACCCTAAAAGAAAACCAACCTGCTGGCTGATTTACTTGTTCGGCCGAAATGCTCAAAATATCTACGCTTCACTAATTCGAATAGATTTGTTGTTCGTCATATAAAGACTAAGACTGGGTCAAGAGCTTTCTCTATATCTGGTCCAGCCTTATGAAACGCCCTGCCTGTGCCAATACGTAATGCCAAAACAATCTTAACATTCCGGAAATTACTTAAATCTCACCTATTTGACCTGGCTTTTCGACCCTAGCCCGAGCTCGGTCCGCTGAGGATATAGGCGCTATAGAAGTTTTATTTGATTGATTGATTGATTGATAAATAAATGAACACTGAAATGGTTTTATATAAACCATTGAAACCAAAGGGTTTTATCAATTTGAAATCATTATCAATGTCAGTCCAAGTCTAGTGTTCTACCCCTGACCAATCGAAGACTGATTCGGCCTGTCACATGACTAATCGACCAATTGTCGCCGTCATTCAGTTAAATTAAGTTATAGAATACCATACTTGAGCCTAAAAATCTTAGCTAGCTGTTTCTGCTTCATTTCAATACCGATGTTATGGGTCTACGGTCTATAGACATTGGATTCTGACGTCAAAAGACGGTCCCCGCACTAAAAGCGTTGATAAAAAACGTAATGTGAAGACCACATTCACCACATGGACTTACATTACCAGTCCATTACATGCATTAGTGATAAGGTGCAGAATTTCATGGGAACACAGCAGACACAAGACGACCTCATGTAGGCAAATCCCAGCAAACGTGAGACGTTGACTCAATGCTGACGTAATGTCGGCCCAGCGTTGTAGACGGTGATACAACGTTAAAACAACACTGATGCGACGACCAATGCATCAAAGTCTCGCGTTTTGCTAGAAATGCATCTACGTTCACAGCTGGAAGATTTTGTGACATTAAAATACACCACTACATTATTTTCTTTGTCCGACCACTACATTCTAAGCCGGGAATGGAGAGTTATTGTTGATCAAGTACAGACCAATTACCATGCTAGGCCTATGGTACTATACTCAATCAGGTGTGTCCGAGCTCTTGATTATGAGGGATCCTGATTATGGTCGGATGTGTTTTAAGTCAGCTAAAACCCTTGGAACTCTATATTCTTAACTTTGAAAAAGACCTCGGCTTTCGGCCTCGGCCCTTTTCACAGCTAAGAATTTAGAATTCCTCGGGCTTTATCCTATACTGAAAGCATATGCGTAAAAAACGAGAATATGCATCAGAAATAAGCATTTTACAAATTGTACATATTAGAGTATTTTTTACCACTTGAAATTGTGGTTCTCGGCAGCGAGACACAACTTTCCTCATGTAGGGCTTTAGGGGTTAAATAAAGGTAAACAAAATAACACCTAAAAGACACAAACAGCCACCCACAGACAACGCCTCCGTTTTCACTTCCCCTTTCCTCTAATGTAGAACATACTATATCTGCTACATCCCACGACACATCATATCCAGCAAGGGCAGATCCAGAATTTTGAATGGGGGTGGACCGATTCCAAAACATGTTGGTGTGAATCAATGATTGTTTACCTTTCTCAGCTATATGGGGGTTTGACACTAGTAAATTTAGAATGTCAAATAACGATATTTTGATCGGATGTTGTGACAAATTAGTTTTAGAAAAGAAGACTCAGGACACCCCCCCCCCCTCCCAGACCCACACCCCTGAATGCGCCACTGATACAAAAATGTCACTAAGTGTTTCAGGAGCTAAAACCATTTGACATACAGTTCTGAGAATAAGTTTTTAGAGGAGAGTCAATTACTACATGTCATAGAGATTAACTTCAAACTATACACAATTTTTCAATGAAAGGGTACTCGCTGCAATACTAGAAAATGTTGCTTCAGTGTGTGAATATTGCTTTACGTCGCATTCTCTACAATCATGGCAATATCGCGACAGAAGCAAGCCCGGAGTCGGGCCCAGTTACGCCTATTAAATGAATTCAAGGGTGCATCATATTACAAAGTACCATGGATAGCACTGCACACTACAGTCATTTGAACAGATAGGAGCCCTGTATGTATGCGCAACCTCCATGACAAATATCTAACCCGGCCGGGATTCGAACCCAGTACCTCTGAGTTTCGAACCACAACCAGACCGAATAAGGGGCTGGCCGGGAGTTGATCTATGTGACTAACTGTACAGAGATGGAATGACCAAACAAACACAGGAACGCACAACGAACGAAGAAACAAACGAACGAACGAGCGAATGAACGGACGAACAAATGAACGAACACATGGACGAACGTAGGAATGAACGAGCGCGTGAGCTAACGAACAGATGAATTAACGAGCAAACGAGCGAACGAATGAACGTTGCCGTCTTTTGTTGGTGCTAATTATTACGACTTACATAAAGAGCATACAAAGCTACCACGATCTATCCTAGTCTATATGTAATGTGAACAATGCGATATCTACGTCTGGCTGGATACTGCAGGGTGGCAACCTTTTACTTTGAAAGTCTGGTCTAAGTATCCCCTTATGAAGCGCAACAACAGAGAAAAGACGAATATATGCACATGGCATAGAGGGGGGGGGGGGGCGAGATGAAAGGCCTGGCCCATTGTCTACACTATGAGACTGCACGATTGTTAAAAGCTCTGGGCTTTTATCTGCCAAACTCCATTATCCTATTTATTTCAGCTCTCAGCTCGTGGAGGCTTGCTAACCCTTTCAACCCTGGATTTACCTGTAAAATCATCATCCACTGCAAGCCGCGAATTGCTGTCGCAATTTCCGACTTGTTGTGGATGAAGATGACTTGATTTTGGTAAAAAAAATTTAAAAATATTATCTTGTATTGGTGAACAGTTTCATGGAAGTCTTCGTTCTAAAACCATTGATGCGGCAAACTATTACCCCGATGACATCCCAAGGCTCTGACACAGAGACCTCCATTTTTAAATGTAATAGTTCAAAAAGATTTTCATAGGCCCTTGAAATATTCGTTTCAATTTCATGGTATGTTTTTTTCCGGTGGGCAGCGCGAGTGACGTATATCCACAGCTGGCTGTGGATATAAAATGGCGGTCAGTGTTACATGGCCTACGGCGAAGTTAGGCGGCCCGGTCATGCCGGGTAGCAAACTATGGTAGTTTTTAGGAATGCAAAATATGCTGTGATGCATCATAAATATTTAAATTATCAAGGCTGAGTAGCCATCCGGAACAATCCTGTTCGCGGCACAATTATATCAACCCTTTAAGTAATAGTCCGTCAAAAATGGGAATTTTAAGCAGAAATCAGCATGGTACATATTGTACATATGTGAGTATGTTTTATCCATTTAAAATTGTGGTTCGCGGCCGCGAGACACACCTTTCCTTATGTAGGTATTTAACCCTTTAACCGCCAAATTACTCAATTTAAATTTTCACCCACTTGAAGTTGTGGATCGCGTAGAAAATTGTTCAGATTTGACAAAATGGAGATCAACTCTTTTCAAAAGCTTGCTGGTTTTATCTTTAACATATTTAAAATGTGGTACATAAAGTGCTAATAGAAAATTAAAACACGAATATTTGCGGCACCGGCGGCTAAAGGGGTAAATAAAGATATAGACAAAATAACACTTAAAAGACACAAACAGCCACAGACAACGCTTCCGTTTTTACTTCCTAGCTTTCCTCTGATGTAGAACATAATATAACTGCTACATCAAACGGCACATCATATCCAGCAAGGGCAGATCCAGAATTTTGAATAGGGTGGGGGGCGGGCGATTTATATAATATAAAAATTGGTGTTCAATGGTTAGGTCACCACTATATGTTTCATGAATTTTTCAAGCTCTGCCAGCGAGATTTACACCTACTACCTACTCACAGTATTCACACTCCGCAAGCATCACGCACTTCCTTTTTTTTTGAACGGAACCTAATGTATTACACATTTCTACTGCTTCAATTGGTCAATTAAATATATTTAGACTAATCGAAGACGATGCGCTGTTTCAATGCTGGTTTAATGTTGGGCCACAGTCTGCAATACCGGCCCAAGAAACACCTCTTGCCTTCTGGAAAGCCATTGCCAGGAACCCAGCGAAAAGAGACGCTAGGGCAATGTTAGTTTAATGTTACCGTCTACGACGCTGGACCCAACATTAAAGCAACAAGCTACGATATATCGTAGGCTTCTGATTGGTCGAGATGGCCATCTCGACTAATCAGAAGCCTACAATATATCGTAACTTCTAAGAGAATACAGGTCCTGAAAAACTTAACATCACATTACGAATAACAGTAACGGTCGTACAACACGACGGACCTGACATAGACTGTCATCTGATGACTATTAAAGAAAACACCGACAAAAAGGGGATGACATAAGCAGTGGTGAATCAAATCACGACAGGAAGAATTAAAGGGAAACAACGGGGCATGAATTGTGAATCTATTACCAGCCAACTGGAGGAAAATACATAAAAAACATTAAGCAAACACAAGACGCTAGGCCAATGTTGGTTTTATGTTGGTTCATCGTCTATGACGCTGGCCCAACATTAAGCCAACATTGATGTTAATTAAATACACTCTTTTAACTCCAAGTAACTGCGATTTAACTGACTAATAAAACAAATTAACTCTTACAGTGCGGGGATCGACTTTCGTCGTCATAATCTGACGTCTGTAGACGTCAGATTCTGAAGTCAAAAGTCGATCCCCGCACTGTAAGAGTAAAAATATATATAAAGGCCGTAGATCCATAACATAGGTATTCAAATGAATCAGAAAGCGCTAACTAAGAAATTTATAATGATTTCAAATTGAAAAAACTCCTTTGGTCTCCAGGGTTTATACAAAATTAATTCAGCCCTTTAAGTGTTAATGCTGTACCTTCTCTGACGCTGCATGGGCCTTATAATCGCGCTTAGTGCTCATAGGGTTAGAGGAAACAAACAGTAGATAACAGTTGAAGCAAAGACGAACATAACAACTTACTGAAAGACAACATCACAATAGTGTTTGCACTAAATAATCATATTGATTTGACCTATGTGACCCGTGTTATACCAACAGTCACAAAAACACAGTACGACACCATTTACATGACCAGCCCTAAAACACAAAAAAATAGTGAAGCAATAATATCTCACTTGTAAAACGCAGATAAATTCAATGAAATGAATGGGATTTAAGCCACCTTTGTGCACATATAGGCTAAACTGGGCCAGGAGAACCTCCTGAGGATGGTGAGATGAATCAGATGACACTGCCTTCCAGACACAGTACTCATATTTTGGTGATGCTAACTGCGACGACTTTGGCGGTGCTAACTGAGACGACTTTGGTGGTGCTACTTGATATGACTTTGGCGGTGCTAACTTAGACGACTTTGGTGGTGCTAACTGAGACGACTTTGGCGGTGCAAACTAAGACGACTTTGCTGGTGCTAACTCAGACGACTTTGGCGGTGCAAACTGAGACAACTTTGTGGTGCTAACTGAGACGACTTTGGTAGTGCTAACTGACACGACTTTGGTCGTGCCAACTTAGACGACTTTGGCGGTGCAAACTAAGACGACTTTGCGGTGCTAACTGAGACGACTTTGGTGGTGCTAACTGATACGCCTCTGGCGGTGCTAACTGAGACGACTTTGGTGGTGCTGACTAAGACGACTTTGGCGGTGCTAAATGAGACGACTTTGGCGGTGCTAACTGAGACGACTTTGTCGGTGCTAACTGAGACGACTTTGGTGATGCTAACGGATACAACTTTGGCGGTGCTAACTGAGACGACTTTGGCAATGCTAACTGAGACGACTTTGGCGGTGCTAACTGGGACGACTTTGGCGGTGCTAACTAATACGACTTTGGTCGTGCTAACTTAGACGACTTTGGCAGTGCAAATTAAGACGACTTTGTTGCTGCTAACTCAGACGACTTTGGCGGTGCAAGCTGAGACGACTTTGTGGTGCTAACTGAGACGACTTTGGTGATGCTAACTGATACGACTTTGGGCGTGCTAGCTGGGACAACTTTTAAAGCAGTGCTAACTGACAGACTTTGGTCGTGCTAACTGAGACGACTTTGGCGGTGCTAACTGAAACGACTTTAGCGGTGCTAACTACAACGACTTTGACGGTGCTAACTGAGACGACTTTGTCGGTGCTAACTGAGACGACTTTGGTGATGCTAACTGATACGACTTTGGTCGTGCTAACTTAGACGACTTTGGCGGTGCAAACAAGGCGACTTGGCTGGGGCTAACTCAGACGACTTTGGCGGTGCAAGCTGAGGCGCCTTTGCGGTGCTAACTGAGACGACTTTGGTGGTGCTAGCTGATACGCCTTTGGCGGTGCTAACTGAGACGACCTTGGTGGTGCTAATTAAGGCGACTTTGGCGGTGCTAAATGAGACGACTTCGGCGGTGCTAACTGAGACGACTTTGTCGGTGCTAACTGAGACGACTTTGGTGATGCTTACTGATACAACTTTAGCGGTGCTAACTGAGACGACTTTGGCAATGCTAACTGAGACGACTTTGGAGGTGCTAACTGATTCGACTTTGGTGATGCTAACTGAGATGACTTTTGTGACGGTAACTGAGACGACTTTGGCGGTGCTAACTGGGACGACTTTGGCAGTGCTAACTAAGATGACTTTAGTGATGCTAACTGAGACGACTTTGGCGGTACTAACTAATACGACTTTGGTCGTGCTAACTTAGACGACTTTGGCGGTGCAAACTAAGACGACTTTGTTGCTGCTAACTCAGACGACTTTGGCGGTGCAAGCTGACACGACTTTGTGGTGCTAACTGAGACGACTTTGGTGGTGCTAACTGATTCGACTTTGGCGGTGCTAACTGAGACGACTTTGGTGGTGCTAACTAAGACGACTTTGGCGGTGCTAAATGAGACCACTTTAGCGGTGCTAACTGAGACGACTTTGGTGATGCTAACTGATACGACTTTGGGCGTGCTAGCTGGGACAACTTTTAAAGCAGTGCTAACTGACAGACTTTGGTCGTGCTAACTGAGACGACTTTGGCGGTGCTAACTGAAACGACTTTAGCGGTGCTAACTACAACGACTTTGGCGGTGCTAACTGAGACGACTTTGTCGGTGCTAACTGAGACGACTTTGGTGATGCTAACTGATACAACTTTGGCGGTGCTAGCTGAGGCGACTTTGGCGGTGCTAACTGAGACGACTTTGGCAGTGCTAACTGATACGGGTGATTCTAACTGAGACGACTTAGGTCATGCTAACTGTGACGACTTTGGCGGTGCTAACTGATACGGGTGATTCTAACTGAGACGACTTTGGTCATGCTAACTGTGACGACTTTGGCGGTGCTAACTTAGACGATTTTGGCGGTGCTAACTGAAACAACTTTGGCGGTGCTAACTGAGACGAATTTGGCGGTGCTAGCTGAGACGACTTTGGTGATGCTAACTGATACGACTTTGGGCGTGCGAGCTGGGACAACTTTTAACCCGGTGCTAACTGAGCAAACTTTGGCCGTGCCAGCTAAGACGACTTTGGTGATGCTAAGACGACTTGGGCGGTGCTAGCTGTGACGACTTTGGCGGTGCTAACTAAGACGATTTTGGCGGTGCTAACTAAGACGACTTTGGCGGTGCTAACTGAGACAACTTCGGCGGTGCTAACTAAAACGACTTTGGCGGTGCTAACTGAGACGACTTTGTTGATGCTAACTGAGCCGACTTTGGCAATGCTAACTGAGACGACTTTGGAGGTGCTAACTGATTCGACTTTGGTGATGCTAACTGAGATGACTTTTGTGACGCTAACTGAGACGACTTTGGCGGTGCTAACTGGGACGACTTTGGCGGTGATAACTAAGATGACTTTAGTGATGCTAACTGAGACGACTTTGGCGGTGCTAACTAAAACGACTTTGGCGGTGCTTAGTGAGACGACTTTGTTGATGCTAACTGAGACGACTTTGGCGGTGCTAACTCAGACGACTTTGGCGGTTGTAACTAAGACGACTTTAGCGGTGCTAGCTAAGACAACTCTGGCAGTCTTAACTAAGACGACCTTGGCGGTGCTAACTGAGACGACTTTGACGGTGCTAACTAGCACGACTTGGGCGGTGGTAAATAAGACGACTTTGACGGTGCTAACTAAGACGACTTTGATGCTGCTAACTAAGACAACTTTGGTGATGCCAACTGAGACGACTTTGGCCGTGCTAACTGGGACGACTTTTGTGATGCTAACTAAGGCGACATTAGCGCTGCTAAATGAGACGACTTTGGCGATCTGTACAGAAAACGTTGTGTGCCAGGGGTAGAGAGTAAAAAATCATCATTTTTTGTATTGTTTATTATCAAGATAATCTGACAAATGGACTGCCAAAATACATGGACTAACTAACACCCATAATATGTGTTCTGTCACTGTTGTCATCCGATCATTCCAAAAAGGGGCTGTTGCTGAAGAGATATCTGAAAACAATAAGATCACAAAGAGTATTTACAACTCTTGCGTAGCCGCAACTCATAGATGTGATTATTTTAACCCTTTAACCGCCGGTGCCGCACTTATTCGGGTTTTCATTTTTTATTAGCACATTAAGTACCACATTTTTAATATGGTAAAGATAAAGACATCAATCAGCAAGACTTGAAAAGTGTTGACCTCCATTTTGTCAAATCTGAATAATTTTCACTCACTTGAAGTTGTGGATCGCGTCAGCGAGACACAACTTTAAGTGGGTGAAAATTCAAATTGAATAATTTGGCGGTTAAAGGGTGAACCCTTTCAGATTTTGACGTTCAAAGACGATCCCCACACTGAAAGAAATTAATATTTATAATGGCTGTAGACCCTTAACATAGGTGTTCAAGTGAAGCAGAAAGAGCGAAAAGATGATTTCAAATAAAAAAAACCTTTGGTCTCCATGGTTTATATAAAAATATTTCAGCGTCATAATAATGTTCAACCCAGCAAACGCGAGACATCGAACTAATGTTGGATCAATGTTGACTCAGCGTCATTGATACAAACATGGGTGGATGTCTCATGTTTGATGGGTCTAAGCTCTCACTAAGCTCCATATCCAATGTTGCTGCTGGTGGCTGAAGGTAAATAGCTGCTATCTATCTGATGCCATGCTGTCAGCATATATCCAGCAAACCTCAAATCCTGGTTGTCTGTATACAGTCTATATGTCTCACCATCGTACATCTCGTAGGCTGTACTGGCTAACTCTTCATATCTTTTCCAAGGGTAATTCTGCAAAGAATGAAATTCATAGTGATAGCTAACAAACAATCTCACCTTTGTACCTCCCTGTCGCTGACAGACTCACAATTATAAGATAATTAAAAGATAATAAATGTTGCAATACACTTTATAAAAGCTTTGGTGTACACAATCGTACTGTACACTTTATTCACGCTTTGCTGTACACAATGGTACAGTACACTTTATTCAAGCTTTGTTGTACACAATAGTACAATACACTTTATTCAAGCTTTGTCATACACAATGGTACAATACACTTTATTCACGCTTTGCTGTACACAATGGTACAGTACACTTTATTCAGGCTTTCCTGTACACAATGGAGCAGTACACTTTATTTACACACAGTCCACTGCTAGTTGTTAATGGTATCATAACTGAATCATACTAACATACAATTACACTAACATTGTATTGCTCATTCCATTCTGTTTTACAAGTTCAAATCATGAAAGGAACACATAATCATTGTCGATTGTGCACATGCAGTGCTCAAAACTGTTCAAAAGTATGGAGGGCGGATGACAGTGGGACGTTGTAATATATTAACATACCCTGATCCGATGAGTAAAGGAAATACTGTCATGTCAGCATTTTTCAACACAGATGGTTTTAGCGAAGGCCCTATTACAAAATCAATTGAATGAGAAACCCGTCAAAAGGTTATGTGCTGAGAAATATTTTTTAATTACTTGTTTACTTATCCAGGGTCTGATTATCAATTCTTACATCCAGGGCGTGATTATTAATACTTACATCCAGGCACTGATTATTAATACTTACATCCAGGGTCTGGTTATTAATAGTTACATCCAGGGTCTGATTATTAATACTTACATCCAGGGTCTGATTATTAATACTTACATCCAGGGTCTGATTATTAATAGTTACATCCAGGGTCTGATTATTAATACTTACATCCAGGGTCTGATTATTAATACTTACATCCAGGGTCTGGTTATTAATAGTTACATCCCGGGTCTGGTTATTAATATTCACATCTAGGGTCTGATTATTAATACTTACATCCAGGGTTTGGTTATTAATTCTCACATCCAGGGTTTGAATAATATAATTACATCCAGGGTCTGATTATTAATACTGACATCCAGGGTCTGATTATTAATACTTACATCCAGGGTCTGATTATTAATACTTACATCCAGGGTCTGATTATTAATGCCTACATCCAGGGTCTGGTTAATAATACTTACATCCAGGGTCTGATTATTAATACTTACATCCAGGGTCTGGTTATTGATGTAAAGTCCTACCACGGGGTATATGTTCACTGTAATCACCAACACAGCTATCCCGTATGTGGAATCGATATAAGGCGTCTGAAATATCTGTTCGTTTGAGAATCGATCTATGGGGGTTAATGTCACCATTGATCCACTAGTCCTCGTGTGTGCACGACTCTCCAATGAATTCATGGTAAATTGGGTAACGCCACATGTAGAAGTACACAAAATCTAAAATGAAGATGGATAATAGCAGCATGTGTAGTAAGTGTAAACATTAGTGTTCATAGGCCTACATATGTATCTGCTTGCTGATATGTGTATACGTATGCATGCATGTTTGTAATCAAACCTTGTGTGCCTGAATGTTTGTTTACTTATGTATGTACATGTACGCATGTCTCCTGGCTTATAAGTGTATATTACTGTGTACATCTGTGGTTATTTATGTGTGTACCTAGCTGTGTAAATGTACATGTACAATCATATACCTTGTCTATATGTATGTCTTATATATGTGTGTCTGTGTATATGTCTGCTTGCTTATATGTTATATATTATATATGATATATGTTATATGTGTATCTGTGTACATGTGTGCATGTGTGTATCTGTGTGTATGTCTCCTTGCTTATAGGTGTAGTTGTGTAGATGCGTGTATTTGTGTATCTGTATGTATGTATTCTTTCTCAGGTTTGTATTTGTGTACATGCATGTGTAATCATAATTATACCTTCATCATGCTTGTTAAAGATTCACTGTCAACTTCAACAAACCCTCCATCCGGGATACGTTTTGCAATTCCAAGCTCAGGTATCATCACCGTCACATCATCCTCGACAGTTACGATTCTTAATCTGTAGGAATTTGCATTAATTCCAAGGATGACAGGAAAAGTAACGTATACAGTTCCAGAAGCAGCTCCACTTGGTAGAGAATCGCAAACGTGTCGAGCGTTATCAGGATGTTCAAATTCGCCATCTCCCTGTCCTTATATCACAGCTATTGGTTGAGATGCCAAGACTCGCCAACCTGTGTAGTCTTCATTTTGGTTACTGGAATAATATGCATCATAAGTCAAAACCTCATATTTGTAAAGAGTACCAGAGTATTGCTCCACCCACATATCATGTTCGTATTTTAAAATAACCACCAGTGCTGCATGCTGTTCAGGTATTACCATAAAGAAGGACCCTGGTCTAATTCCTGTGTTCTTTCCTAAGTAACTAGTGATGACAAACTCAGTGTCATCAGCATGTATTGGTTTCATCAGTATATTATCAGGGACACGTATTGATGTGTGCTTATTTGTTCCCAAATACACTGTAACAGGCACTTCTGATGTAATTTCGAAAGCCTTAGTCTCCACACCAACTACCACCCTGTCTGAGTCGGATAAGTTATGCTTTGTAGCACCTCCGCCTTGTACATATATTTCCCAGGTAATCTGGTCCTGATGAAGAGTCACAGTGGTTTCTACTTGAGAAGAAATGACGATATATGGAACATATTCAGTATCAGTTGGTGGAATTGCAAACATGAAGTGTGTACTCTCTGTTCCTGAAAAACATCACATGTCAAGTCTTTAAATAGATTTAAGTTTTTAAAGGACGTTTAAACTTTATAAAGAGGGGATCGACTTTAGACGTCAAAATTTGACGTATGTAGACGTCAGAATCTGACGTTTAAATTTGATCCTCGCACTGAAAGAGTAAAACATTTGTAATGCCCAGACCCATAATATTTTCACATGAAGCGGAAAGAGCTAATTAGGATATTTATGAAGATTTCAAATTGAAAAAAAAGTTTGGTCTCCAAGGTTCGCACACAAATTCTGCAGCGCTGTAAGGGTTAATATTTAGTTAGAATTGATAGCAATATAGTTAGAAATGTAGAGATCTTAGCCGGTAAGGTAAGTGAAATCTCTGGATATTTTTGTTAACCCTTGTCCTGCTACGCCTGTATGTATATACTAATCCTTGTCCTGCTACGCCTGTACATATATGTTTTCAAGCATGTTTTAGATCAATATAAATACCACTAAATGTGATCAAATAGTTTTTGGTAGATGCTCAGTTAATCCAATACCTTAATATTAGAGATGTCAATTTTTTCATCAATGTAATTATTTTTCGTCATTTGAAGCTAGAAAAGGGGTACTGGGATAGCTGCTAATAGTAGTACATTTCGCCCCCAGGGGGTCATTAGGGATCTGTTCCGTCTGTTGCATGCTGTACTGCATAGTACGGAAACACTAGTCTAAAGCAATTATCCAATGGAAGCTGCAGCCTTCACGTGTCTGGCAAAAATCTTCGTTTGTCAACTGTGTACTCTGGTTTCTTCACTCAACAGCAGTGCCAATGCAGCTCACGCATCCGTGTCACTGTCAGTGCAGGCACTGATGTTTGCTGTGGTATCCTTAAACAGCCGGCAATAGAGTGTTTGACATGCCGTCTGGGCATGCCTAGGGGTGAATCCCCTAGACATGCCCAGAACCCTTTGTCGGGCAAGTGAAGGAAAACACTCTCAACAACCCACCATGCCCTATCACCCCAACCTCACGCCATCAACTGTACATTATTCATCTCATCAAAGGATTTCACTGGTTTGTCATATTACAATGTCACTTTAATGATAATCAGTGCCGAACAGTGACGCGAAGCAATAATTTACTACTACTACTACTACTACCTCCAGACTAAATTAAGATGGAGAAAGGAATTAGACAAATTGCTATTCATCTTAGTCACCAATTAGTCTCAAGCTATGACCTACATCATGAGATATATTACGTAATAACTAAGT
The DNA here is from genome assembly GCA_964017125.1 of Flabesymbios commensalis. Taxonomy (NCBI): domain Eukaryota; kingdom Metazoa; phylum Annelida; class Polychaeta; order Terebellida; family Flabelligeridae; genus Flabesymbios; species Flabesymbios commensalis. The sequence goes on along the minus strand of OZ024902.1, from coordinate 7,953,187 downwards.
CAATATTGTTTATATAATAAAGAAATGATTCATCGGTTTATTTAATATGTCCTACTGTATATAAACTCACCGCTGTACCCAATATTGCATGTTTTTGTGCGTCTAATGGTTCTCACACCATGATTTGTTATGTGCAGATGAGCTGAAAACGTTTGATTTGAATCAGTTGCCATCAAATTATATACTGAGTTCTGTGACAAGGACAGGGTAGTTTGAGTAAATCCGTTGATCACATCTGTTTCCATGATTGCTAAGTCCTGAAGAAAACATGTCAGAATACATATGTGTTATAAGAGTGACTAAATATTGATTTACGTCGGTTGCTGGCTCAAATTGTCATGTGTTATAGAAAAATGAAGTCCTGTCACAATGACAGGGCAGTTTGAGTAAATCAGTTGATCACATCTGTTTCCATGATTCCTATGCTCTGAAGAAAACATGACACAATACATATGTGTTATAAGAGTGACTAAAGATTTACGTCGGTTGCTGGCTCAAATTGTCATGTGGTATAGAAATATGAAGTCCTGTCACAAGCTTCATGAGTAGTAAGGAATGAGCCATTCCCATGTGGTAGTCCATCTTTCGCAAATGAGGCAAGATTTGGCGGGAGACAATCTTTGGCAGTAGTCAATCCTTGGCGAGAATCAATTATTGGTGGAGTTAATGTGGGATTCAATCAATGGCGGGAGTAAATTCTTGGTGAGAGTCAATTCATTGCAGGGTAAATCCTTGGCGGGGTTAATCCTTGACGGGGTAAATCCTTGTCTCTGTCTGAAATATGTGCCAGTCATGGAATTTTCGGAATTTAGAGATATCCCAAGCAGTGATGCCCTCAAATATTGACTCTGCTAAAGATTGACTCCCACCAAAGACTAACTCCCGCTAAGGATTGACTGCCACCAAAGATTGACTGCCACCAAGGATCGACTCCACCAAGGATTGACTCCCACCAAGGATTGACTCCCACCAGGGATTGACTCCCACCAGGGATTGACTCCCACCAGGGATTGACTCCAACCAAGGATTGACTCCCACCAAGGATTGACTCCAACCAAGGATTGACTCCCACCAAAGATTGACTCCCACCAAGGATTGACTCCCACCAAGGATTGACTCCCACCAAGGATTGACTCCCACCAAGGATTGACTCCCACCAAGGATTGACTCCCACCAAGGATTGACTCCCACCAAGGATTGACTCCCACCAAGGATTGACTCCAACCAGGGATTGCCTCCCACCAAGGATTGACTCCCACCAAGGATTGACTCCCACCAAGGATTGACTCCCACCAAGGATTGACTCCCACTAAAGATTGACTCCCACCAAGGATTGACTCCCATCAAGGATTGACACCCACCAAGGATTGACTCCACCAAGGATTGACTCCACCAAGGATTGACTCTCACCAAGGATTGACTCCCGCCAAGGATTGACTCCACCAAGGATTGACTCCCACCAACGATTGACTCCCACCAAGGATTGACTCCCACCAAGGATTGACTCCCACCAAGGATTGACTCCCACTAAAGATTGACTCCCACCAAGGATTGACTCCCACTAAAGATTGACTCCCGCCAAGGATTGACTCCCATCAAGGATTGACTCCCACCAAGGATTGACTCCACCAAGGATTGACTCTCACCAAGGATTGACTCCCGCCAAGGATTGACTCCCGCCAAGGATTGACTCCACCAAGGATTGACTCCCACCAACGATTGACTCCCACCAAGGATTGACTCCCACCAAGGATTGACTCCCACCAAGGATTGACTCCCACCACGGATTGACTCCCACCAAGGATTGACTCCCGCCAAGGATTGACTCCCGCCAAGGATTGACTCCACCAAGGCTTGACTCTCACCAAGGATTGACTCCCACTATAGATTGACTCCCACTAAAGAATGACTCCCACCAAGGATTGACTCCCACCAACGATTGACTCCCACCAAAGATTGACTCCCACCAATGATTGATTCCCACCAAGGATTGACTCCCACCAAGGGTTGACTCTCACCGAGGACTGACTCCCACCAAAGATTGACTCCAGCCAAGGATTGACTCCCGCCAAGAATTGACTTCCACCAATGATTGACTCCCATCAAGGTTTGACTTCCGCCAATGATTGACTCCTACCAAAGATTGACTCCCAGCAAGGATTTACTCCACCAAGGATTGACTCCCACCAAGGATTGACTCCCACGAAGGATTGATTCCCACCAAGGATTGACTCCCACCAAGGATTGACTCCCACCAAGGATTGACTCCCACCAAGGATTGACTCCCACCACGGATTGACTTCTGCCAAGAATTGACTCCCAATAAGGACTGACTCCCGCCAAGGATTGACTCCCACCAAGGATTGACTCCCACGAAGGATTGACCCCCACCACGGATTGACTTCCACCAAGGGTTGACTCTCACCAAGGATTGACTCCCACCAAAGATTGACTCCAGCCAAGGATTGACTTCCACCAATGATTGACTCCCATCAAGGTTTGACTTCCGCCAATGATTGACTCCTACCAGGGATTGACTCCCACCAAGGATTGACTCCCTCCAAAGATTGACTCCCATCAAGGATTGACTCCCACCAAGGATTGACTCCCACCAAGGATTGACTCCCACCAAGGATTGACTCCACCAAGGATTGACTCCAACCAAGGATTGACTCCCACCAAGGATTGACTACCACCAAGGATTGACTCCCACCAAGGATTGACTCCCATCAATGATTGACTCCCACCAAGGATTGACTCCACCAAGGATTGACTTCCACCAAGGGTTGACTCTCACCAAGGATTGACTCCCACCAAAGATTGACTCCAGCCAAGGATTGACTTCCACCAATGATTGACTCCCATCAAGGTTTGACTTCCGCCAATGATTGACTCCTACCAGGGATTGACTCCCACCAAGGATTGACTCCCTCCAAAGATTGACTCCCATCAAGGATTGACTCCCACCAAGGATTGACTCCCACCAAGGATTGACTCCCACCAAGGATTGACTCCACCAAGGATTGACTCCAACCAAGGATTGACTCCCACCAAGGATTGACTACCACCAAGGATTGACTCCCACCAAGGATTGACTCCCATCAATGATTGACTCCCACCAAGGATTGACTCCACCAAGGATTGACTCCCACCAAGGATTGACTCCCACCAAGGATTGACTCCCACCAAGGATTGACTCCCACCAAGGATTGACTCCTACCAGGGATTGACTCCCACCAAGGATTGACTCCCACCAAGGATTGACTCCCAGCAAGGATTGACTCCCGCCAAGGATTGACTCCACCAAGGATTGACTCCCACTAAAGATTGACTCCCACCAAGCATTGACTCCCATCAAGGATTGACTCCCACCAAGGATTGACTCCACCAAGGATTGACTCTCACCAAGGATTGACTCCCGCCAAGGATTGACTCCCGCCAAGGATTGACTCCACCAAGGATTGACTCCCACCAACGATTGACTCCCACCAAGGATTGACTCCCACCAAGGATTGACTCCCACCAAGGATTGACTCCCACCACGGATTGACTCCCACCAAGGATTGACACCCACCAACGATTGACTCCCGCCAAGGATTGACTCCCACCAAGGATTGACTCCCACCAAGGATTGACTCCCACTATAGATTGACTCCCACTAAAGATTGACTCCCACCAAGGATTGACTCCCACCAAGGATTGACTCCACCAAGGATTGACTCCCACCAAGGATTGACTCCCACCAAGGATTGACTCCCGCCAAGGATTGACTCCACCAAGGCTTGACTCTCACCAAGGATTGACTCCCGCCAAGGATTGACTCCCGCCAAGGATTGACTCCACCAAGGATTGACTCCCACCAACGATTGACTCCCACCAAGGATTGACTCCCACCAAGGATTGACTCACACCAAGGATTGACTCCCACCACGGATTGACTCCCACCAAGGATTGACTCCCACCAACGATTGACTCCCGCCAAGGATTGACTCCCACCAAGGATTGACTCCCACCAAGGATTGACTCCCACTATAGATTGACTCCCACTAAAGAATGACTCCCACCAAGGATTGACTCCCACCAACGATAGTATCCCACGAAAGATTGACTCCCACCAATGATTGATTCCCACTAAAGATTGACTCCCACCAAGGATTGACTCCCATCAAGGATTGACACCCACCAAGGATTGACTCCACCAAGGATTGACTCCACCAAGGATTGACTCTCACCAAGGATTGACTCCCGCCAAGGATTGACTCCACCAAGGATTGACTCCCACCAACGATTGACTCCCACCAAGGATTGACTCCCGCCAAGGATTGACTCCACCAAGGATTGACTCCCACTAAAGATTGACTCCCACCAAGGATTGACTCCCACTAAAGATTGACTCCCGCCAAGGATTGACTCCCATCAAGGATTGACTCCCACCAAGGATTGACTCCACCAAGGATTGACTCTCACCAAGGATTGACTCCCGCCAAGGATTGACTCCCGCCAAGGATTGACTCCACCAAGGATTGACTCCCACCAACGATTGACTCCCACCAAGGATTGACTCCCACCAAGGATTGACTCCCACCAAGGATTGACTCCCACCACGGATTGACTCCCACCAAGGATTGACTCCCGCCAAGGATTGACTCCCGCCAAGGATTGACTCCACCAAGGCTTGACTCTCACCAAGGATTGACTCCCACCAAAGATTGACTCCCACTAAAGAATGACTCCCACCAAGGATTGACTCCCACCAACGATTGACTCCCACCAAAGATTGACTCCCACCAATGATTGATTCCCACCAAGGATTGACTCCCACCAAGGGTTGACTCTCACCGAGGACTGACTCCCACCAAAGATTGACTCCAGCCAAGGATTGACTCCCGCCAAGAATTGACTTCCACCAATGATTGACTCCCATCAAGGTTTGACTTCCGCCAATGATTGACTCCTACCAAAGATTGACTCCCAGCAAGGATTTACTCCACCAAGGATTGACTCCCACCAAGGATTGACTCCCACGAAGGATTGATTCCCACCAAGGATTGACTCCCACCAAGGATTGACTCCCACCAAGGATTGACTCCCACCAAGGATTGACTCCCACCACGGATTGACTTCTGCCAAGAATTGACTCCCAATAAGGACTGACTCCCGCCAAGGATTGACTCCCACCAAGGATTGACTCCCACGAAGGATTGACCCCCACCACGGATTGACTTCCACCAAGGGTTGACTCTCACCAAGGATTGACTCCCACCAAAGATTGACTCCAGCCAAGGATTGACTTCCACCAATGATTGACTCCCATCAAGGTTTGACTTCCGCCAATGATTGACTCCTACCAGGGATTGACTCCCACCAAGGATTGACTCCCTCCAAAGATTGACTCCCATCAAGGATTGACTCCCACCAAGGATTGACTCCCACTAAGGATTGACTCCCACCAAGGATTGACTCCACCAAGGATTGACTCCAACCAAGGATTGACTCCCACCAAGGATTGACTACCACCAAGGATTGACTCCCACCAAGGATTGACTCCCATCAATGATTGACTCCCACCAAGGATTGACTCCACCAAGGATTGACTTCCACCAAGGGTTGACTCTCACCAAGGATTGACTCCCACCAAAGATTGACTCCAGCCAAGGATTGACTTCCACCAATGATTGACTCCCATCAAGGTTTGACTTCCGCCAATGATTGACTCCTACCAGGGATTGACTCCCACCAAGGATTGACTCCCTCCAAAGATTGACTCCCATCAAGGATTGACTCCCACCAAGGATTGACTCCCACCAAGGATTGACTCCCACCAAGGATTGACTCCACCAAGGATTGACTCCAACCAAGGATTGACTCCCACCAAGGATTGACTACCACCAAGGATTGACTCCCACCAAGGATTGACTCCCATCAATGATTGACTCCCACCAAGGATTGACTCCACCAAGGATTGACTCCCACCAAGGATTGACTCCCACCAAGGATTGACTCCCACCAAGGATTGACTCCCACCAAGGATTGACTCCTACCAGGGATTGACTCCCACCAAGGATTGACTCCCACCAAGGATTGACTCCCAGCAAGGATTGACTCCCGCCAAGGATTGACTCCACCAAGGATTGACTCCCACTAAAGATTGACTCCCACCAAGCATTGACTCCCATCAAGGATTGACTCCCACCAAGGATTGACTCCACCAAGGATTGACTCTCACCAAGGATTGACTCCCGCCAAGGATTGACTCCCGCCAAGGATTGACTCCACCAAGGATTGACTCCCACCAACGATTGACTCCCACCAAGGATTGACTCCCACCAAGGATTGACTCCCACCAAGGATTGACTCCCACCACGGATTGACTCCCACCAAGGATTGACACCCACCAACGATTGACTCCCGCCAAGGATTGACTCCCACCAAGGATTGACTCCCACCAAGGATTGACTCCCACTATAGATTGACTCCCACTAAAGATTGACTCCCACCAAGGATTGACTCCCACCAAGGATTGACTCCACCAAGGATTGACTCCCACCAAGGATTGACTCCCACCAAGGATTGACTCCCGCCAAGGATTGACTCCACCAAGGCTTGACTCTCACCAAGGATTGACTCCCGCCAAGGATTGACTCCCGCCAAGGATTGACTCCACCAAGGATTGACTCCCACCAACGATTGACTCCCACCAAGGATTGACTCCCACCAAGGATTGACTCACACCAAGGATTGACTCCCACCACGGATTGACTCCCACCAAGGATTGACTCCCACCAACGATTGACTCCCGCCAAGGATTGACTCCCACCAAGGATTGACTCCCACCAAGGATTGACTCCCACTATAGATTGACTCCCACTAAAGAATGACTCCCACCAAGGATTGACTCCCACCAACGATAGTATCCCACGAAAGATTGACTCCCACCAATGATTGATTCCCACCAAGGATTGACTCCCACCAAGGGTTGACTCTCACCGAGGATTGACTCCCACCAAAGATTGACTCCAGCCAAGGATTGACTCCCGCCAAGAATTGACTTCCACCAATGATTGACTCCCACCAAGGTTTGACTTCCGCCAATGATTGACTCCTACCAAAGATTGACTCCCAGCAAGGATTTACTCCACCAAGGATTGACTCCCACCAAGGATTGACTCCCACGAAGGATTGATTCCCACCAAGGATTGACTCCCACCAAGGATTGACTCCCACCAAGGATTGACTCCCACCACGGATTGACTTCTGCCAAGAATTGACTCCCAATAAGGACTGACTCCCGCCAAGGATTGACTCCCACCAAGGATTGACTCCCACGAAGGATTGACCCCCACCACGGATTGACTTCCACCAAGGGTTGACTCTCACCAAGGATTGACTCCCACCAAAGATTGACTCCAGCCAAGGATTGACTTCCACCAATGATTGACTCCCATCAAGGTTTGACTTCCGCCAATGATTGACTCCTACCAGGGATTGACTCCCACCAAGGATTGACTCCCTCCAATGATTGACTCCCATCAAGGATTGACTCCCACCAAGGATTGACTCCCACCAAGGATTGACTCCCACCAAGGATTGACTCCACCAAGGATTGACTCCAACCAAGGATTGACTCCCACCAAGGATTGACTACCACCAAGGATTGACTCCCACCAAGGATTGACTCCCATCAATGATTGACTCCCACCAAGGATTGACTCCACCAAGGATTGACTCCCACCAAGGATTGACTCCCACCAAGGATTGACTCCCACCAAGGATTGACTCCCACCAAGGATTGACTCCTACCAGGGATTGACTCCCACCAAGGATTGACTCCCACCAAGGATTGACTCCCAGCAAGGATTGACTCCCACCAAGGGTTGACTCTCACCGAGGATTGACTCTCACCGAGGATTGACTCCAGCCAAGGATTGACTCCCGCCAAGAATTGACTTCCACCAATGATTGACTCCCATCAAGGTTTGACTTCCGCCAATGATTGACTCCTACCAAAGATTGACTCCCAGCAAGGATTTACTCCACCAAGGATTGACTCCCACCAAGGATTGACTCCCACGAAGGATTGATTCCCACCAAGGATTGACTCCCACCAAGGATTGACTCCCACCAAGGATTAACTCCCACCAAGGATTGACTCCCACCAAGGATTGACTCCCACCACGGATTGACTTCTGCCAAGAATTGACTCCCAATAAGGACTGACTCCCGCCAAGGATTGACTCCCACCAAGGATTGACTCCCACGAAGGATTGACCCCCACCACGGATTGACTTCCACCAAGGGTTGACTCTCACCAAGGATTGACTCCCACCAAAGATTGACTCCAGCCAAGGATTGACTTCCACCAATGATTGATTCCCATCAAGGTTTGACTTCCGCCAATGATTGACTCCTACCAGGGATTGACTCCCACCAAGGATTGACTCCCTCCAATGATTGACTCCCATCAAGGATTGACTCCCACCAAGGATTGACTCCCACCAAGGATTGACTCCCACCAAGGATTGACTCCACCAAGGATTGACTCCAACCAAGGATTGACTCCCACCAAGGATTGACTACCACCAAGGATTGACTCCCACCAAGGATTGACTCCCATCAATGATTGACTCCCACCAAGGATTGACTCCACCAAGGATTGACTCCCACCAAGGATTGACTCCCACCAAGGATTGACTCCCACCAAGGATTGACTCCCACCAAGGATTGACTCCTACCAGGGATTGACTCCCACCAAGGATTGACTCCCACCAAGGATTGACTCCCAGCAAGGATTGACTCCCACCAAGGATTGACTCCACCAAGGATTGACTCCCACCAGGGATTGACTCTCACCAAGGATTGACTACCACCAAGGATTGACTCCCACCAAGGATTTACTCCCACCAAGGATCGACTCCACCAAGGATTGACTCCCACCAAGGATTGACTCCTACCAAGGATTGACTCCTACCAAGGGTTGACTCCTACCAGGGATTGACTCCCACCAAAGATTGACTCCCACCAAGGATTGACTCCCACCAAGGATTGACTCCCACCAAGGATTGACTCCCACCAAGGATTTACTCCCACCAAGGATCGACTCCACCAAGGATTGACTCCACCAAGGATTGACTCCCACCAAGGATTGACTCCCACCAAGGATTGACTCCCACCAAGGATTGACTCCACCAAGGAATGACTCCCACCAAGGATTGACTCCCACCAAGGATTGACCCCCACCAAAGATTGACTCCCACCAAGGATTGACTCCCACCAAGGATTTACTCCCACCAAGGATCGACTCCACCAAGGATTGACTCCCAGCAAGGATTTACTCCACCAAGGATTGACTCCCATCAATGATTGACTCCCACCAATGATTGATTCCCACCAAGGATTGACTCCCACCAAGGAGTGACTCCCACCAAGGATTGACTCCCACGAAGGATTGACTCCACCAAGGATTGACTCTCACCAAGGATTGACTCCCGCCAAGGATTGACTCCCGCCAAGGATTGACTCCACCAAGGATTGACTCCCACCAACGATTGACTCCAACCAAGAATTGACTCCCACCAAGGATCGACTCCCACCAAGGATTGACTCCCACCAAGGATTGACTCCCACCAAGGATTGCCTCCCACCAAGGATTGACTCCACCAAGGATTGACTCCCACCAAGGATTGACTCCCGCCAAGGATTGACTCCCGCCAAGGATTGACTCCCACCAAGGATTGACTCCCACCAACGATTGACTCCCACCAAGGGTTGACTCTCACCAAGGATTGACTCCCAGCAAGGATTGACTCCCACCAAGGATTGACTTCCACCACGGATTGACTCCCACCAAGGATTGACTCCACCAAGGATTGACTCCCACCAAGGATTGACTCCCACCAAGGATTTACTCCACCAAGGATTGACTCCCATCAAAGATTGACTCCCACCAATGATTGATTCCCACCAAGGATTGACTCCCACCAAGGATTGACTCCCATCAATGATTGACTCCCGCCAAGGATTGACTCCACCAAGGATTGACTCCCACCAAGGATTGACTCCCACCAAGGATTGACTCCCACCAAGGATTGACTCCCACCAATGATTGATTCCCACCAAGGATTGACTCCCACCAAGGAGTGACTCCCACCAAGGATTGACTCCCACGAAGGATTGACTCTCACCAAGGATTGACTCCCGCCAAGGATTGACTCCCGCCAAGGATTGACTCCACCAAGGATTGACTCCCACCAACGATTGACTCCAACCAAGAATTGACTCCCACCAAGAATTGACTCCCACCAAGGATTGACTCCCACCAAGGATTGACTCCCACCAAGGATTGACTCCCACCAAGGATTGCCTCCCACCAAGGATTGACTCCACCAAGGATTGACTCCCACCAAGGATTGACTCCCGCCAAGGATTAACTCCCGCCAAGGATTGACTCCCACCAAGGATTGACTCCCACCAAGGATTGACTCCCACCAACGATTGACTCCCACCAAGGATTGACTCCCACCAAGGATTGACCCCCACCAAAGATTGACTCCCACCAAGGATTGACTCCCACCAAGGATTTACTCCCACCAAGGATTGACTCCACCAAGGATTGACTCCCAGCAAGGATTTACTCCACCAAGGATTGACTCCCATCAAAGATTGACTCCCACCAATGATTGATTCCCACCAAGGATTGATTCCCACCAAGGATTGACTCCCACCAAGGATTGACTCCCACCAAGGATTGACTCCCACCAAGGATTGACTCCCACCACGGATTGACTACTGCCAATAATTGACTCCCGATAAGGACTGACTCCCGCCAAGGATTGACTCCCACCAAGGATTGACTCCCACGAAGGATTGACTCCCACCAAGGGTTGACTCTCACCAAGGATTGACTCCCACCAAAGATTGACTCCAGCCAAGGATTGACTCCCGCCAAAAATTGACTTCCACCAAGGATTGACTCCCACCAAGGATTGACTCCCACCAAGGATTGACTCCCACCAAAGATTGACTCCCGCCAAGGATTGACTCCCACCAAGGATTGACTCCCGCCAAGGATTGACCCCCACCAAAGATTGACTCCCACCAAGGATTGACTCCCACCAAGAATTTACTCCCACCAAGGATTGACTCCACCAAGGATTGACTCCCAGCAAGGATTTACTCCACCAAGGATTGACTCCCATCAAAGATTGACTCCCACCAATGATTGATTCCCACCAAGGATTGACTCCCACCAAGGAGTGACTCCCACCAAGGATTGACTCCCACGAAGGATTGACTCCACCAAGGATTGACTCCCACCAAGGATTGACTCCCACCAAGGATTGATTCCCACCAAGGATTGACTCCCACCAAGGATTGACTCCCACCAAGGATTGACTCCCACGAAGGATTGACTCCCACCAAGGATTGACTCCCACCAAGGATTGACTCCCACCAAGGATTGACTCTCACCAAGGATTGACTCCCACCACGGATTGACTTCTGCCAATAATTGACTCCCGACAAGGACTGACTCCCGCCAAGGATTGACTCCAACCAAGGATTGACTCCCACGAAGGATTGACTCCCACCAAGGATTGACTCCCACCAAAGATTGACTCCCGCCAAGGATTGACTCCCACCAAGGATTGACTCCCGCCAAGGATTGACCCCCACCAAAGATTGACCCCCACCAAGGATTGACTCCCACCAAGGATTTACTCCCACCAAGGATTGACTCCACCAAGGATTGACTCCCAGCAAGGATTTACTCCACCAAGGATTGACTCCCATCAAAGATTGACTCCCACCAATGATTGATTCCCACCAAGGATTGACTCCCACCAAGGAGTGACTCCCACCAAGGATTGACTCCCACGAAGGATTGACTCCACCAAGGATTGACTCCCTCCAAGGATTGACTCCCACCAAGGATTGATTCCCACCAAGGATTGACTCCCACCAAGGATTGACTCCCACCAAGGATTGACTCCCACGAAGGATTGACTCCCACCAAGGATTGACTCCCACCAAGGATTGACTCCCACCAAGGATTGACTCTCACCAAGGATTGACTCCCACCACGGATTGACTTCTGCCAATAATTGACTCCCGACAAGGACTGACTCCCGCCAAGGATTGACTCCAACCAAGGATTTACTCCCACCAAGGACTGACTCCCACCAAGGGTTGACTCTCACCAAGGATTGACTCCCACCAAAGATTGACTCCAGCCAAGGATTGACTCCCGCCAAAAATTGACATCCACCAAAGATTGACTCCCATCAAGGTTTGACTTCCGCCAATGATTGACTCCTACCAGGGATTGACTCCCACCAAGGATTGACTCCCACCAAGGGTTGACTCCCACCAAGGATTGACTCCCACCAAGGATTGACTCCCATCAAGGATTGACTCTCACCAAGGATTGATTCCCACCGAGGATTGACTCCCACCAAGGATTGACTCCACCAAGGATTGACTCCCACCAAGGATTGACTCCCACCAAGGATTGACCCCCACCAAAGATTGACTCCCACCAAGGATTGACTCCCACCAAGGATTTACTCCCACCAAGGATTGACTCCACCAAGGATTGACTCCCAGCAAGGATTTACTCCACCAAGGATTGACTCCCATCAAAGATTGACTCCCACCAATGATTGATTCCCACCAAGGATTGATTCCCACCAAGGATTGACTCCCACCAAGGATTGACTCCCACCAAGGATTGACTCCCACCAAGGATTGACTCCCACCACGGATTGACTACTGCCAATAATTGACTCCCGATAAGGACTGACTCCCGCCAAGGATTGACTCCCACCAAGGATTGACTCCCACGAAGGATTGACTCCCACCAAGGGTTGACTCTCACCAAGGATTGACTCCCACCAAAGATTGACTCCAGCCAAGGATTGACTCCCGCCAAAAATTGACTTCCACCAAGGATTGACTCCCACCAAGGATTGACTCCCACCAAGGATTGACTCCCACCAAAGATTGACTCCCGCCAAGGATTGACTCCCACCAAGGATTGACTCCCGCCAAGGATTGACCCCCACCAAAGATTGACTCCCACCAAGGATTGACTCCCACCAAGGATTTACTCCCACCAAGGATTGACTCCACCAAGGATTGACTCCCAGCAAGGATTTACTCCACCAAGGATTGACTCCCATCAAAGATTGACTCCCACCAATGATTGATTCCCACCAAGGATTGACTCCCACCAAGGAGTGACTCCCACCAAGGATTGACTCCCACGAAGGATTGACTCCACCAAGGATTGACTCCCACCAAGGATTGACTCCCACCAAGGATTGATTCCCACCAAGGATTGACTCCCACCAAGGATTGACTCCCACCAAGGATTGACTCCCACGAAGGATTGACTCCCACCAAGGATTGACTCCCACCAAGGATTGACTCCCACCAAGGATTGACTCTCACCAAGGATTGACTCCCACCACGGATTGACTTCTGCCAATAATTGACTCCCGACAAGGACTGACTCCCGCCAAGGATTGACTCCAACCAAGGATTGACTCCCACGAAGGATTGACTCCCACCAAGGATTGACTCCCACCAAAGATTGACTCCCGCCAAGGATTGACTCCCACCAAGGATTGACTCCCGCCAAGGATTGACCCCCACCAAAGATTGACTCCCACCAAGGATTGACTCCCACCAAGGATTTACTCCCACCAAGGATTGACTCCACCAAGGATTGACTCCCAGCAAGGATTTACTCCACCAAGGATTGACTCCCATCAAAGATTGACTCCCACCAATGATTGATTCCCACCAAGGATTGACTCCCACCAAGGAGTGACTCCCACCAAGGATTGACTCCCACGAAGGATTGACTCCACCAAGGATTGACTCCCACCAAGGATTGACTCCCACCAAGGATTGATTCCCACCAAGGATTGACTCCCACCAAGGATTGACTCCCACCAAGGATTGACTCCCACGAAGGATTGACTCCCACCAAGGATTGACTCCCACCAAGGATTGACTCCCACCAAGGATTGACTCTCACCAAGGATTGACTCCCACCACGGATTGACTTCTGCCAATAATTGACTCCCGACAAGGACTGACTCCCGCCAAGGATTGACTCCAACCAAGGATTTACTCCCACCAAGGACTGACTCCCACCAAGGGTTGACTCTCACCAAGGATTGACTCCCACCAAAGATTGACTCCAGCCAAGGATTGACTCCCGCCAAAAATTGACATCCACCAAAGATTGACTCCCATCAAGGTTTGACTTCCGCCAATGATTGACTCCTACCAGGGATTGACTCCCACCAAGGATTGACTCCCACCAAGGGTTGACTCCCACCAAGGATTGACTCCCACCAAGGATTGACTCCCATCAAGGATTGACTCTCACCAAGGATTGATTCCCACCGAGGATTGACTCCCACCAAGGATTGACTCCACCAAGGATTGACTCCCACCAAGGATTGACTCCCACCAAGGATTGACTCCCACCAAGGATTGACTCCCACCAAGGATTGACTCCCACCAAGGATTGACTCCTACCAAGGATTGACTCCCACCAAGGATTGACTCCCACCAAGGATTGACTCCCACCAAGGATTGACTCCCACCAAGGATTTACTCCCACCAAGGATTGACTCCCGCCAAGGATTGACTCCCACCAAGGATTGACTCCCACCAAGGATTGACTCCCACCAAGGATTGACTCCCACCAAGGATTGACTCCCACCAAGGATTGACTCCCACCAAGGATTGACTCCTACCAAGGATTGACTCCCACCAAAGATTGACTCCCGCCAAGGATTGACTCCCACCAAGGATTGACTCCCACCAAGGATAGACTCCCACCAAGGATTGACTCCCACCATGGATTGACTCCACCAAGGATTGACTCCCACTAAGGATTGACTCCCACCAAGGATGGACTCCCACCAAGGATTGACTCCCATCAAGGATTGACTCCCACGAAGCATTGACTCCCGCCAAAGATTGACTCCTACCAAGGACTGACTCCCACCAAGGATTGACTCTCACCAAGGATTGACTCCCACCAAGGATTGACTCCCACCAAGGATTGCCTCCCACCAAGGATTGACTCCACCAAGGATTGACTCCCACCAAGGATTGACTCCCGCCAAGGATTAACTCCCGCCAAGGATTGACTCCCACCAAGGATTGACTCCCACCAAGTATTGACTCCCACCAACGATTGACTCCCACCAAGGATTGACTCCCACCAAGGATTGACCCCCACCAAAGATTGACTCCCACCAAGGATCGACTCCCACCAAGGATTTACTCCCACCAAGGATTGACTCCACCAAGGATTGACTCCCAGCAAGGAGTGACTCCCACGAAGGATTGACTCCACCAAGGATTGACTCCCACCAAGGATTGACTCCCACCAAGGATTGATTCCCACCAAGGATTGACTCCCACCAAGGATTGACTCCCACCACGGATTGACTTCTGCCAATAATTGACTCCCGATAAGGACTGACTCCCGCCAAGGATTGACTCCCACCAAGGATTGACTCCCACGAAGGATTGACTCCCACCAAGGGTTGACTCTCACCAAGGATTGACTCCCACCAAAGATTGACTCCAGCCAAGGATTGACTCCCGCCAAAAATTGACTTCCACCAAGGATTGACTCCCACCAAGGATTGACTCCCACCAAGGATTGACTCCCACCAAAGATTGACTCCCGCCAAGGATTGACTCCCACCAAGGATTGACTCCCGCCAAGGATTGACCCCCACCAAAGATTGACTCCCACCAAGGATTGACTCCCACCAAGGATTTACTCCCACCAAGGATTGACTCCACCAAGGATTGACTCCCAGCAAGGATTTACTCCACCAAGGATTGACTCCCATCAAAGATTGACTCCCACCAATGATTGATTCCCACCAAGTATTGACTCCCACCAAGGAGTGACTCCCACCAAGGATTGACTCCCACGAAGGATTGACTCCACCAAGGATTGACTCCCACCAAGGATTGACTCCCACCAAGGATTGATTCCCACCAAGGATTGACTCCCACCAAGGATTGACTCCCACCAAGGATTGACTCCCACGAAGGATTGACTCCCACCAAGGATTGACTCCCACCAAGGATTGACTCCCACCAAGGATTGACTCTCACCAAGGATTGACTCCCACCACGGATTGACTTCTGCCAATAATTGACTCCCGACAAGGACTGACTCCCGCCAAGGATTGACTCCAACCAAGGATTGACTCCCACGAAGGATTGACTCCCACCAAGGATTGACTCCCACCAAAGATTGACTCCCGCCAAGGATTGACTCCCACCAAGGATTGACTCCCGCCAAGGATTGACCCCCACCAAAGATTGACTCCCACCAAGGATTGACTCCCACCAAGGATTTACTCCCACCAAGGATTGACTCCACCAAGGATTGACTCCCAGCAAGGATTTACTCCACCAAGGATTGACTCCCATCAAAGATTGACTCCCACCAATGATTGATTCCCACCAAGGATTGACTCCCACCAAGGAGTGACTCCCACCAAGGATTGACTCCCACGAAGGATTGACTCCACCAAGGATTGACTCCCACCAAGGATTGACTCCCACCAAGGATTGATTCCCACCAAGGATTGACTCCCACCAAGGATTGACTCCCACCAAGGATTGACTCCCACGAAGGATTGACTCCCACCAAGGATTGACTCCCACCAAGGATTGACTCCCACCAAGGATTGACTCTCACCAAGGATTGACTCCCACCACGGATTGACTTCTGCCAATAATTGACTCCCGACAAGGACTGACTCCCGCCAAGGATTGACTCCAACCAAGGATTTACTCCCACCAAGGACTGACTCCCACCAAGGGTTGACTCTCACCAAGGATTGACTCCCACCAAAGATTGACTCCAGCCAAGGATTGACTCCCGCCAAAAATTGACATCCACCAAAGATTGACTCCCATCAAGGTTTGACTTCCGCCAATGATTGACTCCTACCAGGGATTGACTCCCACCAAGGATTGACCCCCACCAAGGGTTGACTCCCACCAAGGATTGACTCCCACCAAGGATTGACTCCCATCAAGGATTGACTCTCACCAAGGATTGATTCCCACCGAGGATTGACTCCCACCAAGGATTGACTCCACCAAGGATTGACTCCCACCAAGGATTGACTCCCACCAAGGATTGACTCCCACCAAGGATTGACTCCCACCAAGGATTGACTCCCACCAAGGATTGACTCCTACCAAGGATTGACTCCCACCAAGGATTGACTCCCACCAAGGATTGACTCCCACCAAGGATTGACTCCCACCAAGGATTTACTCCCACCAAGGATTGACTCCCGCCAAGGATTGACTCCCACCAAGGATTGACTCCCACCAAGGATTGACTCCCACCAAGGATTGACTCCCACCAAGGATTGACTCCCACCAAGGATTGACTCCCATCAAGGATTGACTCCTACCAAGGATTGACTCCCACCAAAGATTGACTCCCGCCAAGGATTGACTCCCACCAAGGATTGACTCCCACCAAGAATAGACTCCCACCAAGGATTGACTCCCACCATGGATTGACTCCACCAAGGATTGACTCCCACTAAGGATTGACTCCCACCAAGGATGGACTCCCACCAAGGATTGACTCCCATCAAGGATTGACTCCCACGAAGCATTGACTCCCGCCAAAGATTGACTCCTACCAAGGACTGACTCCCACCAAGGATTGACTCTCACCAAGGATTGACTCCCACCAAGGATTGACTCCCACCAAGGATTGACTCCCACCAAGGATTGACTCCCACCAAGGATCAAGGATTGACTCCCACCAAGGATTGACTCCCACCAAGGATTGACTCCCGCCAAGGATTGACTCCCACCAAGGATTGACTCCCGCCAAGGATTGACTCCCACCAAGGATTGACTCCCACCAAGGATTGACTCCCACCACGGATTGACTTCTGCGAAAAATTGACTCCCAATAAGGACTGACTCACGCCAAGGATTGACTCCCACCAAGGATTGACTCCCACCAAGGATTGACTCCCACCAACGATTGACTCCGAATAACGACTGACTCCCGCCAAGGATTGACTCCCACCAAGGATTGACTCCCACCAAGGATCGACTCCCACCAAGGATTGACTCCCGCCAAGGATTGACTCCACCAAGGATTGACTTCCACCATGGATTGACAATTCAAGGTCCTGTGACGCCTCTGTTTAATACCCACTTATGTGTCACATGTCAGTTAGTTCTTGATTTCTTTTTAGAAAGGAATATTTGGAAGAGCATCTGTTACATTTCTTTGTCAATTAGCTGATTTAAAGTTCTTAATTTGCTGAAACAATTATGTTATTTCTCTGATGTTCAACTACACTTTTAATAAATATTTTAATACACACTTGATACACGTCTTAGTGGGTGTGACAATTGTCTAGCCTACATAGGCGCCTACTTGAGGGGGGAATTCATTTTGTACAATGCACATGTTGATAAGATGCTGTCAAGAGTGATGTTAATAATTAAATTTAGATGGGGTAATTCACAGGTATTGTACAAGATTTTGGAGATGGGACAATAATTTGGTACATTTTTTATACTATTTTGTATATATAGGTTTTGGCAAATTCTTGTCAATACCTATATGTCCATAAATTATAAAGACTCCCTAATTTCCCCGATATTGACAGAGACGATATTTCTCCCACTGCTAAGAAACCAAACAAAATATATTAGATATGTGGCATGTCAAAAGAAAGTAGAGCTGATCAAAGCTGAAAATAAATCAACAAAATCCAAGTATAGATATTTGATTTTTTGAGTCTCTATGATTTTGAACAACATAACAATAGGTTAGTTTAGATTCGAAATGTTGGCCATCCATTAAGGTAATGTTGTCAGCCGACAGGAAAAGCAAGGGGTTAGTTCTGTGAAACGCAGTGACGTCAGCGGGTGAAAACAGTGTTATATGACACCCCCTCCCTCATACTTCATTCTGTGAAACGCAGTGACCTCACTCTGTGAAAACAAGGTTATGTAAGAACCTTCCCCCATACATTGTACTAGCCAGCTCGGTGAAAACAAAGGAGGTCGAGGTCATTGAGTTTCACAGAATTGCGAGTGGACGAATGGGTGTTTGGAACCCTGGAATTCTTTAAAAGGCCACACAAAATAGCCTAAATATACCCAATAATATCCCCACTCATCCTTTCCAAATGCTGGAGCAGCTCCTGATATCTTTTGACATAAAATGTTATGTCATAATATTTAATCCGGTTATAATAATCACTGAATATTAGTCTGTACAACCTATTTTTCGCAATTTTCTGCATAAATTATTATTTGTGCTAAGTGTTGTGACTCTAAAAATTCTGTTTTTGCCATACTTGGCAGTGAGTATGTTATTCTCGAGGACACTGAATTTTAAATCCTTAAATGTCTAATAATTTTTGCTGAGCATGTCTCTATGGTGCATGTTAAAGCCTAAACACTATGCCATGAAGTGAGCTTACAAACCATGACTTTAGTGTCTTATAATGTATGCCTATGTGTCTTGATTGTACATAACAATCTGTTATGCTGTTGACCTACATAACAGTGAATCTGCAATTACTGAGGAATCTGATGATAGTGACACTGAACATTTAAACCTAAAGTGGCTTATAATGTATGCTGAAGATGTCTATATGGTGAATAGTAAAACCAAAACTCTGCAATAAGCCATTAATTCAGCTTACGATTCCTGGCTTAATGTAGATTTAAATTATCGATTTCACAGCTAGACATTTTGAATTATTACAAGCAAAATATAGTCTGCTCAATTATGCTTATTTGTCATTGTACTCAAGTTGTAAGAACCGTTTGATTTTACATTTAACATGTAGGCAATGTTTTTAACAGATACATTTTATGATTATGTGTATTTTGTTCATATAATTATATAATTTTAGTTTATTCATTGCTACAGTATGCCTAATATTGAAAACAATGAAGAAAATTCCAAATTGCTACCATCCTGTATACATGGTATATATATAATATGTACTTTTCACAGGGAAATCTGTACTGTGAATGGTAATTTTAAGCTTCAAATGGATAAATTTATCAGTCTGATTCTACTTTTTTAATTCGAACATAAATCATTTTTGATGTACATCTTTGTGAATATTGATTGAGTCATAGAATATATATTATTTTGGACATTTTTTTATTTAAACATCTGTTACTTCAGACGTCAGAGCAATTTTATATTATTTCACTTTTGAATTGTGTTCATTCGCGTGATTTTAATAACAAACAAATATGCTTTCAAGAATAAATTGCTTTAAAATGTTATTTGTCTGTTTATATATAATTTCTGATTATGTTTCATCATTTTCCATCAATAATGACAACACATCTGAAGTTTTTTTACGTGAAATTCTATGATTTAACAAAATCGTCATTTTTCATAATTTTACAATATTCGTGAGTTTACAAAATACTGGAGGGATTTGCAGCGATATTTTTTTCTCTGGCGTTTAGAACACTAAAGTGCAAAAAAATTAGTGCCCTCGAAGTGGGAGCAAAAATCTATTCCTGGCTACGCTCTGGCCACTGAGGATACGGCCTACTACCATAAACAGATAGACCTAATACCAGTATATTAAATTCAAGAACCACTAACTTAATATTAACACTTACATTGAGTTTACCTCCATTCAGATAGAGACTGTCAGTTTCTTATTACTATTAGCACTTACATTGAGTTTATCTCTATTCAGGTAGAGACTGTCAGTTTCTTATTACTATTAACACTCACATTTAGTTTATCTCCATTCAGATACAGACTGTCAGTTTCTTCTGATGACACAATCACACTCAGTTTAACCAGGTGTTGTTCTTCAGTTAGTTCTGGGGTGACAAACATTAGATCTGTAGAAAAGTCAGTGTCAGGAGTGAGCACTGTCATGGTGTCTCCCATCTAAGCCCAGCCCTGGTACATGTCACCGAGTGATGCCTCATTCTTACTGAACTGTGCCACTAAACATGGCTTGTTACAGAAGATCTGTGGATTATAAAATATACAATCACAGTCATATTTTAAACTTCATGTGATTTAGCTAATTGTATATATATGTGTTGTGTTGGCTGTAAATTTCTTGAGTGATTGAAGCCTATAAAATCTCAATTTGTTTTCCTCCAAAATACCACATTTCTTGTTATTTAATCATTGATTACTGTACAGACCCTCAGTCCACAGTCAGGTAAATAAATGGCCAATGTACAAAAATACCAGAATGTGTAAGGCAAACCCATGTTGGACTATATACAGAGCTATGTGTACTTATGTGTACTTATGTGGCTAAAAATCAACAGACGCAACAGAGATACAATAATAATGGGTAGATATAAGTACTAATTGAACAAATACATTACAATACAGCCTACCTTAGCAATTTTTTTACTGTTTTCAATTTCTTCTTCCAAATATTCTCCTTGTCTTAGCCTTTCAGCTCTTGTTGCGATAGTGACCCATGTATTGTCTTCTGCAGCCACCACACGAATATAATAACCATCAGTGACAACACCAAATCCAACAGGTAAAGTTGTGTATTCAAGCCCGAGATCTGACTTGTTGGGAATGCTATCCATGATGTATTGGATGGAATCACTACCAACCTGTAGATACAGCAACATATATACACCGAAGACATAGGAGATGACTACCAACATGTAGACATAGAAGAGAAAATTACAACATTTAGACATAAAAGACGTAAGAGAGAGAGTGAGAACTACGTGCAAGCATAAACTACCGACCTGTAAACCTCGGTTCAGATCGCTCCCACAGAAACAATATTTGACCCACTATATTGCTGGACTAGCTAATTGAGGCCCTACCACGGCTGCTTGTGTACGTGAGTGTGTGAGAGAACGGGCAAATAAATGAATAAATGGATGTGGTTTAAGAAATCTTTGTGTATAAATACAGACTAAACTGGGACAAGACCATCAGATAACACTGTCCTAAACACACATGATTTGTAGGGGATGAAAAATGTTTCTTTGAAACCTGAATAACAGATTGAGAAATGAGCCCGCCATCTCCTGCTACAAAAGCATAACCACTACTACACCAGGCTCCCCGTCCTGTGAATGAGCAAGCAACCGGGCTCAAGAGTGATTGTGTTTTTTATACCGCTTATTGCACACTTTGGTAATACTATGACAGTTCAGCTGTGATTCAAACCCTGTACCTTCAGATTTACAGCCTAACATAATGTCAAATTCAACAAGAGTATATTCACAGACTTTTAACATAAATATTGTCGCAATTTGACACAATATAATTACCATAGCATGTCTATAGCTAATATGATACCCATTTGGACAAGTTAGTGTGAAATATCAAGACCTCACCCCACTAAAGCTCAGAATATATGGTAATCTCACCTTGACATATCCGTGTCACAGTATATTATCATCTTATCTTGACATATTCATGTCAGAGTATATTATCATCTTACCTTGACATATCCGTGTCAGAGTATATTATCATCTTACCTTGACATATCCGTGTCAGAGTATATTATCATCTTACCGTGACATATCCAGAGTATATTGTCATCTTACCTTGACATATCCGTGTCAGAGTATATTATCATCTTACCTTGACATATCCAGAGTATATTATCATTTTACCTTGACATATCCAGAGTATATTATCATCTTACCTTGACATATCCAGAGTATATTATCATCTTACCTTGACATATCCAGAGTCTATTATCATCTTATCTTGACATATCCGTGTCAGACTATATTATCATCTTACCGTGACATATCCAGAGTATATTATCATCTTACCTTGACATATCCATGTCAGAGTATATTATCATCTTACCGTGACATATCCATAGTATATTATCATCTTACCTTGACATATCCATGTCAGAGTATATTATCATCTTACCTTGACATATCCATGTCAGAGTATATTATTTTTTTACCTTGACATATCCAGAGTATATTATCATCTTACCTTGACATATCCATGTCAGAGTATATTATCATCTTACCGCGACATATCCATGTCAGAGTATATTATTTTTTTACCTTGACATATCCAGAGTATATTATCATCTTACCTAGACATATCCATGTCAGAGTATATTATCATCTTACCGTGACATATCCAGAGTATATTATCATCTTACCTTGACATATCCATGTCAGAGTATATTATGTTTTTACCTTGACATATCCAGAGTATCTTATCATCTTACCTTGACATATCCATGTCAGAATATATGGTAATCTTATATCGTCATCTTACCTTGACATGTCCGTGTCCTGCACAGACGCTGACTGGTTTACTTGATGTAATGGAGTAACCGGTGTAGTCTGTAGTAGAAGAACCCATATCATACGCATCTACTGTATAAACTTGATATCTGAAAAAAACAGATGTTAGTTACTTTTCAGTCCTGACCTATGCAGCTCATTAGAGCTCTAGTTGTTCTGTTGCATGATGTACGACATTCACACGCACACGCACGCACGCTTGCATGCACGCATGCACGCTTGCACGTACGCATGCACGCACGCATGCACACACGCACGCATGCACGCACACACACCCATACGCACACACAAATATATATTACCTATTAAGTACTTGATCTGAGTAGCTTTCTCCATCGCTATCAAATATAGATACAGTTGTATCATCTTCAGCCGCAGTGATTGTGAAGAATGATAGAGGAAAATCAGCGTCAGATACGGTGGATCCCAAGAAGCCGACGATGAAGAATTCTGTATCGCCAGATGTCAGTGGTCTGAGAAGTCTATCATCTGGACTACGGGTGGAATCATGAGATGAAGAGCCTAATGAAGTCACCCTTGTGGAAGACACCCCTTTATGAGTGATGCTCCCTCCTGCTGGTAGATCATACGCCAATAGTGAGCCATCAGTAGAAAGTGACACTCGGTTTTCTACTCGTGATGCTATTCTTATCTCGGTTGTGGATTCGTTATAAGTACGAGGGAAAGAGAACACAAAGCGTGTGCCTTCACTGCCACCTGCCGGGAACAAAATAACATGCTAAATACACAGAGTATGCGCCTTTCTTTATTGTCAGCTGATAGTAGAAAGCTACGATTACCATGCTAAATATACTAAGTATGTTCCTTTGTTATTTTCGGCTGTTCGTTGGAAACAGAAAGCAACATGCTAAATTCTTGTTTCTTCATTGTTAGCTGTAAATGGGGGCAAAAAGTAACATGTCTTTGTTATTAGTTGTAGGAGGGAAGCAAAGTAGTCAACTAAATATGCAAAGTACATTTATTCGCATTCACTGCAGGGAAAAAACAATAATAAACGCGTCAAAATCCGCATGCGTGATATAGAAAAGTAAATGCATTCACAGAGTGTGAACAAATATTAAATATACCGACTGTGTGACGCAATTCTCAACTTTCAATTTTAAACTATTTCATCTGTAATTCAACATTGTCACATATGCTAGATTTAATTCTTTGAAAATGTAGCCACGTATATTTAAAAATAGTAAATAAAAGTAATAAATATTGTCATGGAGGCCTACATAATGATTGGAACACAAAACGTATCAGCCTGGAGAAAATATCAAAAACCAATATTGAAAATCACTTACAGGAACAAAACTTACCAAAAATTTCGGTAGGCAATAGCGCACAAATGAGGCAGACTGAAAAGAGATTATAATAATGAAATGTCTGGTAAAGAGATCATAATGAAATGTCTGGTAAAGAGATCATAATGATGAAATGTCTGGTAGGAGGATTATAATAATGAAACGTCTGATAAAGAGATGATAATGAAATGTCTGGTAAAGACATCATAAAGAAATTTCATGTAAAGGGATCATAAAGAAATGTCAGGTAAAAGATGATAATAATGGAATCTTTGGTAATGAGATCATAATAATGACATGTCTGTTAAAGAGAGAAATCTAAAGAGATCGTAGTAAAGCAATTCCAGGTAAAAAGATTATAATGAAATGGCTGATAAGCAGATCATAATGAAATGACTGGTAAAGATATTATAATGAAATGTCTGGTAAAGTTATCATAATGAAATGTCTGATGAAGAGGTCATAATGAAATGTCTGGTAAGGAGACCATAATAAAATGTCTGGTAAAGAGATCATTATGATGAAATGTCTTCATATTTCACCTTCAAAGAACATAATATATTGAAATGTTTAGAAAAACGTGCTCATTAGCTGTAAATAATCTCTAGAGAGATACGTTGGTGATTCCAACACCCATTTTATACTACTGAAACCAAACTTCAAGTGTGTTTATATCTAATACAGGTCCTGAAACTAAATTTCCATTGTGTTCGTATGTAATACGTGCTCAGATGAATTAAACCCCTGTATGCTGCTTTTAGTGCATCCGCTCAGCAGGTGTCTATTACAGTAGACATATGTGTCCCATACAGAAGACAAACGTATCCCATACAGTAGACATACGTATCCCATACAGTGGTCATACATGTCCCGTACAGTGGTCATACATGTCCCGTACAGTAGACATACATATACCGTACAATAAACATATGTGTCCCTTACAGTAGACATACATGTCCTGTACTGTAGACATACGTGTCCTGTACATTTGACATACGTATCCCATACAGTGGTCATACATGTCCTGTACTGTAGACATACGTGTCCCGTACATTTGACATACGTATCCCATGCAGTGGTCATACATGTCCCGTACAGTAGACATACATATACCGTACAGTAAACATATGTGTCCCATACAGTAGACAAACGTATCCCATACAGTAGACATACATATCCCATACAGTGGTCATACATGTCCCGTACAGTAGACATATATGTGTCCCTTAAAGTAGACATATATGTCCCGTACAGTAGACATACATATACCGTACAGTAAACATATGTGCCCCTTACAGTAGACATACATGTCCTGTACTGTAGACATAAGTGTCCCGTACATTTGACATACGTATCCCATACAGTGGACATACGTGTCACGTACAGTAGACATATGTGTCCCTTACAGTGGACATGCATGTCCCGTACTTTAGACATACGTATCCCGTACATTTGACATACGTATCCCATACAGTGGACATACGTGTCCCTTACAGTAGACATACATGTCCCGTACTTTAGGCATACGTGTCCCGCACAGTAGACAGACTATCTCTCACAGTAGACACATAGTGGTCTGCACATTGTAATGAAAGAAGAGCAACTTCCCATAGGCAGTGCTTGGGGGGGGGGGGGGGCGCAGTGGTCTTCATGTACATTGTAAAGACATTGTATACAATTACAAATAAGAAAGCAAGTGATCAAAATCCCACAAACCCTTCTAAGTTCTTTTTACAATTACAAGATAACATAGTGAATTTAAACTAATAAAATGGCAGTATTTACTTACAATAGAAACGTATCATTGTCGTCCTTCGAGCAGTGAGTAACGTTATGATGCTATAGCTGAGTACACAATATTTATAATATTCAGAAGGCAATGACGCGTGTGAATCTCCATGTGGCCAGTTATTAGAGATAAACAGGAGACGACATAGATGACACTTTCAGCACTGATCACCTCTGAAAACGTTTGTAATCTGTTTTAGTAGCTGATTAGATATTTGTCATTGGGAATGAAATCTGTATTAAAACATCGACAATTGCAAATGCTTGGTCTGAAATTAAACAAATATGTGTATTTATCACCCACAACTTGATGAAGATTTAAATTTAAATCAAATAACTTGGTGGGTAAAGTGTTAACACTTTCAGGACTGAATTATTTATTAATTTATTTTTCGTCAATTTAACTTGGAATTTCCAGCTTCAAATGACTTTCACAATATATTCGTTTGATCAAAATAACCTGATGAATCTGCTCACATTTCTCACACTATCTGAGGTAGTGTTGTATAATCTTTGCAGTGTATTTAGTCCCTCATTTGATGACGCTGGTATTTGTCGCTTGGTCTGAGAGTGTTCATATATAATGTAGTCTGTACCAAACATAAGCCATTGACCCAATGTTGATTTGATGTTGGTCCATTGTCTACGACACGGGCTCAACATCAAATCACCATTGGGTGAATGTCTTGTGTTTGTTGTGTAGTAGCTTGGCCTCAGAGTGTTTATATATAATGTTGTAAGTGAGAGTTCTAACAGGTGGCAGTGATAAGGGACAATGACTAAACTGAGATAACCTGCTTATTTCCGCCAGAATAACTCATAACATGTGTTCAATGACGGGTTAATACTGGGCCAGCGTCCACGACGGTGGCCCAGCCTTACAACAACATTGGACCAATAAATCATGTATGCTGCTGTTGTCGGAGCTGGGGCATTTAGCTCTAAGCAGCCCCCGTGACCGAAAGGTAGCGCTCCAGGCCAGAGACCGCCAGGGAACGAATTTCGAATTATGTGTCTGGAGAGCTGTAGGCCTATCATCTCATTCATTACACCAGCCTCAGGATATTCTGTTGGTCCTGTTTAACCTATGTGTGCACATATGTGTCATAAAACCAATTCATTCATTCATTCATTCATTCATTCATTCATTCATTCATTCATTCATTCATTCATTCATTCATTCATTCATTCATCAATTGATGCATTCATTCATTCATTCATTCATTTAATCATCCATTCATTCATCCATTCATTCATCCATTCATTCATCAATTCATTGAATCAATTCATTCAATCATTCAATCATTCAGAACCTTTGCTGTTTGGCATATACCCTCAATATACAATAAGTTATTATCGTATAAACAAACACTAAATCTCACTTGCTGCATATTTATAATGTCCAAAATAAAACAGCAGGATTATACCCTGTGTTTGTATTCTGAACATAAACAATATAAAATAGTTTATTATTCCCAGTTATTGTTTCTGCGTGCGCTATGATTTTAATAATATTTAAGATCATTTTACTGAAGATTTTGCCTTTAATAACCCTCAAAGCTCCGGGTTTTCTAATTAAAATGCTCGACCACTTGAAGTTTTTACCGCGACACACATCTTTGTTTAATTTTAAAACAAACATTTCCAAATCCGCAAACTTAAACACTCATTTCATTCTAAAAACAGTGATTTGATGGCTGGAAAGACGGATTAAAAACGAGTATATTCGTGTACAGCGCCTTAACCCTTTAAGCCCTCACGATGCATTAAAGCATCATTTTACATTAGTGAAAACAGACTTAATTTTCCTACAACCAAAGGTTTTGGAACGAAAATTTGCATGAAACTGGTTTACCAATACGTGGTAATTTTCTTTAATATTTAAACCACATCAAATCATCTTCATCCACTACAAGTCGAGAATTGCGACAGCAGGAATTGCGACAGCAATTCGCGGCTTGTAGTGGATGAAGATGACTATGGCAAACTCAGACTTGAAAGGGTTAAATGAAATCAGCTATAATATTGATAAAAATTAGATTTACATCAATGCTAATTTCATAAAAGCACAACATGCGTCGTTAGTGTTTTTAGCAAATTTAATCAAGCTAAGCTTTTTATTTTTTCCATCCACTTTATTTGCTGTTGATTTTCTTTTCTACCTCCATCATTTCTGTACTTCATTCTGAGTAGGACAATGATGTGAAATATAAAGGTGTCAACAGTGAAATATAAAGGTGTTAATGAACGTTGCACATCTCAAGGTGACTGATCATGTATGTCATATCTGAAGGTGAAATAAAAAACCGAGAAATATCTGTGTGGTATTTGAGGGTGGGTGGGGGGGAGGGCGGTACGTTAATGGTTGAACCAGATCCGGACAAAATAACCATCAGCTCACGTGATTTCCCCCAAGTAAACTACACTCCTTCAGAAATTCCCGCTCTCGTAGACTATACCCGCTCAGGGAATCCCCATCCCTCTTTAGGGAATGATAATGGTGTTGTTTACTTGTTAAACCACCCAAACAGGTCCGCGTTACCGCCAGGTGGGAATTGGGACGGCTATCAGCGTGAGTGATGGAGGTCTCAACGGGATTTTCTTTCAAAACATAATATTCAGCTATTCATTACAAAATACAGAGGCGGGCAGGCAAGTTTAGGTAGGAAGGTAGTCATCAAACACAAAGGCAAGTAAGCAGGCAGACAGGCATGCAGGCAGGAAAGCATACAGGCAATCAGGTAGGCAAGCAAGCAGGCGAGCAAACATACAGATGCAGGCAAGAAGGCAGACAAGCAGCTAAGAAGGCAGACAGGCAAGCAGGATTTTCTCTCGGCCTATTTATTACAGTATATATTATTCTTGTAATCTGCTTGATAAGGTTACCTTATCAACAACCCCTGTTTATCATATATCACTCAACCCAGCAAACATGAGACATTGACTCAATGTTGATTCAATGCTGGTCCATTATCTGCGACGATGGCCCAACATTAAACTAACATCAGCTCTATGTCTCGTGTTTGATGGGCATCCATCGGATAAATTAATAGTGCGTTCAGATAAACTAATTGATGATTTAATTAAAACGAATAGCAGACATGCACACACTGCTGCCTGTTGATATATCTTCCTCGTAACCTAATAACATAGGCCTACAAGCAGACAGTGGAGTGTGCTGCTGCATTCGTGGCGAGAAGGATGTGATGTGTACATATCAGCATGTCTACTTTGACTTAAATAATTATTAATTGATTGATAAGTCAATTAACCAATTAATTAATTAATCTAACCACATTTCACTCCAAGCGACTCCATATTCCATTCTATCTGTTCACACAATACCAGTGACTCCACCACCGGATATTTGTTTCGACGTGACTGTTTTGCGCTGTGTGGAATACAAATTTGAGCCCATTTCCTTAACGTCACGTGACGGCTCGTGTTTGGCCGGCGGTGTTTTCATCTCTTTTGTTTTTCCTCATTACAGGGGAAATGTTGTCCGTCTTGGAAGGAAACATAACATTAATATTAGCCAAGTTCTGCTCGTGGCACCAGAACCAATGCGTCTAATGAATACAGTGAACATGAATAGCTCAATGAGTCTGTGAGCATGAATAGCTCAATGAGTCTGTGAGCATGAATAGCTTAATGAATCTGTGAGCATGAATAGCTCAATGAGTCTGTGAGCATGGATAGCTCAATGAGACTGTGAACACGAATAGTTCAAAGAATCTGAATACAGTAAACATGAATAGCTCAATGATTCTGAATACAGTGAACATGAATAACTCAATGAGTCTGAATAGAGTTAACATGAATAACTCAATGAGTCTGAATACAGTAAACATAAATAGCTCAATGAGCCTAAGAGCATGAATAGCTCAATGAGTCTAAATACAGTGAGCATGAATAGCTCAATGAGTATGAAAACAGTAAACATGAATAACTCAATGAGTCCGAATACAGTGAACATGAATATTTTAATAAGTATGAATACAGTAAACATAAATAGCTCAATAAGTCTGAATACAGTGAACATGAATAGCTCAATTAGTTTGAATACAGTGAGCATGAATAGCTCAATGAGTCTAAATACAGTGAGCATGAATATCTCAATGAGTCTGAATACAGTAAATATGAATAACTCAATGAGTCTGAATACAGTGAACATGAATATTTTAATGAGTCTGAATACAGTAAACATAAATAGCTCAATAAGTCTGAATACAGTGAACATGAACATGATGAATAGCTCAATGAGTTTGAATACAGTGAACACGAATAGCTCAATGAGTTTGAATACAGTAAACATAAATAGCTCAATGAGTCTGTGAGCATGAATAGCTCAATGAGACTGAATACAGTGAACATTAATAGCTCAATGAATCTGAATACAGTGGACATGAATAGCTCAATGAGTGTAAATACATTGAACATGAATAGCTCAATGGATCTGAATACAGTGAACATAAATAACTCATTGCTCTGAATACAATGAACATGAACAGCTCAATGAGTCTGTCATAATCTATAGTCTGTTTCACAAAATAGGCCTTGGGAGGAGCCTTTTTTCAATTTACTTTATCGCTGTTCACATTTTTTTCACGATTTTTTTACTCTGATCATTTTTTCATATTCCCCCAACATCCCTGAAAATTTTGTGTATTATTTGTTTATTATCGAAGTTAGACCATTTGGCATGTAGGCCTAATACATTTTCAGAATCACAGCTCTCTTTAACACTATTATCGTGAAACAAGAATTATATTACATGCCAAATGATCTAACTTACAAAATACACAACAAAATCCCACCCAATTTTAAAGAGCGACCGAGCAAATTGAGAAAAGGCTACTGCCAGAATCTGGTGAAACAGACTGTAAGCTATTCATGCTCACTGTATTCAGACTCATTGGGCTATTCATAGTGATCATGGTGCATAGCTCAATCTTACTTTTCTCTTATTTCCATTAGCATGATTAGAGAAATTAAGATTGATTACTGAGCACTCTATCGGATCAGCCACAGGACTCTAATTCTCACTCTCTGGTTCAGTGAGCACTAACGGTAGGCATAATAGATCCAATGTTGGTTTAATGTTGGCTTATCATCTACGACCATAGTCCAACTTCACCATTGCCATCATATCACAAGCCACTGCGCCACCACAGCAGGAGCCACAACCATTGATTGATAAGCCACCTCACCTGGACCAGATATCACCACAGTGGGCCTCTTCCCCCCTCTCCTCCCCCCTTTCTTCACACTCTAACAGCATTCGGAAAACCCCCCCCCCTCGTCAAAAATACCGTCAGGTCACTGACCTGATCAACTGCACACTTTCTCCAGGGGCGAGCGCCTGTGTAGTGTGTACGCCAGTGTGTAGGCTGTAGAGATGTGTGTACACCCTGTGCACACGCATAGAGCTCTGTGCACATGTTGTTTTGGTCAGTCAGTATGTACCATTGGCCATTGTGGCAGGCCTAGTGTGTGTAAAGTCTCCAGTGACGAAGCAATGAACTCACATCATTTACTATTTAATGAGGATTAGGATTAACCAGCAGGGCCTTTAAGTTCAGACCACAGGCTACTGTTTTTTCTACCAAACTGGCAAACACGTCAGCTGCTGAGAAGGTGAGAACTTTTCCTTTGTTTGTGTCACTGTCAGTTGTTGGCAGTGTGCCAACCACGTGAACCCTTGCAGTTGCAGGCCTAGGCCTACTTGTATTTTATTTTAAATCCAAGACGCCACCCAAAGTCACCCCAGCCACGACAGCGTCCGTCTGTAGACCTGGATGGTGGTAGTCCCGGTGTCATGAAAAATATACATCGATTCTATAAAATATTAGCATAGCATAGTGCCTGCCCAGTAAATAAAATTAAGGGGTGGACCAGAATTAGTTAGCAAACGCCACCCTCCACAACGTGTTAGTGGAGGGTGAGATCATTCTAATTAACCAGAACGAGATTTCACCCCTACACAATCTTTCCTTTTTGCTCCAAATTAAAAACTTTTTTTCAATTGACAAAGTGAAACAAATATGTTTTTCAATATAACGCACTATGATTACAGAATACGATGATATTGTGCTGATGGCCTACATAGGTTTTAAGAGGGGTCCGAGGGTGGACATTTTAGATGCGTTGGGTTTTTTGACATTCAAATTGACATTTTAGTCGCTGATCAAACTTTTTTCTCTCAACGTGGAATATTTTTTTTGATGGTGTGAAAGCACACTTTTTTGTCGATATCTGCTAAACAAACTTTTTTTTAAAAAACTTCCACCCCCCGCCCCCCCCCCCACACGTATCATCAGGTTCGCCCCTAAGTAGCTGCAACTATTACAAACTAGTCTAACGATGGTTATTTTGTCAATTTCAAATACAATTTTGTGTTTAAAATGGACTATTTTAACTAAAATGACAGCAAAATATGGGATATATTTTCATTTTATCAGCCACCTATCTGGTGCTGAGTGGTCAATTTCAAAAACAATTTTTGAGTGGGGGATGGGTTCAAAAAGAGTCGGGGGTCTGGGGGTCCTCGGAAATATTACCAGATCTACAGCATGTACAGTAGGCTTATATTGAATTTGAAATGATAGAACTGGATGTAATTTGTCACAGCCCTCGTCATCAAATTTGCCCTCAAATTACACCTATTTATGGTTGCCAGGCTACGACACTATCCCGGTGCTCTGTGAATAAAGCTAATTGCATAGTTTAATGTCACCGCCATGATAATTTAGAAAAATATAGTCCCCAAAATAAACTGCTACACAATTTTTCTAAAGCAAATTATCCCCTGAACCATGGGGTGAAATATGGACGTGATATTATTGAGAAGGTTATTAACTTCATTTCCTTGTTGATAATACACGTCAGCACTTGACCCTGTTGATCGACCTTGTTAACACGTGGATCCTGGTCTACTTTAAATTTTTTGAAAAGCTGCAGCTCGGGGGGGGGGGGTCAGGACCGCTCTGACCCCTCCTGTATACACAATATTCACCCGTCAGGATTTGAGATAGGCCCACAGATCTATCTTTTCACTTTATATTATCAGTATTTTTACACCAGTAAAAACACATTATGCAACATTATGCTTACTTATCAATCTTATCATGATTATTGAGCATTTTTGTTTCCACATTTATTCGCCCTTTGCTCCTCATTGACTGGATATTTTTGCCCTATTATCAGATTATCTGAATATTTGTCGCGATGCTGGCTTTTATCAGTGGATTTTTATGTTACCGTGGCATTCTTTGCATGTTATCTGGAAAGTTTAGTCCTAGTATTTGTGAGCAGGTCAGGATATAGCGTTTCCCTGGATATAAAAGAGTGTATCTGCAACTTTACAAATTGTCAGATATACCCTTTCATAAAAAAATGAAATGAATCGGGCTTTAGGCCACCTTTGTGCACATATAGGCTAAACTGGGCCAGGAGAACCTCCTGAGGATTGTGAGATGATTGAGATGACACTGTCCTCCAGACACAGGATTCGAAATTCGAGCCCTGGCGGTCTGAGGCCGAGCACGCTACCTCTCGGTCACGGAGGCTCCCCACAATACTAACTATACCCTTTCATATCCAAGGAGACGATTTCATCCTATCATGTGAGGTTGTCCTGTCATGATTTTAGAGTTTTCCCAGCACGCACGAGATGTCGATCCAATCAATGTATCAATGTTGTGCCAGCGTCGTAGACAATGACACAACATTGATACAGCATTGGGTCGACATTTCCTGTTTGCTGGATACCAGGATCCACGTGTCAACACAGATTTTGGACGTCAGACTCTGACGTCCAAAGTCGACCCCCCCCCCGCACTGAAAGAATTAAATATTTATAATGAGATAATGACCATGGACCCATAACCATGATAACATAGGTATTCAAATGAAGCGCAAAGAGCTAACTTAGACATTTATGATGATTTCAAATTGAAAAAAAACACATTTTGTTCCAATGTTTTATACAAAAATATTTCAGCGTTGTGAGGGTTTATGTTGTTGCCCAGCATTGGCCCAGCATTGACCCAACATTGGACGGACGTATTGTGTTTGTAGGGTTTATCATTTTCTGGATAGTTTTGTCCTAGTTTTGTCAGGACTATTATTTATGAACCTGTCAGTTGTTGGAGAGATTGTCATGATTTTAAAGTAGACCAGGATCCACGTGTTAACAAGGTCGATCAACAGGGTCAAGTGCTGACGTGTATTATCATCAAGGAAATGAAGTTAATAACCTTCTCAATAATATCACGTCCATATTTCACCCCATGGTTTATCATGTTTATAAATCATTTCTTATCAGGTCTGGCTTATCCAATATACATGATATATAGCAAACTGGAGGTGCTGGCCCAATGTAGCCGTGTCGTCCTCTCCGAGGCCGTGGATTGATGTATTTGCTTTACCCCGAAAAATCCAACATAGCGGTGACTAAGAGCGATCTCGACCCCAAGGTCCGAAAAATGTCCATAGCTCTTTAATGACTGTGCGAGCTCTGAGCTGAGCATGCGGGCATGTAACTGAAATGTTACTGATTAAAAAAAAAAACATTTTCGACCTGATTACCCCACGACTTTCTTAGATATGACAGTCCAAAGAAATGTACCACGATTTTGTACGGGGTCAATCTGTGGCTGAAACCTAGGCCCAAGTGCTATTACATCGTCTATGACGCTGGACCAACCATGCCAATCTTACACCACTATTTGGCCAATGCCTTGTGATAAGGCCAATGCCTTGTGATAAGGTCTACTCCCAAAGGCGTACACCGCAGGTGACGTCCATGTACACCAAAGTGATTAGACTGTTCATTATGTATAGATATTGTATTAAATCCCAGCAAACACGAGACGTTAATCCGATGTTGGTTTGATGCTGGTCCAGCGTCTGCGACGCTGAACCAGCATCAAACCAACACTCGTTCAATATGTCGTGTTTGCTGGCATATACATACGCTGTTAAAACTGTTGGTTTATTGCTGGTCCATCGTCTATATGGACCAGTTCAACATTAAGCTATCATTGGGCCAACGTCATCTGCTTGAACAGTTCGTTATTTTAACCATGATAACGGTAAACACATCACTTTAGCGCGTGAAACAAAAAATATGTATAGTATATGTTTTTTCAATTTTACTTGTAAGTGTAATTACCATGTATATAAATTTTATCCTGGATGTCGAACTTAGTTAGGGTGCTGGTCTCCTGTATTCGATAATCTGATGTACACAATTTTACTTACAATTGCATATTTATATGATTATTGTATATATTTGTGTATATAAAGCCTAATAAATAAATAAATAAATAAATAGGTGAACCATGGAGAACTCGAGACGTTGACCGAATTGTGTAGCTGCTCCAGCATTAAGCCATCATGGGGCCGACATCACGCCTCAGACCGAC
This sequence comes from Flabesymbios commensalis, assembly GCA_964017125.1. Lineage (NCBI taxonomy): Eukaryota > Metazoa > Annelida > Polychaeta > Terebellida > Flabelligeridae > Flabesymbios > Flabesymbios commensalis. The sequence goes on along the minus strand of OZ024902.1, from coordinate 7,917,300 downwards.
AAGGCTCAAATTTCGAATCCTGTGTCTGGAGGGCAGTGTCATGTCATTTATCTCCCCATCCTCAGCAGGTTGTCCTGGCCCAGTTTAGCTTATAGTGCTGAGACTTATCATGCTTATTGGCAGGGACACATGTATTTTTGGCTGGGATACATGTATTACCATCTATATAAAATGCGTTTGTTGTTTCCTGGAAATAGATTTATTTGGTGAACATAGTCATGCTTGTATACACCGTACTGTGAACCAAAAAGGCCCATCATTAAATTTCGTGAAATTAATCCCAGTGGAACCCCTCACCCCCCGGCCTGTAGGCCCTATGTAGCCCATAATTAGTGATCATTAAATATGGCTAAAATAAACGATCAAATGCCAAATCATGAAAATCACCAAAAATAAATAGAACGCGGAAATGATGTGGTTTACATTACTGATATTATAATAGAAGACTTGTGAGCGGAGGTCACAACATCTCATATGTCACCATCATATGCATCGTCAGTCACGTAACGTCATTATCATGGCGTACCCATCCAGCACACGTGAGACGTAGCCCCAGCGCTGGGACAACGTCTTGTGTTTGCTGGGTATCGCCCAGCATATACAATCCTTTGACGTATAAAGACGCACCCTGCCCCGCAAAGGGTTAACATGTTAACGCTGAAGATTGTGATGAATTGCAAGCATACACATACAACAACAAGCTGGCAATGTAAAAAAATATGTGTGCTCTCAATATAGACATTGTTATTATTTCGAAAAAGATATTTTGTTGGCGGCCATCTTGAATATTCATATTTGCCATAAGGGATTTTATTCTGAAAACAGTGTACAACAAAATTATGAGTCTTTGTCAATTAGAAGAACTCAAAATATTCTGCACAATGTCATTTTCATGGCGTTGTATTTGTAAAATTTGTCAACCTGTACAGTATTTTGTGTTCTGTGACCGATTCTTGCCCACTACCCAGGAAAACGATATGCTGGGTCAGCTTTGGCCTGCTGCTGGGCCAACGCGGGCCTGATGCTGGGCCAACGCGGGCCTGATGCTCAGCCAACGCGGGCCTGATGCTGGGTCAGTGGCGTAGACATTGGGCCAGCTTCAGGCCAATATTCAGTGTGCATCGCATTGTTTACAGGGTATTGGTTGATTATTTACCACAAGTTTAATTATTATTGATAGCGTCCAGGATTGTTCTTTATTTCTCAGTAACTTATTGACATCCTAGATCCATATTATGATTGGTCTCTGTTAACTCTGGTAAAATTCCGCGGGCGGGCGTGGGCCTGGTGCAGTGGTTAAAGCAGCCTGCTTGGAATAACACCCATTCATTTAATTTAATTTATTAAAATACCGTATAATATATACCCAGTAAGTACAAAACATTTGTACAAAATACCGTATAATATATACCCAGTAAGTACAAAACATTTGTACAACATTTATACAATATTGGACTAACGTCGATGACGTTTGGACGACGTTGTATAAATGTTATACAAATGTTTTGTGTTTACTGGGTATGTATGTCTACATTACCTGATTACAGGCGAATTTCAGACGAAATAATATACACGTAACAGTATCACTAAAATGTGTAACATACATGTATCTTGTGGTGGACATCAGGACATGGTAGATGCTCAGTTAATCAAATAATTCGATTTGGGAGATATCTATTTTTCATAAATAATATTTTTTCTGATTCATTTGAAGCTGGAGATTGCGTTAGCAATTTATTCAAAATATGAATTCAATTTCCTCGTTGAGACATTATTCCAATGAGATATAAATCTGTCATCATAAAATAATATAAATATAATCATGATAATTGATCAAACAATGAGGCAGTAATTCATTGCGCAATCGATCGTACGCTCAACGGATTTTGGGGGAACTTCTTTACGAATGGCAATGAATCCAGATTCTGTATCTCACACAGAGTCTGTTATTACGGACCATTATAAGCTCCAGTCATCGCTGTTTACTCAATCCCTAAAATAATGTAAACAGCGTGAATCATCCCCACATATCCAGTCTTTCCACCACACATCCCCCACACCTAAAAGATAAACTCCAGGCTTCTGCACAGCACAAGCTACAAGGTCTCCTGAACCTAGGATAAACACTGAGAAGCATAATGTATACAAAGATAACTGCATTGAAACAATGTTTATCTAATGCTTGTCCAATGTTGCAAACGTTGGCTAAACATAAAACCAATATTAGATCAATATGGCGTTTTTTTAATCTCTTCTATTTACTTGTCTGATAGAGAGACACCAACCACCTGGTAACCATGGTTATATATGTAGGGTGTTATCCACTGGTTGTTTAGAACATGGAGAAAGTCGACTTCTAGTAAACCATATCGTCGCCTCGGAGCTAAAGGATCCTATCTGACACTTGTTAGAGTGGCAGATAGGATCCTTTAGCTCCGAGGCGACGATATGGCCTACATGAAATTAGAAATGTTTTGTTACAAAAAAACGTGGTTCCTCAATCTTTAAATTAGTGTTTTACCGAAGCCAAAAAGACTGTAAATGATTATCATTGACATATATTCCACAAGCACACGCCCTATTTAATATAATAACGATGATCTACAAGTCCGGTGTGGACTAATCATGCTAATCGACATGAACCACCATGGATCTATAACATATTGTTTTTGTACTGGTAAACAAATCTGATACAATATAATTATATGGATATTGATGAAAATAATAAGAAAACACAGTAGCGACACAAAACATTGCCATGCAAAATTATTTATAACCAGCGTCCACTATTATTTATCAACTGAGTTGACATTGAGACTGTTACCATGGTTACTGTATGTCTTTATCAGCTAGTAATAATTTACAGGACAGTTGTTATGACTTGTACTCAAAATAACTAGTGATGGCACGAGTGTCGTTTTCTAATAGACGGATTCCAAATTTTAATAGTAGATTTGATTTAGTGTAAAATTAGAGATATTTGTCAATATTAAATACGTTTATTCTATATATATGACAATAATCAGGGAAAATTTATTGTGAAAATGATTGATCAGCCACTTTTCTGTTCAAACTCTCAATCAGAATCTGACATCCGTAGACCTCAGATTCTGACGTATAAAAACGGTCCCGCACTGAAAGAATTTAAATATTTCTTATTGTCGTAGACCCTTAACATAGGTATTCAAATGAATCAGGAAGAGCTAACTAAGACATTTATGATGATTCCAGATTGAAAAAAAATATATATTTCAGCGTTGTCAGCGTAAATTAAGGCGTTAAATTGATTCCCAGAGCCCTGTGGACTGACGTCACTTGTTCATGCTGTTTTTTGTGTGTGGACAGGTGGACAGGTGTGGACAGGTGGAGTGTTGTGTCATTGGGTCACGCTCACACACAGGGGCTTAGCCTTAATATCTGCTGGCATAATGCTGGGCCATCGTCGTACACGCTGTGCCAGTATTATGCCAGCATTGGGTCAACGTTTGTTGTTAGCTGATGTGTTTTGTGTCATCAGGTCTCGTTCACACACGGGCTTTTAGCGTCAATCCATCTCCTTTATTTACACAATCTCCATCTTCATCCATCCAGTTGTCTGCTACCGGGAGACCACCGTGGTCTGATGGTCTGACCTGATGGGGCAAGGTGTAAATGTGTTGTGTTGTGAGTGTTGTGTTTGCTTCAACCCTTCCAGTGCGGGGACCTACTGTAGACCCCTGAATCTGACGTCTATAGACATCAGATTCTGACGCATAATGTCGGTCCCCGTACTAAAGGAATTAAAAAAAATACAATGGCCGTAGACCCATAACATCGGTATTCAAATGAATCGGAAAGAGCTAAGTAAGAACTTTATGATGATTTAAAGTTGAAAAACCCTTTGAGTTCTTGGTTTATACAATAATATTTCAGCTCTGTAAGGGTTACTCCACTAAAGACTGTATTCTGATAGAATCTGAACAAATAGCACTCACAACTGTGATGCTGTAAATGAGGAAATCAACTAACCTATATTGGATCTGGAATCACATGTAGCATATATGCATCCCTGCAAAGTGACACCATGCTGGAATCGCTCATGTAAACTAAAACCAGAACAACTCATAATATCCTGTAGTCATCATGCTCGATATATGCATCTATATACAAATGTGCAAGCTATTAGACCAGCTTTAACCTAACCCTTTCAATAGGGGGACCGTTTCTATACGTCAGAATCTGAGGTCTAAAGACATTTGATTCTAAGGTATGTAAACGGTCCCCCACTGAAAGAATAAGGATATTTCTCATAGGTATTCAAATGAAGCGGACATATCTTACTAAGACCTTTATGATGATTTTTAATTATTAGGAGATCACAATAATTGGCAGAAAAAACACAACAGAATAAGGAATGGCACAAAAACGGTGACAAGAAAAACGTTATCCCAGGAACACTTACATAAAATACAGTCAGCTGCTGCATCTTATTGAAAAAAACAACAGAAAAGGAAACGACGAAAAAAAATATCGATTGCATTAAAACACAACCCAAACGACTCGGCAAAAAACTCAGCAGTGAATTACGTTACAAAATCAATGGCTATCATCAGAAAGTGTGTAGGCCTGACCCTTAATAAAAAATTACAACGCTGAAATATTTTTTTTTAAACTAAGGAGAGCAAATGTTTTTTTTCAATTTGAAATCATCTTAAATATCTTAGTTAGCTCTTTCTGCTTCATTTGAATACCTATGTTATTGGCCTACGCGGCCAATATAAATGTTTCACCCTTTCAGTGCAGGGATTGACTTAGCCATATAAAGTCGGTCCTGCATTGAAAAGGTAAAATAAAACAACATTATCCCAAATTTATTATGGAAACAATAGATTTCAATATGAGAAATGGAGCCCCGTCTGATGAATTCGGTGAGAACCTTTGTTCGCCGATGTTTATCAAACGTCATTTAAATCCCTTAGCAAATCTAACGCAGCTATTGAGTGATTGCTGGTCAATGCCATCTGATAAAATCGTGTTTCGAGCAGATGTACATTCACATGTAATCACTTTCTTTTCAAATTAAAATAGTAAAATCATAAAGTTGATAAAAAAATACGAAATGCCAGGCTTGTTTTTTCTAATATTTCTAAAATCAATGTGTTTTCATTTATATTTATTAATATAAATAAATTAGAAATAAAAACTCATTACTGATGTGAACTTCGGCTTACGTACAGTTTGTGAAATGGCAGACTGAAGTGGTTTTCATTTTTGCTGATTAAATTCAGACATTTAATCCGCTCAGTGTTCTCAGTGGCTAACATTAGAATATCACCGTAGTTTGTCCTACTCTGTCAATGTGTGGAATATATTAATCAAAATATGATGTGGAATATATTTTAATAACAACCACCTGCAAACAACATGTTGCTGGTGTGATGTTATTAATTTGACATAGGGGTTGGGGGCTAGTTTAAATTCTTAGCATTGATACCATCAGTAATTATAGTTATAAAAATATAAACTCATTCGATGACAGTTTATACTATACTATATAAAAAACATGTATTTTTTTATATCATCCAGCCGTTCGTCCTTCGTCCGTCTGTCCGCGTCTCATTTCCGGAACGGATCTCGAAAACCCATGTTTTTTTATATTGCATTTGTATATGTGCTTTTTCGGGTTTATGAAATGACCAATCATCGGCCATAATTAACTGTATGGCTGATATCTGCCAATTCGTGACCATTACCATGATAACTACAAAACAAAATTTGCAGTTTCTGGTAGGGATATATTTATGCCCTGATATATTCCAAATCGATCAAATTCAAAATGGCCGACTTGAGGCTATTATTGACTTTAATATGTGCCATATAGATGATTGGTACAAAACAAAATCTGTGGTTTCAGTGAAGGATATACCTTTAAAAATGTCAACTTGATCAATTTATAAAATTGCTGACTTGCGACCATCATTGCCTTCCATATCCGTAATATGCCCGGTAGTCTGTGCTAGATAGGTAGATCATTATTGTGAAACAGAATGTGAGACATCAGGGATGTATGCACCCTGTAAAATTCCTATCACGCGGGGGGGGGGGGTATGGTGGCCGGATAACCTCTTGCTATTTTCTATGTCACCTTATTCTCTATGTTACGTATACAAGTACAGTGAAAGGACAAATATGATAAACGTCCCTCTTGTTGTTGGTTTGGTTCATGTTTATCGTAGTATTCCATGTCACCTTGTACAATGTGGTAGAGAGTTCTCATATTGTATATATAGAATACTAGTCTAGACAGCCTCAGGACAAGGTTATCATGAGTATAATACCTGTCCCCCCTTATGGTGTGTAGGTCGAGAGTACTTATAAATATACAATTCTGATCTACATTATCGTGAGTGTAATACTTCTCCCTCTTATTCTGTACTCATTGAGTGTAATACTTGTCCCTCTTATTCTGTACTCATTGAGTGTAATACTTGTCCCTCTTATTCTGCACTCATTGAGTGTAATACTAGTCTCTCTTATTCTGTACTCATTGAGTGTAATACTAGTCTCTCTTATTCTGTACTTATTGAGTGTAATACTTGTCCCTCTTATTCTGTATTTATTCAGTTATTGAGTGTAATACTAGTCCCTCTCATATGTACTTATTGAGTGTTTATCATAACCGTAATGTCAAGTTAACATTAAGTAGCCACCTCGAGATAATAGCCTACATTTTTTGACGGCTTGTCAAATTGTTGTCAATTAGCAGAACATTTAATACTAGTTTACAGCTGACAAGTTCAGATTACGACGAGTGAGATACTAGTTATTTATGATAATCACATTGTCAAGTTGACATTAACCCTTGCAACGCTGACATATTGTTGTGTAAAACATGGAGACCAAATGGGTCTTTTCAATTTGAAATCACCATAAATGTCTTATATATATATAGTTGGCTCATTCCGCTTCATTTGAATACGTATGTTATAAGTCTACGACCATTATAAATATTTTTACTCTTTTAGACGTCAGAATCTGACGCCTATAGACGTCAGAATCTGACGTGTATGGACGGTCCCCGCACTGAAAGGATGTATGTAAAATACTAGTATACACATGGCGAGGTTATCATGAGTGGTATACTACTCCCTCTTAGTCTCTACAGTACCTATTGTGTATATAGTATACTAGTATACACAGGGAAAGGTTATCATGAGTGGTATACTACTCCCTCTTAGTCTCTACAGTACCTATTGTGTATATAGTATACTAGTATACACAGGGAGAGGTTATCATGAGTGGTATACTACTCCCTCTTAGTCTCTACAGTACCTATTGTGTATATAGTATACTAGTATACACAGGGAGAGGTTATCATGAGTGGTATACTACTCCCTCTTAGTCTCTACAGTACTTATTGAATGTAATACTTGTTGGTTTATGATAATCATAATGTCAAGTTCACATTCAGTAGCCCCTTCATTTAATTATACTATATGTATAGTTTATGAGACTTTACTAACCATCTTGTATGTATAATTGTATTTTAGTATATGTATATATTTTTATGACACATAAGTCTGTTGCACTGACTTTTATGCATGTCACTACAATATCTGTCTGTCTGTCTGTCTGGCCCAACCTGCGTGCAGGGTGTACTCCCTGAGAACGAATACAACAGAAGTCTCTACAGGGTGGTCTGGCCCAACATTACATCGACATTGGGCCAACGTATGTGTTTTCAAGGTTAGATTAGGACGTGTGCCATACTTCATGTTAAGTACCTGGGTAATACTTGTTTATGATGATGACTGTTACAGTCAGACATTAAGTACTCATGATACTAGTTTATGCTCCCTTGTATTTTTTTAAGCTCGCCCATTGTCAATTAGTAAAACTTTTAATAATTAGTCCAACATCATGTCAGCATTGGGCCAACATCTCGTGCTATGTTACAATATACACTACCTTAATGTCTATATGTTCTCGGTTATAATTGAGTATTTACAAGGTTTAAAACCAGCAGTTTATATAATATTTGTGTATGATAATGACGACCATACTGTTGGCATTGACAATTTATGATAATAATCAATATTGCAGAATTATCATATATTGTTTAATTTCATTTGTACTACACACGCATCATGCTACTTGTATTATTTTTAGGTTAATGTAGCACACAGACTAGTGGTCTATGTTGAATGAATGATACACTTTTATCTATATTTCTTTCACGTGCACACTTGTTATTGTGCAGACTGCTTATCGTTTTCGTTAACCCCTTGACCTTCAAGCCTGACTTTACAATTGTCATCGTAATCCACCACAAGTCACGAATTGCAGTCGCAATTTTCGACTTGTAGTGGACGACGATGACTTCAAGTGGGTAGCTAATGGGAATAAATATCAGTTTTATTAAAACAGTTTCATAAAAATGTTCCCTATAAAATCCATTGGTGTAGGAAATCAAGTCCTTCTTCATATTAATATATACAAGGTTTTAAAAGAGAAGGTTATAAAAGAGATGCAAAAATGATGATTTTATGCATTTTGAGAGTTTAAAGGGTTAAATCTTGTTCCGACACATTGAACCAATGCTATTTTGATGCTGGACCAACGTCGCATACGTTGGGCCAACATTAAAACAGCATTGGCTCAATGTTATGCTAGCTAATCCGGCAAAAACTGAACATTCTCCCAATGCTGGTATAATGTTGGCACATCGTCTGTAATGCTGGACCAAAAATGTGCCAAGATTGTGTCAACGCCTCGTGTTTGGCTGGAGGATAATGTATAGACCTACTAGTAAGTACCATATTTAATGGATTAATCGATTTACTTGATGTATGTCGTGTACAGGGTTATAAAATGGACCATTTAACAGGTTTATAGCCAGAGGTCAATGACCTTCAGCCCCCCCCCCAATACTTATACACGCCCCCCCCCCATACTGACAGTAATTTGCCCAACTCGAGGAGCTTCCGTGACACCTCCAGCGTGCTCAGCCTCAGACAACCGAGGCTCGAATACAGTGTCTGGAGAGCAGTGTCATCTCATCATTCTCAGGAGGTGATCCTGTTCCTAATGGGTATCATGGCCCATTCATTAATTCATTCATTCATTCATTCATTCATTCATTCATTCATTCATTCATTCATTCATTCATTCATTCATACATGCATTCATTCATTCATTCATTCATTCATTCATTCATTCATTTATTCATTCATTCATTCATTCATTCATTCATTCATTCATTCATTCATTCATTCAGTCATTCATTCATTCATCCATTCATTCATTCATCCATTGATTTATGCATCAATTAATTAATTAATTAATTAATTAATTAATTAATTAATTAATTAATTAATTAATTAATTAATTAATTAATTAATTAATTAATTAATTAATTAATTAATTAAATAATTAATTAATTAATTAATTAATTCATTCATTTATTCATTCATTCATTCATTCATTCATTCATTCAACTATTCATTCATTCGTCAGTCCGTACGTCCGCTCACCCGTTCGTTCGTTCGTCCGTCCGTCCGTCTGTCCGTATGTCCGCCACTTTTAGCACTATTACTTGTTTCGCGTAACTGGAATGCACATTAAACTTCACAAAGAGGTTAATCATGACTAAAGCTTGTCCCATTTCACATTTGACCTTTCTGTGACCCCTATGACCTTGACTTTTTTCAGATCGACAATTTTTCTCGTTAACGCAATTCACTCAACATTTTTAAACGGATCGTTCCAAAATTTATACCATACATCCATTTCACTAATAGCTCGGATGAGTTCGAAATTGGGTAAGATTCGGACTGAAATTAGGTCATGGCGGCCAAAATTGCCGATTACCGGACATAATTTTTTTATTATGCGTAATATCTGGAAAACCAGACCAGATAGCTAGACCATTACTATTAAACAAAATGTGCAGTTTCAGGTAGGGATATACCATAAAAAATTTCAACTTGATCAAATTCAAAATGGCCGACCTGCGGCAAATTCTGATCGACAAATTTACTCGATAACGCGATTCACTCAACATTTTTTTATGTCTCGCTCCAAAATTTTTACCATATATCTATTTTACCAATAGTTCAAATGAGTTTAAAATTGGGCAAGATTCGGACAGAAACTAGGTTATGCCCACCAAAATGACCAATTATCGGCCATTATTTTTTTCATATGCGTAATATCTGGAAAACCCGACCCGATAGCTAGACCATTACTATAAAACAAAATGTGCAGTTTCAGGTAGTATCAGTGACATATTAAAAAGCGAATTTGGGGTTCTACAAGGCGGTATGCTCAGTCCCAAACTATTCACGGAATTTTTACAAGACATATCCGCATCATTTGACCAAGATCAAGGTATCGCTGTGGACACCTTACTAATGGTATATCTATTATTTGCAGATGACCTTGTCCTTTTTTCAGAATCTGCCGAGGGATTACAAAAACAGCTAACTGCCCTGTTTTCATATGCTTCCCTATGGCATATCATAGTTAGCATTCCTAAAACAAAAGTTCTTATCTTTAATGAACGTTACACAACAGTATGCGGAAGCTTCCACTATGGTGATAACATTATAGAAAAGGCTGAACAATATAAATACCTTGGTGTAGTGTATAGCACCAAGTCCGCTAATAACGTGTTAAAAGAAACTTTTTCTCACTTGCTTCCCAAGCTGAGAAAGCAATCTTTGCTCTACGTAAACAGTCCCGTCCTGTGGTCGGTAAATTGTCACCCACTATTGCGTTCAAGGTATTTGATTGCCAAATATTGCCCATACTAGAATATGGAAGTGATATATGGTATACAAGCGATGATGTTAACGATCTGGAAAAAATCCATCTAAAATTTATTAAATCCACACTTGGCGTTAGAAAGCAAACACCTACTCCTGCAATATATGGGGACACGGGTCGATTTCCACTGATCATCCGGCAACACATAAAAGCTGTAAAATATTGGTGTAGAATTCTAAAATTATATCGGAGCCATCCAGTCAGAAATGCCTACAATATGCTACTTGAGCTAGATGCCATTGGCTTCACGAACTGGTGTTCCCGTATTCGCTCTGTCCTCGAACGAACCGGGCTTGATCAAACTTGGGAATCACAGATTATTGGGGATACAAATAAATTCATGCTTTCATTTAAAGAATCAATAGTTAGAATATTTACACAGCAGTGGCGAAAAGATATTGAGAGCTCGAGTAAGCTGCGCACATATGCATTAGTAAAAAAATATTTCTGTGTTGAACCATATATCTTGCACATAAGGGGGAACCACCTCATAACAGCAATGGCGAGATATCGAATGAGCTCACATGATCTAAATATAGAAAGAGGACGATTCAATAATCCAATCACTCCAAAAAATCAGCGAATATGCACAAGGTGTTAATTAAACGAAATTGACGATGAAATACATCTTCTTCTCCACTGTTGCGCTATGAAGAATGAACGCGAAATCTTGTATGATTCTGTAGCCGCAATTATCAATATACAACCGACAAATGAAATGTTTCTAGGAATTATGACATCTAGAGACATAACAGTGGTGAAGTCACTAGCGCAATTTATTTATGGTTGCTTTAAACAAATTAAGGCCTAAAACTAATAAATCTGTCACCTGTCGCTATATTATTCATATTATCATGCCCTCATGATCTGACTTTTGGCATATTTTGGAAGATCATTTGTACACTTATTTGTACACTTTTCTGATCCGAAAAATAATATAATCTCAACTTTTTTTTCAGTACCGGACATTCGGTCCATATTTGCATAAATTCAAGATGGCGGACAAAAACCACAAACGTGCACAGGAGAAGCAAAATGAGTCATTGTCTCAATTGTGTGCCATTACCGTTTACTGCAAAGGGCTGTGCCCCTTTCTAAAACCCAAGAATATAGTTTTAGAGCAGCCGCGCGTGAAAAATAAGTCACTTTTTAGGGTGAAGATAGTCTTTTTTGCTAGAGAAAAACACATAAAATACAAATAGCCAACAAAATTCCACATGGATAATTCAATAAATCTATTCGCAGCAATTCTACATCAGCCCTTTGACCAAAATTCCATTATATACCAGTCCAATAAATACTATAAAACGAAATGTATGGTTTCAGTGAGGGATACATATATACCCTCTTAATGGCAACTTCCTGAAATAAAATAAAAATGCTGACTTGCGACCATCATTGACTACAATATCTGTAATATACACAGTAATCAGTGCTATTTAGGTGGATCATTGAAAATCAAAAAAATATTTAAAATGACCGATTTATTTAGATTTTCACATTTGAAGTTAATAATCTTGCTTTGTGGGCGCGATAACTTCAAAGGTTTCCCATGTATCCTGCTCAAATTTGTAACATGCATGCTACTCATAACCAGTTCTTGGACAATTTCAATAATGTTTTTCACTTTTAAATGATGATTAGAGGCTGAGGCCTATTTCCGTCGCCGACCGGCCTTGTTAATTCTGTGATATACGATTCAATAGATTCCCCATTTTGTTGTGTTCTTTTTGGTAACATGTGATATTCGCCCCTCAGCATAGTAGTCCATCATTGTAATCATTGTTGTTGTGGACATTTGCACAGATTCATTAGGTTTTGCAATTTTAGCTTTTGCTTCAGCTGAATCAAAAGGCAGATCAAGGGTGTTTAACACCTTCTGGGCATCAGGGCCCACAGCAGTACGGAGAAGAGCTGCTTGAAATTCATTCGGACGCTCATTTTATACTTTGCAGAATACAGTAAGCCTGCCATTGTTGTTTCCACTGCATACAATGCACCCTCAGTGCTTTATCCATGTTGAGAACGCCAGGCGGTTTAATACCTTGTATACTGGCATACTTCATTCTCGTATCTCCATCACTTTCAGACATGGTGAAAACAGAAACAGTTGACCTCATATATATAAAAATCCAAAATTAGATAATCCAATTATATTTCACCACTCGCTGCCGCCATGTTTCAAGTTCTTTATCATAACTTTATATACAGTGTGGGCGATGTGTCCTCGTCAACTGTAAGTACACAACTGGGCTGCATTATAACAGTACCGGCGACATAGCACAGCGGCTTCAGGACAGGGTCAGAGGTTGGTAGATTGATGACTAGCAGGTGGACTACATCTGCTAGGACTAAAGTGATAGTAATATTTACGATTACTTACTCAAACATGGAAACAGGGTGGTATACACTGTAATATACCACTAGATGTTGACCCAATGCTGGCATGATGTTGGACTGATTATTAACAGTTTAACTAATTGGCAATGGGCGAGCTTAGGGGATATAAACTAGTACCATGAGTACTTAATGTCTGACTGTAACGGTCATCATCATAAACTAGTATTACACAGTCACTTAACGTTACCATCAACACTGATAAAGTATGGCACAGATCTTAACATAGCGGTCATCATCATAAACAAGTATTACACATGTACTTAACATAAAGTATGGCAAACATCTTAACCTAACCTTGAAAACACGAAACGTTGGCCCAATGTCGATGTAGTGTTGGGTCAACGTCAACGGCTTGCCTAACTGTACAATGGGTCAACGTTTCTAGTTTACCTTGTCACACAAACTGTCATGATTATCTCTCTTCTTGCAGCCTCGTCTGTCAGCCATGGCATGGAGGCTAGATCCGCCACAGGTACTTAATGTCAACTTGACACTGTGATTATCATAAACTAACAAGCACCCATCGGCACCAGTCCAGTCTCAATACACGCAGCCGCAAATCACATGACAGAGTGAAGATGACAAGTACAACACACATCGTGAACTGAACTTGCCACTTATTTGAATATGCATAATTCCTCAACTAATGTGTTGACTGATCAATAGAGACATACAGACAGACAGACAGATATTTTATTGACATGAATAATATACCTATAAATTCCTTGCTGAGACTGATTTAGAGCCAAACATTATGTAGCCCGTGTTATAATGGATAAGGAGGCTCTCCTCAATATTGAATCTTTCCGAGTGAGCAGGGGAGAAACATTTTATTTCTTTGAAATTAGAAGGCCAGAGTGGCTTTCGAACCCGTGATCTCCGACTTTCCAAGCAGGCAGCTTCAACCAATGCACCAGGGCACCCGCCCTTCCCCCAATATAGCTGTTGTTTGTTTGGTGAGCAGTAAATAGACATCGACGCGCCGTCCTAATGGGCTTGAGTAATGGATGACTATTCTACTTTATAAAATCGATCAATCGGTGGCGACTATATTCCTTGTACATTCGTTTAATTTCTAGCTTGGCTGCTTTACATGCAATAGTTGAGACCAATTTACAGCTAAATAATATGTTATTTTAGATGTAGCCTGTGTTATATTCAAATAATGGTAAAATACCCAGATGACACTTTACACTCAAATATGAATGTATCTTATAATTATGATTATTATTACCTATCTGCTAGAACCTCAAGTCACAAAGTGATAGTTGTAGTTGTATATCAGCCATTATCGTATAACATTCAATTTAATTCTAACCATGTCAAATTTTATAAAATATAACGACGTTTATGTCGCGCAGGGCCACGCGCTGCGCGCTCATTCACATACAGCACTCACTTTACTATGTGTTTTTCTCTTGATGGTGTGGCAGTGTTTCGCCACGCGTTACGTGCTCATTCCACACGGCACTCACTTTGTGTTTTTCTGTTGCAGGCGGCCCAGTGTTTGATGTCTGCCCACGCGACGACAGGGGTCGCGGCAATCACTTTACATGAGGACGCCTCGCCGCTTTCACTTCTTCATGTTCACAGGACAAGTGGGAAGGCGAGCACATCAGCGCCAACACACGACGACAGCCGCGAGAGGTACATGTAAAGCTGTAATCAGAGAGTGTGAAACACAACACAAAGCTCAGTCACTGTGAGTGTAACTGTAACATGTATATTATGACGATCAGTTAACTGTCGGCATTCCCTTACACAGTGTGACTGCTGTGACCAGTAATCATACCAACAGCAGCAGTGAGTGGGACTGAAAGCGGATTATCCCGAGTCATCAGTGACAATAACAACCACAGCAGATGCATGTAGTGGATTGTCTGGTGTGACGGGAGTAGCTAGGGGTAAAATATGTGTTGGGGATTACCTGATGTGACGGGAGTAGGCCTATAGCTGGGTGTAGTTATGTCTGGTGAGTGGGAGTGACGGGGGTAGGCCTATAGCTGGGTGTAGTTATGTCTGGTGAGTGGGAGTGACGGGGGTAGGCCTATAGCTGGGTGTAGTTGTGTCTGGTGAGTGGGACACGGGATCCAGGGAAAACGTGAACCACAATAACAAGAGAAAGAGAGGAACCAGATTACCTGTAGCTGGAATGACAGCAGCAGCAGTATCTGGCCAGCAGCATTAACAGGAATACAGCATTAACAGCAATAACAGGAATATATCCAGCAATAACAACATGTCAACAGAGATTTTTTCAGGAAGTGAATGATCCACATGATTAACGTAAAGGAATAGCGTAATCATGATGGACGTGATTTTAGGAATAAAAACATGTGAAGTATTTAATAGCAGGAGTATCAGAGAGGGATATGGTAATACCTGGGTAATATAACATTGTATCAGGAGCAGCATTCTCAGGATTATACGGAATAATAGGAGTATCAGGCTGAGGGAAGTGTACATCAGTAGATATGACATGGTTGGGCCAGAGTATGTCTCTCTGTCTCCATGGAGTATCAGGCAGAGGGCAGAGTGCGGTAGTAGACATAAGATGTATAGTATATAATATCTGTCTACGGCTGACATCCATCATGATCATCATGATATTCTGCTGTTTGGACGGATATAATGTGGAAGCCAAAGAAACAGTACAAATGACGTATAAAGGTGGGTGGATTCTAGTTTTGAACGTTTATATTCACACACCATATTATGTTTTTTAAAGAATAAATTATGGTATACGGTGTTTTACAGTGGTACAGTGAATAGAGATGGTGACACAATGACGGGCCAATATAGGATCAGAATCTATAGTGCTGGCCTATTAACCCATTCAGCGCGGGTACGTCGACTTCTGACGTCTATATAGACGTTAGATTCTGACGTGCAAAATCGTTCCCCGCACTAAAAGAATTAAAACATTTCTAACGGCTGTAGACCCATAACATAGGTATTGAAGTGAAGCAGAAAGAGTTAACTAAGTCAGTTATGATGATTATAAATTGAAAAACCTCAATGGTTTAATGTTGGGGCAACGTCGTAGACGATGGGCCAACATGAAACCGGCATTGGGTCAATGTCTCGCAATTGCTGTTTGCTGGGCTAATAGCGATGTCCACAACTGCAGTTGGTGACTTTATATGGCACGGGTCAATAGAGTTGAATAGGCCTACATCATGTACATACTCAGTGACAGTAGGCCTACTCATGTACTAGCACAAAGTACATATCTTATATTACATGCAACAGTTGGCAGTCTAACATTATGACATTAAGGTTCAGTCAAGGTGAACAGAGGTCATCATCATCATAACACACATACACCCTTTAACCATGTTGACAACAAACAGTATATACTGTAGATCTGGTATAAATTATTATTATAGCGCAACTAGAGAATAATGAAAAGTCGCAAATTCTTAACTTCGTGAAAAGACACACCCTTTGACAACAAACTAACAGTATATACTGTAGATCTGGTATAAATTATTATTATAGCGCAACTAGAGAATAATGAAAATTCGCGAATTATAAACTTCGTGAAAAAAACACACCACAAAAAACTAACAGTATATCTGTATATAGTTACATGTAGATATACAGCTATGTCATTTATTCACCATCAACATTTATCATGCTTATATATTATTAAGCAGCCCTCGCTGAGGCGGGCTGCTTACTGTATTCCACACGTACCGCCGCCGCCGCAGTTATTTGTTTTCAAGATAGCTACTAATCTATCATCTTCTGCTTCCTCATACTTCACATAGCCATCACATACCACTGGGGAATTGTTTTGGTGACATTTTGATCCCCACATCATCAACCCTTCGATTACTATGGCCACTAACGAAGAAATGCTAGTTGGCGCATTTCAGGAAAAAGTTGCCATCAGACCTTCTATTAATTTGGTAAATATGCTCAGCTATGTCAGCCAATGACCTGATTAACTTTTGGGATCAAACAATTTTTTAATATTCACTTAACTCAGGAAATGCAAAATGACTGGACCATGAATATAAAACAAAATGTAATCAGGTAATGTCTCACACAAAGATAACCCATGACAAAGTTCACACTAAAAAATCCAAAATAGCTGCAAGTTGGCCATTTTTTTTTTTTTTTTTTTTTTTTTTTTCACTATTACGGAAATCTTGCATGATAGCTGAGCTATGAGTTGCTGCTTCCTCATACTTCACATAGCCATCATATACCACAATTTTAAAATAGTGGTCGAGCGATAATGGAGGGCTGCTTTCGTGTTCGTTTCCGAACAACTCTTTCTAGTTTATATTACAACTAGTCATTCACTGGGAGATTTATATTATTGAATACGGCGACATTGATACTGTGTTGTATTAATGTTGGGGCAGCGTCGGAAACGGTGACCCAACATTAATACAATATTTGGTCTATATCTCATGTCTACGATGTCTACTGGGCTCAATATGAAAATATGTAAAGGTTGATTATTATTGAAACGTTTGACAACACAGTAGCAGTACATTTAAAACCGAGTTAACCATTTTTTTTTTAAATGTGAGCATGGTGAATACCAAACATAAATTGTCAGAAAATTTGTCCTCGCGTAATTCGAGAAAATTAAAATCTCACGAATATTACCAGATCTACAGTATTTGTGCGAATGCTTGGCAAGTCCACATAATCATCATAAACACTATCATTACAATTACCATGATTACATGTCACGTATTCCACACGTATTTATATGATAACCGGTACTATGATTTCGTAGATGTGTAATGTTTATTATGGTCACTTTTCTGCCCGCTGGCATTTTGACGTTATGTCCTTGACAAGTTAGTGCATACTGTACATGCTGTAGATCTGGTAATATTCACGAATTTTTAATATTCGCGAATTTCGCGAGGACAAATTCCCGAATGCAAGAATCTAGCAAAAAATATTATTATACATGTTGTTATAGCGCTACTAAAGAAAAATGAAAATTTGCGAATTCTAAACTTCGTGAAAAGTCCAAAAATCTGAAATTCGCGAAAATTTAAACAATCGAAAATCACCAGATCTACAGTATAGCCTATCCATTATATAGTACTATCACAATTATATGCCACCTACTCCCTCTGACACCCAGCCAACAAAATGACACAGTATTCAACATGTTCAATTATTCTAGAATTATTATTTTAAATATTCCTTTTGACAACCAACCAACATCACATGCTAACATTATCAGATTTTAAACTCTTGACACCCAGCAAAAGCGAGACGTTGGTCCGATGTTGTTTTACTGTTGAGCCAGCGTCGTAGACGGTGGGCCAACATTGAAATAACACCGGATAAATGTCTCGTGTCTTCTGGGCAGTCAATGAAAATATTTTCCACTGATCACTGGCGATTTGAGCAGCTTCAGGAAAGACAAGTATGACTTTAACAGTTTAACCCCTACAGCGGTGAAATACCAATGTTTTTTTTTCAATTTGAAATCATCATAAATATCTCTTCCCGCTTCTTTTGAATACCTACTGTACATGTTATGGGTCAACAACCAAATATTTTACTCTTTGAGTATGGGTCCGACTTTAGACGTCTAAATCTGACACCTCAGATTTTGACGTCAAAAGTCGGACCCCGCGCGGAAAGAGTTAATACGTTTCACGTGATCTGTTCTCAAAGGTTTCATTGATTGTTCACTTGACTCATCCAGGGCTTGAATCAGCTCGCGTGTCTTTTGAAGTACACACGACAAGCAGCATGTGCTTGAGGCAGATGTTTTAGTTTGACATCAATAGCCATAATAACACCAGCCAGGGACGCGTTTTATTGTATGTATTCTCGGATAAATATGAAACGAGCTCTAGATTTGCGACAATTGCAGACGATTTAACGAGTGGGCCGGTTAAAGCTAGTCATGTTAAAGAGGGAGATAAATGAGGAAAACTAGGAATTAGGTCACGAGAAGTTTGGACATAGGCGATGTATAAATGTACCAAAAACGAGGCCCTGACATAATCATTGACGTTCACGTGACCTTTGAACTACAACGAAAGAAGTATAATATTTCTAGTGGCCGAAGACCAATAACATAGGTATTCAAATGAAGCGGAAAGAACTGACTGAGACATTTATGATGATTTCAAATTGAATATAATGGTATCAGTAGAGTATATAAAACATTCAGCGCTTAAAGGGTTAACCCTCTAGTCTCCGTTTAATACAGATAGATGAGACTGGTTAAACTAAAAACACAAGACGTTGACCCAATGCTGGGTTAATCTTATACCAGCGTTGTAGACGATGAGCCAACATTAATCCAACATTGGCTCAACATTGGCTAATGCTTGCTGATTACTATCTGACCATTTAACAAATTGAATGCCAGATGGATATATGTTCAGTGTCACCTCCAATAGACCATGATGGACATAATATATTGGAGGTGACACTGAACATATATTCATACCGTGTTATAACATGTTATAATACACAGTGGCGGATCCGGGGGGGGGGGGACCCCGACACCCCCTTTCTTCAGATCCTGGATCCACCCCTGATACACAGATCAATTATGTTGAACTCCACATCATTTTCTCTGGTTGTCAATAGCTTACACCGCTGAACTTTGGTCTATATTAACTTTGCAATTCCCGAATTATCTTAGTTTATCCAGCTGAACTTTGGGCTACTTAAACATGTTAAACCTCCGCTCCTTGCATTAGTCTTTATCTGAGTATAAACACTGCTACATAATATGAATCTGAGTGTGAAGGTACATCCATGGAACACAAAGGATTAAATCTGAAGGTATCTTATGCATGTTATCAGTCTGGTTATCTGGTTATGTATCTGTGTAAGAACAAAGCCAAGAGTGTCTGAACCAACAATAATCTTACCCAATGTTGGCCTATAGTGACCCACTGTCTGAGACGCTGGCACGATGTTAGCATGGTTAGGCTCGCACTGGGTCCGTGTGTTGAGTTTATACAAGTGAGGAGAGTGAAGATAAACACAATGATTGCTCACATTTCCCAAAGTTAATTTTTTATTCATAAGTAGTATTTTATTCATAAGTATTAGTATGAAATTTGATTGTGAAGCCTATTTGCTGTTTGTCTTAACCAGTTAACCATGTTAACGTTTTTACAATGATATCGATCGTTAACATGGTTAATCTGTTAATCTCTACCATCTACCTCATATATAATCAGATTAATTATTAATTAATTACATTTCTTGTGATTATTTTATTTCTCTATTAAAATACACACAAAGACAATGAAGAATATCCCATATATTGCGCTTTAAAAGATTTGTATGGACGCATTTAAAGTTATGAATTTAACAGTTTAACACCTATTTATTTATGTATTTCTTACAGAGAATTTGTTCAAAAGTCGGACGTACCTGAATGAATTAGCCGTGAGCTGTGACCAGGGTCCGGTTTCTGATTCTGACCACTACCCTGCTGACACCTGGACATGTATAAATATGACGTCAGTATAACTAGCTGGGGGCTGTATATATGTATTCAGTTGACGTGCACCGCCGCCGCACTGTGACCATGGTCCAGTGTCTGATTCTGACCACTACCCTACTGAAACATGGACATGTATAAATATGACGTCATAATCGACAGTCAGGGGCTGTATATATGTATTTAGTTGACATACACCGCCGCCACACTGTGACAAGTGTCCGGTTTCGCTTACAAAGATTTTATATATTAATTCACTCGGCATATAGCATATTGCTGCCATTTGAAATATATCAGATGCTACCCTAAGCCAGTGGCTGAATAATGGACTTCTTAACCGACTGATTGATAGTTTTAGTAATTTCTAGCTCCCGCCGTCACCGTAGGTGAGACGGAGGGAGCTATGAATTCCGCCTCCTTTCTTTTTTTTTAGGATAACAATTTTTGGTATGTGGGTTACTTCCAGGTGGATAATAGACAGGTTAAAATATTTTTAATCGAAATTCAACATGCAAGGTCGCAGAGGAGAAAATGATGATGTTACCATGGTTACGGCGTTGGGCCGTTGGGCCGTCCGTGAACATTTCGTTTCCGGAGCATATCTCTGAAAGTACTGGTCCGATTGTCTTCAAATTTTACACACAACACCTCTAGGGGGTCTAGTTGTGCCTTTTGGGGTATATGAACTTTGACCTACTTTTGGTTCAGAACTATGACATATTTAGACGTTTTGACACACACTTCGTTTCCGGAGCAGATCTCGTACTGGGCCGATTACAGTCATATTGCACATACATGTTCTCTAAGGTCACTAGTTGTGCCTTTTCAGATTTTTGGACCTTGACCTTAAAGTTGACCCAGCACTTTGACCTAATTTATAACATCGGTAAATCCGACTGAAACATTTTGGTGAATATCATGAAAACCGCTCAAGATAGCTACACCATTACTTTAAAACAAATTGTAAGGTTTCAGGAGAGGATGCATCTTGAAAACTTTCAAGTTGATAAAATTCAAAATGGCCGCCCATCGGCCATTATTTACCTCGACAGGCCTGATATTGCGGAATATCATGAAAACCGCTCAAGATAGCTACACCATTAATATAAAACACATTGTAAGGTTTCAAGAGAGGATGCATCTTGAAAAATTTCACGTCGATTAAATTCAAAATGGCCGCTTATCGGCCATTATTCACCTCGACAGGCGTGATATTGCGGAATGTCATGAAAACCGCTCAAGATAGCTACACCATTACTATAAAACAAATTGTAAGCTTTCAGGAGAGGATGCATCTTAAAAAAATTCAAATCGATAAAATTAAAAATGGCAAATTGACAAATTTCAACTTGATCAAGTTAAAAATGGCCGCCTATTGGCCATTATTCACCTCGACACGCCTGATATTGGGTAAACATAATAGATAGCTAAACCATTACTATAAAACAAAATGTGAGATTTCAGGAGAGGATGCATCTTGAAAAAATTCGACTTGAACAAATTCAAAATTTCCGCCTTCCGGCCATTATTCACTTTCACATGGCCGTTATTTGGTAAACCGTGCTAGATGGCTAGACCATTACTATAATACATGTTAATGTAAATGGTATTTCAACAGTTTGTGTATTTCAGAAATTTGATCAAAGCTTGGAACTGGATACGTTTTTAGTTTATTACTTTTTAGTTCCTAAACTTGGAACGGTTCCTATAAAAATGTGGAACGCTGTGAGTGTTCAATTCAAGTCCAAAATGTTTTATTCTCAGTTTTTCAAGTGTTAACACATTTAATTCCTCAAGATATGGAGACGTGTTTCAAATATAATTGTTCTGGTTAAAGTTGTAGTTTGGACTAGATCATTTCACTAGGTCCTAGAATCGTTCCATTATTGGAACGGAATATCTTTCAATTATTGGAACGGGCTTGTTCCATTAGAGTCTGCAGTAATACTTTATAATTGCTGAGTAATTTCTAATAATAATGTTCAGAGCATGCTAGTAGACCGTATACTGATAGTAATAACTTCAACTGTTAAACTTGCAACATATAGGGGGTCTAATACAGGTGTATAGCCTGTAGGCTATGCTAGGATTCCTCTAAAAGTGAACAACGGGATCTATTATTGGAACAGATCGTTCCAAATTCCATTATTGGAACGGATCGTTCCAAATTCCATTATTGGAACGGATCGTTCCAAGTTGGAACGGCAGCGTTCCTACTAAGAACGCTTTATAGGCTATACAGTCATGTTGCCATGTTCATTAACTTGTAACATATAGTGGTCTAAAGGTGTGGCGTGTAGACTAGACTACAATTCTTCTAAAAGTTAAGAACGGGATCTATTATTGGAACGGATCGTTCCAAATTCCTTTATTGGAACGGATCGTTCCAAGTTGGAACGGCAGCGTTCCTACTAAGAACGCGTTATATACAGTCATGTTGTCTTGTTCATTAACTTGTAATAATGTTCAAACATCAAAACTAGTAGACTAGGATAATAATTTCAACTTGTCAAACTTGTAACATATAGTACAGGTGTGGCGTGTAGGCTAGACTAGGATTCTTCTAAAAGTTAAGAACGGGATCTATTATTGGAACGGATCGTTCCAAATTCCTTTATTGGAACGGATCGTTCCAAGTTGGAACGGCAGCGTTCCTACTAAGAACGCGTTATATACAGTCATGTTGTCTTGTTCATTAACTTGTAATAATGTTCAAACATCAAAACTAGTAGACTAGGAGTAGGATAATAATTTCAACTTGTCAAACTTGTAACATATAGTACAGGTGTGGCGTGTAGGCTAGACTAGGATTCTTCTAAAAGTTAAGAACGGGATCTATTAATTATTGGAACGGATCGTTCCAACTTCCATTATTGGAACGGATCGTTCCAAATTCTTTTGTTGGAACGGATCGTTCCAAGTTGGAACGGCAGCGTTTCTACTAAGAACTCCACTCAAAGCCTAGTGTTTCTAGCTTTTATAAAATGGCATTTGGTTCCTATTTTAGTATTAGTTTTTAGGCCATTTAGGTCTATCACTATCATAGTGTTTTTGCCATCACTGGTTTAAGTTCCAAGAAATTTAGAACGCACCATGGCTGATTCCTGAGCAGAATGACTAGACTGCTGGCTCCATCTCCTTTTATGCTGGTTCTGCTGGTGCTCGAACATGACGTCACAAATATACCACTTGACGTCATAGCTACCACATAGCAACCACTCTTATTGTAAACAGTATTATCAATAATTCTCTTTTAACAATGACAAATTAATTAATAAATGTTCACAAATTATGACGTCATAAGTGTCTCCTATATATATATATATATATTAATGATCATTAACTTCATTTGATAAATAACTGCATTTTTTTTAGCTGTAGGCCTACACGCCTACGTCTCTGTTGTTTTTAGTGTTCTTCCGATATCTACAAGTCTCACTTAATTTAACATGATAATTCTGAATCGTAGCGTAATAGTTCTATCATAACATTCTTTATGGAGGATAAAGTAGTGATAATTCGATTCAGTCTTATCCTAAAATGTCAAAGTTGTTTGGGATAGCCTACTCCCTTTTTGTCGCCCATTGTCACACCGGCCACTCACACTTTATTATTTCATTTAAAGTCGGCCAACGCCGTGACCTTTACACTATGAAACAAAATGTGACATTTCAGGAGAGGATGCATCTTGGAAAAATTTCGACTTGATAAAATTCTAAATGGCCGCTTATGGTATTTCAACAGTTTGTGTATTTCAGAAATTTGATCAAAGCTTGGAACTGGATTCGTTTTTAGTTTATTACTTTTTAGTTCCTAAACTTGGAACGGTTCCTATAAAAATGTGGAACGCTGTGAGTGTTCAATTCAAGTCCAAAATGTTTTATTCTCAGTTTTTCAAGTGTTAACACATTTAATTCCTCAAGATATGGAGACGTGTTTCAAATATAATTGTTCTGGTTAAAGTTGTAGTTTGGACTAGATCATTTCACTAGGTCCTAGAATCGTTCCATTATTGGAACGGAATATCTTTCAATTATTGGAACGGGCTTGTTCCATTAGAGTCTGCAGTAATACTTTATAATTGCTGAGTAATTTCTAATAATAATGTTCAGAGCATGCTAGTAGACCGTATACTGATAGTAATAACTTCAACTGTTAAACTTGCAACATATAGGGGGTCTAATACAGGTGTATAGCCTGTAGGCTATGCTAGGATTCCTCTAAAAGTGAACAACGGGATCTATTATTGGAAAGGATCGTTCCAAATTCCATTATTGGAACGGATCGTTCCAAATTCCATTATTGGAACGGATCGTTCCAAGTTGGAACGGCAGCGTTCCTACTAAGAACGCTTTATAGGCTATACAGTCATGTTGCCATGTTCATTAACTTGTAACATATAGTAGTCTATAGGTGTGGCGTGTAGGCTAGACTACAATTCTTCTAAAAGTTAAGAACGGGATCTATTATTGGAGCGGATCGTTCCAAATTCCTTTATTGGAACGGATCGTTCCAAGTTGGAACGGCAGCGTTCCTACTAAGAACGCGTTATATACAGTCATGTTGTCTTGTTCATTAACTTGTAATAATGTTCAAACATCAAAACTAGTAGACTAGGATAATAATTTCAACTTGTCAAACTTGTAACATATAGTACAGGTGTGGCGTGTAGGCTAGACTAGGATTCTTCTAAAAGTTAAGAACGGGATCTATTATTGGAACGGATCGTTCCAAATTCCTTTATTGGAACGGATCGTTCCAAGTTGGAACGGCAGCGTTCCTACTAAGAACGCGTTATATACAGTCATGTTGTCTTGTTCATTAACTTGTAATAATGTTCAAACATCAAAACTAGTAGACTAGGAGTAGGATAATAATTTCAACTTGTCAAACTTGTAACATATAGTACAGGTGTGGCGTGTAGGCTAGACTAGGATTCTTCTAAAAGTTAAGAACGGGATCTATTAATTATTGGAACGGATCGTTCCAACTTCCATTATTGGAACGGATCGTTCCAAATTCTTTTGTTGGAACGGATCGTTCCAAGTTGGAACGGCAGCGTTTCTACTAAGAACTCCACTCAAAGCCTAGTGTTTCTAGCTTTTATAGAATGGCATTTGGTTCCTATTTTAGTATTAGTTTTTAAGCCATTTAGGTCTATCACTATCATAGTGTTTTTGCCATCACTGGTTTAAGTTCCAAGAAATTTAGAACGCACCATGGCTGATTCCTGAGCAGAATGACTAGACTGCTGGCTCCATCTCCTTTTATGCTGGTTCTGCTGGTGCTCGAACATGACGTCACAAATATACCACTTGACGTCATAGCTACCACATAGCAACCACTCTTATTGTAAACAGTATTATCAATAATTCTCTTTTAACAATGACAAATTAATTAATAAATGTTCACAAATTATGACGTCATAAGTGTCTCCTATATATATATATATATTAATGATCATTAACTTCATTTGATAAATAACTGCATTTTTTTTAGCTGTAGGCCTACACGCCTACGTCTCTGTTGTTTTTAGTGTTCTTCCGATTTCTACAAGTCTCACTTAATTTAAGATGATAATTCTGAATCGTAGCGTAATAGTTCTATCATAACATTCTTTATGGAGGATAAAGTAGTGATAATTCGATTCAGTCTTATCTTAAAATGTCAAAGTTGTTTGGGATAGGCTACTCCCTTTTTGTCGCCCATTGTCACACAGGCCACTCACACTTTATTATTTCATGTAAAGTCGGCCAACGCCGTGACCTTTACATTGCTCCCTCCTTTTAAAGATTCTATGTCTACATAGAACTATTCCCACTCATGTCTCCCATGGAGGCTTTTCAGGAGGACGATGAGATCGACGAATTGCTGCACATGAGTCACATTTGAGTATCCGCTTGAGCACAATTTCTTCCAACAGTTCTGGAATTTCACTTGGATATTCGTTCGGCCCTAAAGATTTATGCAACCTAAGATCATCAGAGACTTCTATTTTCTTGACAAACGTTTCTCTGTCTTCTTCAACAATAGTCTGTACGTCTTTCACTTCTTCTACTGTTTCCACACACGTATTCTCCCTCAGTTCAATCTCAATTCTGCTACAATTTAAATTTCGAACAGGAACAAAACTTTTATCTTTTGCAATAATACATGAAGCAGTTCTAAGCTTGCATCTTTCTTCACAATATCTGCTCGACTGTACAATGAAGTCAGATTTAGAACAACTAATGTTGGCCAACTTCCCTTCAACAATTATTTCTGATGAAGCTGGAATTACACAATTCTTTGAAATATACACTATTTTCTTCTTCATTGTGATTTCACTTTTTCTCAGTGAATTCATCTCATCTGAGCACACGTCACCATCACATGGATCATCTTCCGATAATTTATCAACAGCACAATCCTTTCTCTGTTGAACAACATTATCTTTACTGCATTCGTCTCTTTCTTCAGACCACATACCAACAGGACAGTCCATCGTCTGCTGGTCAGAAATTTCTTCATCACATTGGTCTATTTCTTTAGACCTCATAACAGCAGGACAGTCCATCGCCTGCTGACCAGAAAAATCTTTACCACATTGGTCATTTTCTTTAGACTGAACAGTAACTTCACTATGATCCCTTCTTGATAACTCTTGCTCATTGAGGCAATGTTCTACTTCTTTGGTAAATATTTCATCAGGATGTATATCTTTTTCTGCATTGCTTCTCTGGACAGAAATAACTTTCTCTTCAAGTTTCACAGTCTTCTGCTTCATATTTATTACACAGTTAATTTTTTCTAGGAAATCAAGTCCAAGAATCCCTTCATCAGAAATGTCTGCTATCACAAACTTATAATCAGCGTACCAATCATCAACACTGAGAGGCAATACTATGGATCCCTTGACAGGTAGAGGGGTACCATCAGCTAATTGTAACGTTAGTAGACACTTTTGAATAGTGTCCAAAATTATTGCAGGAGTAACATTTTACCTTGCTCAAGTCTCTTGAAAATGTTCTTTCTGGAGGCTTGTTAATTAACTGAGTCACAGCAGCAGTTAAATCAGCAATTCCTTTAGACAGTTTCTTCAATTCTTCATACTCAGGCGAATGTTTATTCTTGACAAATCTCACTGGTAGGTCTTCATTTTCTTCAGCTGCATCACTGAATGTTCTGACTTGAAATTTCTTCCTGGACGGGCCTTTAGCATAGAAGTTGTATTCTTCTACTTGTGAAACTGCTTGGTCAATGTTCATCGGATGCTTTAAATATTTCACATGAAAATTCACATCTGCGTCATACAGTCCATCAAAAAATTGTTTCATCAACATTTCTTCTTTTATCTGTCCTGATACACCAGATGGAAAGGCTTTAATAAACAAAGATTTCAGAGTAGCTGCAAACTGTCTGATACTCTCGCCATCTTTTAATTTTCTTGCATGAAATTGGTGTTGAAGCGAGTCTCTTGATTCAACAATTCTGAACCTCTGTTCTAAATTATACACCAATATTTCATAGTTCTGTATCACTTCTGGTGGTAAATCAAAAGCAAAATCTGCTGCGTCTTCACACAAAATTCCAAGTAGTTGACCAAGTTTTTGTTGGTCAGACCACCTGTTATTAACAGCAATTGAAGTGAACTGCTTGATAAAGGTGTCCCAATTTCCTTTACCACTGAAATGAGGTGTCTTGATTACTGGTCTGGCAAATAAATGTCCTTGATAACCAGTTTGCGACATTTCCAGGTTACTCATAAACCTATCTGGATCACTGTATGGTCGCTCAGTATGACGGGACATAGGCTGCGTCCTATCATAACATGGTCTTCTGCTTGAATGATCTTCATCAGGATTCCTTGGAGGAGCATAGTAGTACATCTTTCGTCTGGTTGTTTCTGGACTCTCTTGTGACATAGTCGGCTCTCTCGTAGCAGGAACTGGATGCACTTGTCTTCCATATTCTTCATTGAAGGATCTTTCATCACCTGACGAAATATACCTCTGGGGTTGAGGTACGTGAGGTCCTGTATTTACTGGTACGTTGTCACCAGCTGACAGCATAGGCCTACTTGCAGGGGCGATGCTGGTCGTCATCTGAGGAGAATTGATCATGCTATCACCTCTGTTCAATGAGCTATCAGAGTTGTGTCTTCTCATTGAATGATCACGTTGTGATTTAGGCTCAGGAACTAGCTTAGTAGAATTTGGCACAAAACGTGAATTTCTATCCACTGAGCTCACTGTACAGGTATCATAAGTACCAGCTTGAACACAAGGAATGGGACCTACAGAAGGACTTGTCGTGGTCATGATGTGTGAATAGTTATTAGGCCTACTAATAGGGATACCACCATGATAAACTTCAAGCACATTTTCATTCTCTATATTATTAATGTCTTTAGATTTACTTCTGGTAATAATGTCACTTGTAGCCATTTTTTTTCACAATAATTTACAAGTTCGTATCACTGATTTGCTATATATTTTTAAACAAATCCTGTCAACTGCGCCAAATGTGACGTGACTGCCGGGGTAGGTATCATACAAACTAAGTCTACTCTAATAAAACTAGACTTTCTAGAGGCTACAAGTCAATAAATAAATTCCAACAGTCACGTGTTTGTTTTTCTTTTCTTTTACTACCAGAATAATTGTAATCAAAGTCAATGGCTTTTATAATACATGTTAATGTAAATGGTATTTCAACAGTTTGTGTATTTCAGAAATTTGATCAAAGCTTGGAACTGGATTCGTTTTTAGTTTATTACTTTTTAGTTCCTAAACTTGGAACGGTTCCTATAAAAATGTGGAACGCTGTGAGTGTTCAATTCAAGTCCAAAATGTTTTATTCTCAGTTTTTCAAGTGTTAACACATTTAATTCCTCAAGATATGGAGACGTGTTTCAAATATAATTGTTCTGGTTAAAGTTGTAGTTTGGACTAGATCATTTCACTAGGTCCTAGAATCGTTCCATTATTGGAACGGAATATCTTTCAATTATTGGAACGGGCTTGTTCCATTAGAGTCTGCAGTAATACTTTATAATTGCTGAGTAATTTCTAATAATAATGTTCAGAGCATGCTAGTAGACCGTATACTGATAGTAATAACTTCAACTGTTAAACTTGCAACATATAGGGGGTCTAATACAGGTGTATAGCCTGTAGGCTATGCTAGGATTCCTCTAAAAGTGAACAACGGGATCTATTATTGGAAAGGATCGTTCCAAATTCCATTATTGGAACGGATCGTTCCAAATTCCATTATTGGAACGGATCGTTCCAAGTTGGAACGGCAGCGTTCCTACTAAGAACGCTTTATAGGCTATACAGTCATGTTGCCATGTTCATTAACTTGTAACATATAGTAGTCTATAGGTGTGGCGTGTAGGCTAGACTACAATTCTTCTAAAAGTTAAGAACGGGATCTATTATTGGAACGGATCGTTCCAAATTCCTTTATTGGAACGGATCGTTCCAAGTTGGGACGGCAGCGTTCCTACTAAGAACGCGTTATATACAGTCATGTTGTCTTGTTCATTAACTTGTAATAATGTTCAAACATCAAAACTAGTAGACTAGGATAATAATTTCAACTTGTCAAACTTGTAACATATAGTACAGGTGTGGCGTGTAGGCTAGACTAGGATTCTTCTAAAAGTTAAGGCTAGACCATCACTTTAAAACGAGATATGAGATTTCAGATGAAGATACACCTTGAAAAATGTTGACTTGATCAAATTCAAAATGGCCGCCTTTTCGGCCATCATTCATTTTCACATGGCCGATATTTGGTAAGCCGTGCTAGATGGCTAGACCATTACTATAAAGCAAAATGTGAGTTTTCGGGGGAGGATGCCTTTTAAAAACTTTCGACTCAATCGAATTCAAAATGGCTGCCTATTGGCCACTATTTACTTTTACATTGCTGATATTTGGTAAACCGTGTTAGATAGCTAGACCATTACTATAAAACAAAATGTGAGATTTCAGGAGAAGATGCATCTTGAAAAAAATTGACTCATTCAAATTTAAAATGGCCTTTATTTGGTAAACCGTACTAGATTGCTAGACCATTACTATGAAACGAAATGTTACCTGGGTTTCCGCCAGGAATGTTTGAATGGGGTGGGGGGTCCCACCCCAGGATAAAAAAATTCAGAGTTTTAAATTTTAGTGCTTAAAATGGCCTATTTTAACTGAAATGACACCAAAATATGGAATATACAATTTTTTCTTTAGGCCATTATTCACTTTCACATGGCCGTTATTTGGTAAACCGAGCTAGATGGCTAGACCATTACTATAAAACAAAATGTGAGATTTCAGGAGAGGATGCATCTTGAAAAATTTAGACTCGATCAAACTCAAAATGGCCGCTTATCGGCCATTATTCACTTTTACATGGCCGATATTTGGTCAACCGTGCTAGATGGCTGGACCATTACTATAAAACGAAATGTGAGCACCGGTTATACTTAATACATTTAATAAATGTATCCCAAAATGTTTAAATGACGAGCCAGAGTCGCAGACAGCGGCCCAGCATTGAACCAACAACATGAACAATGGGTGTTTAATATGGATAGTATTATTAGAAATATTTTAAATGCTACATTTTACAATTTAAATAACACTTGCAGTTACAGAGGGAGAGAGACAGAGAGTAGAGCGAAAGGAAAGAGAGAGGAAAACGAAGGAGAGGAGAAAGAGAGAAAGTCGAAGTGCAATAGTACAAAGTCGCAATTGGTCGCAAATGGTCGTAAATGGTCGCAAACGGTCGCAAATGGTCGCAAGCGTTCATAAACGTTCGCAAATGGTCGCAAACAGTCACAAATGGTGGCAAGCTGTCGCAAATGGTTGCAAATGGTCGCAAAAGTCGATGTCCAAAATTTAATGTTACTTGAAAAATCACAGTTATCTCTAATTTTTTATTTCAGTTTTATCTAGAACGTTTTTTAGCAGATGTCTGATGTTTTTAATGTTTTTTTATCATCAATACACATGTCTTATTCATGATTAACAGTCTACGGTTGACGCACATCTAACTTACTGTTGTTTTCTCCAGAATTAACAGTCTACGGTTGATGCACGTGTTCCCAGCTGGCTTCGGAGGAGGCGGTTGTGGAGATGATCTTGGTCTGAGATACAGTAACCAAGTCAGTGTGTTATGTGAAGCTTTACTCAATGCACACTTTGTGGACAAGCCGCTCTGGGCAGCTATGGTACGTATATGGTACCACTCTGGGCAGCTATGGTACGTATATGGTACCACTCTGGGCAGCCATGGTACGTATATGGTACCACTCTGGGCAGCTATGGTACGTATATGGTACCACTATATATATTTATGGGCAACGGGAAGTCTATGCATTGAAATGAACAGTATAAAAAGTATATGTACTGTATAAACCACTCTGGTACGTCTATGGTACCAATCTGGTACGTCTATATAAAATATAGGGTAGAGTAGTGGTGAGCGAAAGTCACTGCTTTCATCATTAAATTACACAATGTATGTGCACAGCGATAACAAATTTCCATCCAGTTGGGCATGAATGGGGGTAGATCCCCTAGGCATGCCCAGATCCCCTTATCTGGTGATTGAAGGAAATCACTCTTAATAATCCACCAATAACGAATCTCTAAATCCCACCCCATCATCTGTACCTCATCCACTGATGGAAGTCGACATTAAACACTATGCCTTGATTAAAACCACTAAGTGCTGATTTTAATTTCATCCCACTGACAAATGAAAGGAAATGAATGGGGTTTTAAGCCACTTTTGTGCACATAATTATAGGCTAAACTGGGTCAAGAGATGGTGAGATGAATGAGATGACACTGCCCTCCAGATACAGGATTCGAAATTCGAGCCCTGGTCGTCTGACGTCTCGTCTCCCCACAATATTGAATCTTTGTTTGAGCGGGGAAGAAACATTTTGATTCTTTGAAATGTAACCCACTGACAAACAATAAATGCACCATTATTATTTTAAATTTTTACTTCTGTTTCAGATCCAGGACGCCACGTGTGCTTCCAGTGAACCTTACCAACGAATGGTCTACATGAAAACAGCGGATGGATACGCCTGGCGTGATATGCCTGCTGGTAAAGGCTACGCTAGATCACTACGCTGTATGATAAACATGGAATCATGACGTCACACAGCCGACATGGACTCATGACGTCACACGACCGGCATGGAGTCATGACGCCACAAGATAGACATGGAGTCATAACGTCACCTGACCTGCATGGAGTCACGACGTCACATGACCGGCATGGAGTCATGACGTCACACAACCGGAATGGAGTCATGACGTCACATTACCGGCATGGAGTCATGACATTGCACGACTGACATGGAATCATGACGTCACACAGCAGACATGGAGTCATGACGTCACACAACCGACATGGAGTCATGACGTCAACTGACCGGCATGGGGTCATGACGTCACCTGACCTGCATGGAGTCATGACGTCACACGACCGACATGGAGTCATGACGTCACCTGTCGTAGAATAGCCCTAGTGCAGTGTAATTTCGTCCATTCAGAATGTCATGGAATGCTGCAACATAGGTCTAACCCTGCCCTCACCCAGACTGAGTCGGGTTCAAACATAGTTGGTTTGGATACTCAGCTCATTGAATGAACAACCCACTGTGAAAGTCAACTTTAGTTCACTGATATTGGATGACCATGTAACGGTGTAGTCTATCATGTCACCATGACAGCAATCTCAATGTCATCATTGTCTCATGTTTTAGCACAAAAACAACACCAACATAAAATTGTAAAAGTGTATTTCCTGCGATGATATACTTATATGTGGGTATATATGTCTGGAGGATATACTTATATGTGGATATATATGTGTGGAGGATATTCTTATATGTGGATATATATGTCTGGAGGATACACATGTGTTCATGGATCACTGTACAATATCATTCCAATAAATCGTGCCCTTGGTTATGAAAGGGTGTATCTGCCACTTTACAGAGTAACAGATACACCTTTTCATATCCAAGGGGACGTAATATCACTAGTATTACTGTCAGACCATGTAGTGCTGATTCTGATACCTAAGGTTGGCTAAGTATTATGTACATAAGGCTAGCTGACCAACTACACTACCCCAGCAAGCATGATACATTTACGCGATGTTGTTTCAATATTGGGCCAGCGTCGTAGACGGTGGACCAATATTGTCCAACATTGGGTCAGTGTATCATACTGACTGGACATGAAGTGGCCATTCGGGGTTTTATATTGGCGGTTTGATTGTTTTATAAAAATAAACAACAATGTTCTCTCCACTAAAAACAGTGTTCCTGATTAATAATATTGACATCAGAGTAAATCTGCCACTGTTACTCTCCGCCGATGTTTTTATATCCCAGATCGCTAACGTTCAAACCGTCTAGATATTTCCTGGTTTACTTTACGTCACAGGTTCACATGATTCTTGACATTACAATGTGATCATCTGCATCAATAAAGTCACATATTCTGTATTAATATATGTGTGGAGGATATATATGTGTGGAGGATATACTTATATGTGGATATATATGTGGAGAAGATATACATGTGTTCATGGATCACTGTACAATCTCATTGCAATAATATCACCAGTATTACTGTCAGACCATATAGTGCTGATTCTGATACCTGAAGTATTCTAAGTAGTATGTAAACAAGACTAGCGGATCACAGTAAACACGATGCACTGACCCAATGTTTGTTCAATATTAGGCAAGCGTCGTAGACGGTGGACCAATATTGAACAAACATTGGGTCAGTGTATCATGATGACTGGGCATGAGATTGGCGCCGGTATTATATTGGCGGTTTGATTGTTTGATAAAAAACAACAATGTTTCTCTCCACTAAAAACACTGTTCCTATATTGACACACCTGATTAATATATATTAGAGGTCATCTGTGCAAATTTCACTATTTCTTCACAAAGTGCACACTACATTGACTTATTCCATAGACCATGTAGACTATACTAGTATTACTGTCAGACCATGTAGTGCTGATTCTGATACCTGAAGTTGGCCGAGTATTATGTATACTAGGCAAGTTGATCAACTACACTACCCAGCAAACATGATATACTGACCCAATGTTGTTTCAATATTGGGCCAGCGTCGTAGACGGTGGACCGATATTGAACCAACATTGGGCCAGTGTGTCATGCTGACTGGATATGAAGTGTCCATTGACGCCTATATTGGCGGTTTGATGGTTTGTTAAAAACAATAATATTTCTGTCCACTAAAAACAATGTTCCTGAATTATATGATTGGCACCAGACTAAATCCTCCAATGTCAATCTACACCAATGTTTTTTTATATCCCAGATCGCTAACGTTCAAATCCGTCAATATTTTCTGGTTTACAGTAACTGGTTCAGATGATTCTTGACATTACAATGTGATCATCTGCATCAATGAAGTCACATATTCTGTGTTCATTCATCCTGTATAATTCCTCTCTTGGACTAATACCATTATAACACCCTCAATGAATTCATTATAATGTATTTGCTCTTGTCTATCTTGTTTGATAAGCTCGGTAAATGTGAGGCAGGCAGTGAAACATGTGATTGTAAGTGTCAACAGAATGCTTGAAATAAATTTTATTTTTGTGGTTCAATGTGAGGTATTAAACACGCTCCATCCTTTTAAATTTCATATATATATTTCAGCCTCAAATTGACATTTTTGAATTAATGAA
The DNA here is from genome assembly GCA_964017125.1 of Flabesymbios commensalis. NCBI lineage: Eukaryota > Metazoa > Annelida > Polychaeta > Terebellida > Flabelligeridae > Flabesymbios > Flabesymbios commensalis. The sequence continues at coordinate 7,881,884 of OZ024902.1, read as the reverse complement.
TATTTTCATACCTTTGCCATTCTTTGAAAGAAGGCATTATGTAGTTGGTCCGTCCGTTTGTCAGTTCATCTGACTGTCCACCCATGCATTTTGAGCTCTGCAGCGAAGGCATAATAATTATCAAGATCGCTTTAGTTATGGTATGGGTTATCATGGTTATGGGTGCCAATATATTGACGATTACGTGTATTTAAGTATTGTACATAAATCGTCCATTTGTAGCCAGTGATGTACATAATGTACATGCCAATAAACACAAAACATTTCTATACCATTTATACAACGTCGGCCCACAGTCTTTCAACATTTTATAAATAGTATAAAAGAAAATGATGTTGACTGGGATGTAAGTGTGCCACTTACTACAAATTGGTATGTTATCATGTAATACATCTGTTATGTGATTTGATCAATGTGCCAATGTTCAGTGTTATGTCCACCCCTTGGCAGCTCAACAATTCTACCAATGTACCAAATTACCGTCCCTCACAGACATTCAGCTCTATCTCACATTCTGATGTGTCAGTGATACATACTTATGACATTCATCTGTTAACATGGTAAGGATATTTCATCTATGCGGCGATGTTTAGTGTTATGTGCACCGCTTGGCAGCTCATCAATTCAGCCCTGTATCAATAGACACCATATAAAACAGATCTGAGCATTCACAGAAAACAAATACTATATTTTACCAGACCTGAGTTTTCTTTACAGTAATCGGAATATACCCTCTGATGTCTCTATCTCACTTCTGATGTGTCAGAGATAAGATACTTTTGCCTTTTATATGCACAACTTGACAATGTATCACATTTCTCAGGCGTGTTGCTCGAGGCTGTAGACAGAGGTACCTTATCAGCATGAGTAGCCTATATAGACCAGCTTAAGGCCACTTTATTTAATTTTTCTGTTTTTGATCAGAAAAAATCCAAAATCTAATGAGGGAGGGCGGTAAACAGGTAAGAAAAACATTTAAGAAAAAAATACATCGAACCTAATTTTGGAAAAGTTAATGAGGGCGATGAAATAAAAAAAAAACATTGGATACATTTCTAGAAAAGGTAAGGAGGGCGAAAAATGTTTTTTTTCCGAAATAAACTTGTTGCTCTATGGGATAAGGGTGTTTCAAGCATACAAATCTGATTGGATATCCCTGCCTTCTGAATCGTGTCAACATGAGGGTGTGTCTAGCATACAAATCTGATTGGATATTCCTGCCTTTTGAATCGTGTCAACCAAAGGGTGTGTCTAGCATACAAATCTGATTGGATATTCCTGCCTTCTGTATTGTGTCAACATAAGGGCGTGTCTAGCGTACAAATCTGATTGGATATTCCTGCCTTTTGAATCGTGTCAACATAAGGGAGTGTCTAGCGTATTAATGTGATTGGATATTCCTGCCTTCTGATTCGTGACCTCTGACCTGTAGGTATCTACACAGATCTACACACAGTGAACACGTGATCAGCTCTTCGGATTCAATGCACAGTATAATAGTGGCATTGGCTACCAGCAGCCACTCGCACCATCCTCAAGTAGTGATCCTGGCCTATTGTAGCCCATTTGTGCACACAGGTGGCTTAAAAAACCCTAACTTTATTTTTGCTGGCCGGCGCGAATCCAGAGGGGGGGCACAGGGGCTGAACGCCCACCCCTTTTTGCGCCAATCTTTTTTAAAGTCCCCTATGTTGGCCTAAGTATAACAAAAAATTATTAGGGCGTTATACCTTGCTGAAGAATTAAGTATGCTAGACCTGTAGACCAGGATACAAGTTCAGTACTATTATCTGATGTATATACGACTTATTTACTCGATATATGATTTTTCTAAGAGGATCTTCACTGTCTCGCTCTGTCCTTGAGGGAATCACACTTGGTCTTCCGCTATACTGACAAAGAAATAAATAACCTTGTGCCAAGAAACAACTCAACCCTGTATCAATGGACACCATATACAGATATACAAAAAGATCTGAGCATACAAAGAACAGAAATAATCTATTTTTACGAGATCTTAATTTTCTGTACAGAATATACCATGTGATATTTGAAGATATATCATCATTTATATCATTTGTCCTCATCATTTGAAATAACCCATTCCACAAAATATTGAACTTGGACATTTACAATGTCAAAGTCATATGTACGTGAAATCCCCAAGAAAATAATTTATATATTTGAAAATCAGTGCAGTGAATCATTGTCATACAGTCATTAGAACAGTGAATCATTGTCATAGATTCATTCATTCAGTGACTCATTGTCATAGACTCATCCGAACAGTAAATCATTGTCATATATTCATTCAAACAGTGAATCATCGTCACTGATGCAAACAGTGAATCATTGTCACAGATGCAAACAGTGAATTACTGTCATAGATTCATTCAAACAGTGAATCATTGTCATAGATTCATTCAAACAGTGAATCACTGTCATAGATTCAAACAGTGAATCATTGTCATAGATTCATTCAAACAGTGAATCATTGTCATAGATTCATTCAAACAGTGAATCATTGTCATAGATTCATTCAAACAGTGAATCATTGTCATATATTCATTCAAACAGTGAATCATTATCATAGATTCATTCAAATAGTGAATCATTGCCATAGATTCAAACAGCGAATCATTGGCATAGATTCAAACAGTGAATCATTGTCATAGATTCATTCAGACAGTGAATCATTGTCATAGATTTATTCAAACAGTGAATCATTGTCATTGATTCATCCAAACAGTGAATCATTGTCATAGATGCATTCAGACAGTGAATCATTGTCATAGATTCATCCAAACAGTGAATCATTGTCATAGATTCATTCAAACAGTGAGTCATGTCATAGATTCATTCAAATAGTGAAATAGATTCAAACAGCAAATCATTGTCATAGATTCAAACAGTGATTCACCGTCATTGATTCATACATTAAATGATTCGTTACCATTGATTCATTCATTCATCATAGGTATATTCAGACAGTGAATTAGTGTCCTTGATTGATTCATTGAGTGAATCACTCTCGTTGATTCATCCTTCAAGTGATTTTTTTTATTGATTTATTCAATCACTGTCATAGATTCATTGAGTTAATCGCTGTCATAGATTCATCAAAACAGTGAATCATTGTCCTTTTGTCACAAATCGTCAAAACATCAGCAGTTGTCCCAAGACCAATAACCAGCCTACAATAATCAATTACACGTGTTTATTAAATATGTGCTAAAATTAGTGCTAAGTCCAACTAATGTTTATATCAGTTATGTTTGTTTCATTGTTAGTGTGTTCATTGATTACCTGTTTGATTCTGTCTTTATAATGACTCTGTGCTGTTTGTATGACATTGTTCAATTTCAAGTCTTATCACCAATCATCTGTAAAATAAAATAATTTGATTCATTTGTCTGTGTTTTTTGTTAAAAATAATAAAAAGTAAAATAAACACTTCCACTTTACCCCTTACAACGCTGAAATATTTGTGTATAAGCCATGGAGACCAACGGTTATTTTCAATTTGAGATCATCATAACTGTCTTAGTTAGCTCTTCCCGCTTCATTTGAATATCTATGTTATAGGTATACGGCCATTAGAAATATTTGTATTCCTACAGTGCAAGGATCGACTTTAGACGTCATAACCTGACGTCTAAAATCGATCCCCGCGCTGTAAGGGTTAATGGAATTTTGTTTTTGAAGTTTGCGATCTATACACTGTTTGCACGATTTTGCGCATAAGCAGGACTCGCAACTAAATAGTTTAGTTTTAATCACTGTGTGGCGTGTTGTAATAGAAGTGTGACAGGACTCCCAACTAAATAGCTCAGCTTTTAGTCACTGTAGTGTGTGGCGTGTTGCTATTGGGAAAGGTGTATAAGCATAAGACAAGGCCTTGTAATGCACAACCTTTATTTTATCCTGGTAGCGTCGCCGTTATAGATTTCAATCTGTAAGTCCTACATACCAATTGACATTGTTTTCTTTACCAGCTCCTGAAAGATATGGGCAGAAAATGTTGGCCGAATTAGGGAGCTTTTTCAAGAATGTAAACTGATTACATAGCCAACAGATTCATTCCGTGAGAAGGTTACTGTTCTGAAAAGTTTAATCTAAACCAGAATTGTGCTTTATGTGATATCAATAGGGATATATATTCTGGTGTCACATGGTTTGACCGTACCGGCGAGGGCAATGACGTGTGCAGTATTTCCATTTCCCCACTTCTTATCTTATCTTTTTGTATTGTACTGTAACCATTACAGCGCTGTAATATTTCGTCATAAACCGTGGAGGCCAATGGGGGTTTTTCAATTTGAAATCATCATAAATGCTCTAATTATATTAGCTCTTTCCGCTTCATTTGAACACATATGTTACGGCTATACGGTCATTATAAATATGTTACTCTTTCAGTGCGGGGCTCGACCTTAGACGTCAGATTCTTAGTTTCCGGCTAAGTTTCCGGCTCTTATATAGTTGTAAACATGATAATGATAGTCTTAGTGAGGACGTGGTGGTCTTATTTAATAAACACTTGTGTAAAAGTTACATGTCTCAATTTCTGTGAGTAGCCATTTCTGACAGCGGCCGCACGACACTGCCTGCTAAGGCCGCAGCCTCGCTCTCCATCTCCGTGTCCCATACCAGGCACAGCGCCCGAGTGTCGCGTCTCTTGCATTCCAGTCCCACCGCGGATCTGGCCTCCCTGCCATTGTCAGTACGGTGTTGGTACTCAAGCCAAGCTCTGATTGATTGGCTGAATGTTATAATTGCACACTCTACTTAATATTCTGCGATTTCGAACTTTAACACAATACTTCCTTTTCCTCACTTCCGTCTTCGCTTTTGTATTGCACATTAATAACGTATTTAAAGCTGCCTACTTGGAAAGTCGGAGATCGCATATTCGACCCCGGATCTGGCATTTAAGTTTCTTCCTCGCTCAGTCGTATTGATTCAGTATTGTTGGGAGCTTCCGTGACCGAGAGGTAGCGTCCTCGGCTTCAGACCGCCAGGGCTCGAATTTCGAATCCTGTGTCTGGAGGGCAGTGTCACTTAGCCATCCTCAGCATGTTTCCTGGCCCAGTTTAGCCTATATGTGCACAAAGGTGGCCTAAAACCCCATTCATTCAATTAGTTGGGAAATGTCAATATCCGTCTTACATCAAAATATGCGTGGCTCGCTCAAGGGTTACACGGATTGCATAATGCATAAGGGTTCCCAGAAGGCACGAGACGTCGAAACAATTTTGGTTGAATGTTGGGCCAGCGTCGCAGACGATGAGCCAACATTCAGCCAGCATTGTTTCAACGTTTCATGCCTGCTGGTTTACACGAATTGCATAATGCATCCAATCTGGTTAAGTATATCCAATCTGGTGATTATAATCAATGTAGAATTCAGATAATATTATTCATCAGTGAGATTAGACGCGTAAATCACTCATAGATAACACACAACAACATATCCCCTGTATGGTAATTTACGTCTCCTGGAAGCTCTACACTGTTACCCACTGGTGGTTAAAAGAAAATAATGTTATGTTAACATAATAAGCCCAATCCTGGTTTGATGTTGGGCCACCGTCGCATTGAGCTGGTGCCGTGACCAACAGGAGCTGTGCTTAGGTTGCTGTGTCGCCTGCAGCACCATGTCCACAAATCCATTCTCAGTGTTTATACAATCTATGCCGATCATTGAGATCTCAGCTGCTATGGCTATCAGATGTATTGATCTGGGGCGGAAGATGCATCCCATCAAACACGAGACGTTAACCCAATATTGATTTAATGTTGGCCCACCGTTTTCGACGCTAGTCCAGCATTAGGCCAACGTTGTTTGATGGGCGTTTGTTTCAACACTTCACATGTACTTTTGTTTCACGTTTTCCTAATAATAATGGGTACGAGAGAGAAGTCAGTATCTCATTGATGTTTTACACAGTAAAAACGCGAGGTTGACACACTGTTTGTTTAATATTGCGCCCAACATTAAACAACCATTGGTACAACGTACAGCATCGTGTACGTACAACATGTGTACTGGGTACTTTATCTTGTTCATCTGATGTGGAACTGGACATGGTGGATATTGTAATTGAAATAATAGACTTTTAGTTCAACCCCTTAGCTGTCAGATTGTGTTTCAATCCTTCCTGGTTGCTAGGTTACGGCACAGTCGCAGACTCTCTGCAAATGAAGCTAACTTTGTGGATTTCACCCTCGTGACATCTGTCACTTGTGATGTGGACTTCTGGGCAATGGCTTATTGGCTTAACCCTTTAACCGCCGGTGCCGCATATGTTCGGGTTTTCATTTTTTATTAGCACCTTAAATACCACATTTTAAATATGTTAAAGATAAAATGTGACTTTAATCAGCAATATTTGAAAACAGTTTACCGCCATAATGTCAAATCTGAATAATTTGCACGCACTTGAAGTTGTGGATCGCCTCAGCGAGACACAACTTCAAGTGGGTGAAAATTCAGATTGAATAATTTGGCGGTTAAAGGGTTAAAGGGATTCGTTTAGGCTGAAATCAGCAAAAAATTGGGGATTTATTTTGGCTTCCTAATATGACCATATGATGTAAACATGTCCATGGGTTGCGCATTTACCTGTTAGGCTAGATATAGAGATGAAATTCCCGTATTTCTTATTTTTGACATGGTTGTCCAAAATAAGAAATATGGTAATTTCGTCTCTATGTCTAATCTGACTGGTAAATGCGCAGCACAAAAATTAAAAAAAACTTTTGCAGCTCTAGTATATGGACATATTCACATCATATGGTTATATTAAGAAGCCAAAATAAAATCACCGATTTTTTTATGATTTTACCCTGTAGTCCCAGAGCTAGGGGGGTTTATTCGTGTTGAAAGGTCCATACGATCCAAGAGTTCCACCTATAGTGAAATTTTCTCAGGAATCCGAATCTGCGCGTCTTACATAAAATCATCCTGTCCAAAAGTACCGAAAAAACCCTTTAAACACTAGTACCGTCAAAATCGCAAACCGCAATTTGAAATATTGCGTATGAAGTGATTGTTTGCTAAAACTGGGGTAATTTCCTTTTTAATAATTTTTAAATTATTTATTATCACTCACATATGACACAGGCTTTCACATGAATGTAAAATATTTTGTGTCTGATCAATAACAAATGCACAATATAGCTTAGGGTTGGTATTTTAACACGTAATTTTACCCATTTTTCATACTTTTTCAGTAAAAAGACAAAATACTTTTCTCTCAGCCTATTTTTTTATAGTATAAATGTTTAATTTTGATTCAAATATGTTCTAGAACTATTGCTGACTTAAAATTAACCCATTTGAATTAAAAATAATGAGTTATGTGAACATATTACTCGCTTTTTTGGTTAGAAGTAAAATTAGCTCGCTTTTCTTCAGGCTCGGGAAAATTGACCATATCTCACATCATTGCCCACTGAGTAGTCAAATTTTGTGCTATATCAATATATTTGATATCAATAGAGAGCTACTGGAACAGGCCTTCACATGGATGTAAACTATTTTGTGTCTGTTCATTGAGAAATGCACAAGAGCGCTTTAAGTTGGTATTTTAACACGTAATTTTACCCATTTTTCATACTTTTTCAATAAATAGACAAAATACTTTTCTCTCAGCCGATTTTTGTATAGTATAAATGTTTAATGTTGAATCAAACATGTTATAGAACTATTGCAGACTTAAAATTAACCCATTTGAATTAAAATTAATGAGTTATGTGAACATATTACTCGCTTTTTTGGTCAGACGTAAAATTAGCTCGCTTTTCTTCAGGCTCGGGAAAATCGACCATATCTCACATTATTGCCCACTGAGTAGTCAAATTTTGAGCTATAGCAATATATTTGATATTAATAGAAAGCTACTGGCACTGGCCTTCACATGGATGTAAACTAGTGTGTGTCATTGACAAATGCACAAGAGAGCTTTAAGTTGGTATTTTAAAAATAATGAGTTATGTGAACATAGACTAGACGTAAAATGTGCGCGCCCTTTTCTTTGGACTCAGGAAAATTGTATGTATCTCACAGTTGTGTCCAATGATTAGTCAAATTTGAGCTATATCAATATATAAAGTTATCTCAGCCACTACAAAAGTCATCTTAGCCACTGAAGAAGTAATAATCGCAATTTTAAACATTATCTCAGCCACTACAAAAGTCATCTTGGCGACTGAAGAAGTGAATTATGTGCATATTCTCTTGCTAAAACTGAAGTGTTGTGTTGTTTATTTTGTAAAGCTTACAAAAACATAGGTAAAACATATTTGCAACCACAGTAAATTAATTTGACGATTTAATATGGACTCAATATATTACTTCACAGGATTTAATTCTAGAATAATAAAAAAATGTTGGCACAAATAAAGCTCCCTAGCTGCACGTGTGTTTATAGCAGAACACTGTAATAACTTAAAATAATGAGCATATATCCAGACATATGTTTATTTTCCAATTTAGTGACACATACAATACTTTCAATAAACCGTATTGTGTTTATTGCAGTTTGCTACTATCAAGACAGTGGTAAAACAGTGATATATATATAATGTAAATGGGGTTAAGGCTATATATAAATCCGGGACAACAGTCTTAAGGTAAGATATTGAAAACATATCACTCGTCATCTGACTCATCACTGGAAGAATAATCAATATCATCCTCATCGTCTTCCTCCACTGAATCATCAGTTAAAATGTCAGCAACACTTTGTGGTAATTGCTCTCCGTTACACCTGTTCATGCTATATACAGAGCCCTCTAATGTCCACCCATGTTCATCAGGAATGAGAATACAAGGATTAGCTAGGTGTGCCCTTTTCCACAAATGAACAACGAAATTTGTTCGTCGAATTTTGTTTAAAAGAACAGCTTGACATGGTGACATTGTGCTAGGGTTTATTCCCTTGATTCCATCCAGAGGCTGATCTTTTTTTTTAGGTGCATATTTTTGTTGAAAAACGACAAATCAAGCATTATTAACATTGTCCAATTTAGGCATGGAGTAAAGGACACACACAAATTTTTCAAGACCACGAATTATGTAAGAGCTTACTTCAGAGTTTTCTCCGAGGGAAAAAAAAATCGAATTATTGAATCATTTTTTAACATCTTTTCCAGTGATTTTACTTTCCCTTTGTTTAGGAAAGATGCAGTATAATCGCAACCAGTAAAAGCGTGTATACCTGGTAGAGCTTTCAAGACATTGCTATCTAATTTATGTGTGAGCTGAGATATATTTATATACCTTCTAGTGTTATTACTGGATAAACCTACATCCATCCACACTTTAGGTGTTATATCAGGGGAAGACATGATATTAACATGATACAGTAACAACACAAATACATCTCTGTCATTACATCGTACAGACACATTTAACTGATTATCCATGGACATAATATGGTGGAGATGAAATACTAATCTCGTATCGGCCTCCTCATGCTCAGCTCGCAATATATCAACAGTTTGCCAGGTAACGGAACCTGCTACAGTAGTAAACCTGTAACATTCGTTTTCTACGGCGACATACAATAAATGTCCAGTGAGAAGTAGTGCATATTTATCACTACGCCACTCTTCGGAAAAAAGTACATAAAGTAGTTTTAAAGGAAGCGGATTTGAGTGCTTCTTGCCAAATTTTGGGTCTTGTTTGCTTAGGGCCAGTAATCACAAACGTAGAACCGTCACCAGCCTCGTTACGATGTTCGTGCTCCACATCTTTGATGGATGGTGAACGGTAATTATCACATTATAAAATCTACTCTTTCGGACATTTGACACAGTTTCTCTAGAACAAGGTGCGCTATACCACCAAATGTGTTTGGAGGGTTAACAAGGGTGTGGAGGAAGAACATGGCATCCACCAAAGTGGCATAAACAGAAATAGGATCGTTGCTATCCGTAGTTTGCTCTAGTCTGTGTAATAACTTCGACTTGTCTGTTTTGTCCATATGACCTGTACTACTGACTAATGTTAGTGGCACCGGTGCTAATGGGAATGTGAATACTTTTCCCATATTAAGTTGTTATGTGATGCTCAAATACAACAGCCTACTGAACAGGTCACGTGTGTTTTTCATAACTATTTCTTTCCCTTCTTTGGCGGTTATTCTTGTTCTTATTGCAGCATTTTGAATTTTTTTTACTTCACGTCTTGGAATAGGTTTTTTCAAAACGATATGGATCAATAAAACATCCTTCTGAAAATTCATGGCTCCACTTCTTCCCTTTCTCTGTAAATGCCAGCAGGTCGTCCTTAATAGCATCAGGTACTTTCTGTGCTGTTGATAAATAATATAGGTTGTTATCATCTTCTATGCTGAATGGATTCATTGTTGACATAATTCCTTCCAATAAGTGTTTTCATATCATTATTATCTTTCTGTATTCTGTACGGTTTTAGTTCTTTTACTACATCATCAGGCGACCTCAAACCAGCCTGATGTAAGAGAGTGCTCACAATGGCACTTCTCATTGATCTAGTTATCATCCATCTGGTACGTGTTGAATCTGTCTGAAATGCGGATATTCCTGTCTTACGAGAAGCATTAACAGTCTGTTCTAATATTAGGTCCACTGCTGCTCTAGAAAAGGATTTGCTTGTTCGTCTGATTGTGAGAGCTCCTTTCTCCAATACTTCCCGAACTCCAGGGTGGGTGTTATCAACATTTAGCTTTGGCATACATCATCCAATACTGTGCAGTGCTACCATGTTCTCCAGCCAAGGAAAGATTCGTGTAGCCAATATACATATTAAGGAATGATATGTACTCGTCAGATTCCTCTAATGATTTCATGGCTTCTGGAGATGGATCATCATTCAGTTTAATTAGTCTGCTAGCAATTGAATCTGGAACTACTTTAGGTGTTATATCTGGAACTTGGTAAAAGTCTAAAGCCAATGGTACAACATTTTGATAACAGATACCAGCAGTATCATGAAGACTGTTGCTGCCTGATAGTGTCTCCGTGATTTCATCATAGTTGTCCCAGGCAAATGATGTGGCAAGACCCGGAATCTGCAACAAGCCATCAGGTGTTGCTTTGTCACGATATGATATTGTAGTTGCAAGTTCTGTTTCCAATGATTCCGCTGTATGGTAATTTATGGCATGTCCAAATCGATTCAATATATCCAAAACCCTTCTGCTACCAGTTATACTTTTTATCCCCATTCCAAGGCAAATGTGCTTTCCTGGTTTAGCTAGACCTCTTGTCACAATAAAAAGAACGTCAGTCAGTGTTTTACCTCCTGTATAAAGTTCAAGAAAGAAATCCAGTAATGCTTGTGGTGTTTTGGCCTGTCCTTTTTCAAGGGCGTCTGCATTTAAGGGATCAGGTAATTCAAAAGATTGCTCATTTAATATTACGGAACGCAAGTAAGATGCTGTTTCTTTAACAGCGTGTTCAGCAAAGTTTGCTTTCCGGATAGCGGATTCTTCACTTATGGAATTATGGTAGATTACAATGCCAGATTTATTATTTTCCTTTGCTGTACTGAGTGAAGTTGGATATGCCTTCAGAATTTTGTCACACAGTGATTTTGCTGAATAACTACTGTCTTCGATCTGTAGAAGATTTGGATAATGCGAATGAAGTGAGGTTAGTAGTTCAGCCCCTGACAGTGTGTTCAATGTGTTTTGCAGTGTTGTGAATGCCTCGTTGTGCGGTCTGTTATTTTCGGTAAGACAAGTGGAGCTCTGAACCCCTAATTTGTCAGCTCTTCTGATGAATAGTCGCTTGCAGGAGTGGTCATATTTGGCTTCTTTGGCAATCATATCAATCCCTGCTATCCGAGACAATATGCGGTCATCTTTTAAGATTTTAGCTGCATGTTTAATGGCATTTACACTATCAAGTGTCTGACAGTCACCTAGAGGCTCCCTTTTTCCTGTGCCAGTCCTTCTAATGTTGTGATCACAGAACAAACACACTTTTGGTAATACACCAGTGGAGCTGGTACATGGTGTTTCATTATTATCTGATCGCAAGAGCTGTGATTTCCCGTCTGAAATTTTAGTTTGCCAGAACATAAGGGCATGCTAATAGAAGTAATGTTTCGATAGCACTTGCTATTATGGCCAATTGAGTCGATGAACGCATTTGGCAAATTAATTTCAAAGTATTTTGAGTTAGACAATTTTTCATGGCGAGCCTTGTTAACTGTCTGAACCTTTTCCCAAGTTTTGTCATCAAATAGTTTTACTGTTTCACTTGTCTTACCACCAAGATGCAAAACACAGATGGGTTTATTCATTGTATGTAGTTTATGAGCCATTATAGTTAAACAACAAGGAACTGATCAACAGTATCCCTGAATAAGCCTGTAGGCCTAAGTGATGGTATTAGTCTACTAGAGTCAGGTTACACGTACAGCTAAGCATTGATCAACGTGGGTCTGTATTTAGACTGATACATGTACATGTCTACGATAATAAGCTTATATAGTCAGCCCAGGATCTATATGTATCTCAAAACCTAAATATAGGCCTACAAGTGTGATTTTAATTTTTATGTTATCATGTTCACTTTATATATGTGCCCTTTTATAGGCCTATTATTAAGCCTATGTCATTATAAGAGCCAGTTCATTGTAAACTGATGTAGGCCTGCAATAGGTATGTGTTTTATCAGTATTAATAGGCTACAACAAGTGAACGAAACCTATAGATGGAACTCTTAGATCGTATGGACCTTTCAACACAAATACCCGCCCCCCCCACCCTAGCTCTGGGACTAAATTCCCCTGAGCCCAAAGGAAAGCGTGCACATTTTACGTCTAGCCAAAAAAGCATGTACTATATTCACATAACTCCAAATGGGTTAATTTTAGGTCTACAATAGTTCTAGAACATGTTGGAATTAAAACTAAACATTTATACTATTCAAAAATCAGCTGAGAGAAAAGTATTTTGTCTATTTACTGAAAAAGTATGAAGAATGGGTAAAATTATGTGTTAATATACCAACTTAAAGCTTTCTCGTGCTTTTGTCACTGATCAGAAACACAATAGTTTACAATCATGTGAAAGCCTGTGCCAGTAGCTTTCTATTGATATCAAATATATTGATATAGCTCAAAATTTTACTACTCAGTGGGCAATAATGTGAGATATGGTCAATTTTCCCGAGCCTGAAGAAAAGCGAGCTAATTTTACGTCTAACAAAAAAAGCAAGTAATATGTTCACATAACTCATTATTTTTATTTTAAATGGTTAATTTTAAGTCATTAATAGTTCTAGAACACGTTTGAATCAAAACTAAACATTTATACTATACAAAAATCGGCTGAGAGAAAAGTATTTTGTCTATTTACTGAGAAAGTATGAAAAATGGGTGAAGTTACGTGTTAAAATACCAACTTAAAGCGCTCTTGTGCATTTGTCAATGAACAGACACAACGTAGTCTACATCCATGTGAAGGCCTGTGCCAGTAGCTTTCTATTGATATCAAATATATTGATATAGCTCAAAATTTGACTACTCAGTGGGCAATAATGTGATATATGGTCAATTTTCACGAGCCTGAAAAAAAGCGAGCTAATTTTACGTCTAACCAAAAAAGCGAGTAATATGTTCACATAACTCATTATTTTTAATTGAAATGGGTCAATTTAAAGTCAGCAATAGTTCTAGATCATGTTTGAATCAAAATTAAACATTGATACTATACAAAAATCGACTGAGAGAAAAGTATTTTGTCTATTTACTGAAAAAGTATGAAAAATGGGTAAAATTACGTGTTAAAATACCAACCCTAAGCTATATTGTGCATTTGTTATTGATCAGACACAGAATATTTTACATTCATGTGAAAGCCTGTGTCATATGTGAGTGATAATAAATAATTTAAAAATTATTTAAAAAAAAATTACCCGAGTTTTAGCAAACAATCACTTCATACGCAATATTTCAAATTGCGGTTTGCGATTTTGACGGTACTAGTGTTTAAAGGGTTTTTGCGGTACTTTTGGACAGGATGATTTTTTTGTAAGACGCGCAGATTCGGATTCCTGAGAAAATTTCACTATAGGTGGAACTCTTGGATCGTATGGACCTCTCAACACAAATAAAACCCCCCTAGCTCTGGGACTACTGGGTATGGGCCTTTAATTTGGACGGTGCGTTTTTTTAAGAAATTGTTCATTGCTGTAAGCTCCTTTTATTCAAAAGTTTATTGCTAAGTTAATTAATTTTAATTTTCCACCTTTTATTATTAGAACAATAAATAAAACCAGCATTGGTGGCTGCAGCAGTTATTCACATTCTGAGTTGTATAATTTATTGTACTCTTGGTAATACCCTCTGACAATCAGGCAATATCCCAGATGGGAACATACTTTAATAAACATTCCTTATCGATTGATGTCAATGACCAGCGTGTAACATTTTGGCCACATCTCTTATCCACCGTGCTCTCACTGGGCACACGACGCTGTTGCGACGTTGAATCAACGTCATTGACGTTGCTTCAACATCGCAACAACGTCGTGGTGTCGATGATGGGAGTGCGCCAATTGTAATGATCCACTTATAGTTGGTGCGGAGTCCAGGGGTCCCTGGTTTGATTCCCCCGCTGTAAGCTGTGTTGTTTTTGTGTGGACATAAAACCAAAAATGTAAAAATATAATGGGTTTTCATTTAAAAAACAAAGCTATTTGATATAAAATAAGGATTTATAAAGTCAAAGAAATTTTAGATAAAACATTCCACCACTTCAATGTTCAGGGAGGGTCGTATATTCAACCTAACAAAGAGGGCAATGCGACTCTTTAAATCCCCATTACAAAGATAGCGAAATAGGTATGTCATATGGGGAATCACAGACGGTGACATAGGTATGTCATATGGGGGATCAAAGATGGCGAAATAGGTATGTCATATGGGGAATCACAGACGGCGACATAGGTATGTCACATGGGTGGATCAAAGATGGCGACATAGGTATGTCACATGGGGGGATCAAAGATGGCGACTTAAATATGTTATATGGGGATTCAAAGATGGCGACATATGTATGTTGTATTGGGATTCAAAGATGGCGACATAGGTATGTCATACGAGCGAATCAAAGATGGCGACATAGGTATGTCATATGGGGAATCAAAGACGGCGAAATAGGTATGTCATATGGGGAATCACAGACGGCGACATAGGTATGTCACATGGGGAATCACAGACGGCGACATAGGTATGTCACATGGGTGGATCAAAGATGGCGACATAGGTATGTCACATGGGTGGATCAAAGATGGCGACTTAAATATGTTATATGGGGATTCAAAGATGGCGACATATGTATGTTGTATTGGGATTCAAAGATGGCGACATAGGTATGTCATACGAGCGAATCAAAGATGGCAACATAGGTATGTCATATGGGGGATAGATGGCGACATAGGTATGTCATATGAGGATTCAAAGATGCCGACATAGGTATGTCACATGGGGGACTCAAAGATGGTGACATAGGTATGTCATATGGGGGATAGATGGCGACATAGGTATGTCATATGGGGATTCAAAGATGGCGACATAGGTATGTCATATGGGGATTCAAAGATGGTGACATTGATATGTCATATGGTGACTCAAAGATGGCGACATAGGTATGTCATATGATAATTCAAAGATGCCGAAATAGGTATGTCATATTGAGATTCAAAGATGGCGACAAAGGTATGTCATATTGGGATTCAAAGATGCCGACATAGGTATGTCAAACGGGAGAATTAAAGATGGCGACATAGGTATTTCAAATGAGGGGGATCACAGATGGCGATATAGGCATATCATATGGGGGTTCAAAGATGGCGAAATAAATATGTCAAACGGGGGATTCAAAGATGGCTACATAGAGATAACTTGTATATATGACTGCTACAGATGACTATAATGCAAAATCAACTGTAGCTCAAACTCTACACTGCAGAACAATGTAATGTCGGTATGCCTGATATGGTCTAATATGCTAGCTGAACGTATTATAGTGATCTAATTTATCAAAGTGGCAGGATGTTTCAATTATTTTTTTTATGGAAATTGCGAAAGGCATTCCATAATCAAGTGCTCAATTTCATATACAGGTGGTTAAACCTATTGATTTGGCTTCGTTAGAAATGTAGGCCTATTATAAATAGTTTAAAATTTGTAACTCTAATATGGCAATATTAATTTGCGTAATATTGACTTGGCTTCATTATTCACGTGTAGCGCAACCAGTGACAACAAGAGTGTTGACTGTCAGGATCTGAATAAACCGCCAGCATATCATGCTATTTTATATACAAACATTAATATATTTAATCTTTTCACAGTAACAACTTTGTAGATATGTTTCATATGTTTTTATTCTTGCTGCCTATCAGTGTTTGTTTTTATTTTTTAGTGACGCAACTAACCATTGTTTTGTGGGTTGATGTTTATCCAATCATTTTCAAATTTTCTTTTCCATACAAGTCACGTGGCATTTAAAATAAAATTTGTTTTTAATAACAAGAACAATATGAATAAATCCATACTTCAGTTTTTTATTGTGCTATGCGTGTGTGTCTTTTATTCAACGTTCTTACAACGCCGTGTGTCCAGTGGGTACCAGCATATTTAAATTATTATTATCAATATAATAAACTAGAAGCTGCTGACTTTTAAAGGAAATACCACAAAACATCATATTGATTAAAACAATCACCACGTTCATTATCGCTAATGTTCTGATGTATTTTTTCTGTGCCACTTTTATAAAACGTCTCACATATTTATTTGATTGAAAGTTCAATGTTGCACTATCGTCGCACTAGACGCTGGCCCAACATTGAACCAACATCGGGTCAGTGTATCGTGTTTGCCGGGCTAGTTGGGCAATGATTAATGTACTTCCTTTCCCCCTCATTGCAGGAAATGTTGTCTGTTCCGAAGCCTAAGAATGACACGTAATTGGCAACGTTTATTTCCCGACACAGTCCATAAATATCTTTCATTGACTTATCCGCATCGTAAAAAATAAAGAGAATAGCATTTGTAGAAATAATATTTATTCTGGAGGCAAAAATCGGATTAGACTACCAGAATAAATAAAAAACATACATTAACTGCATAGATTGGCTTCGTAGCATTAAATAATGTAGAGATTATGATGTTAAATAGTGCAATTTTGACATTAAGAATATTTCAAACAAACATATTAATTAGAAAGTGTTTAGGTCATTACATAGTATCACATGGTTAAGTTGATCTTACAAAAGTTTAAGATAATTCATAATGTCAGGGATATCATAAGATATATCCATAATGCATAGACATACTTAACCAATTCATGTTGTATTTTTGCCTACATCCATATGTATCACTGATATTGACGAGCCATGGTCTTCAGCGAAGTGAATATTTATACAAAACCGGTCTAAAATGTGTATTGTATATATTTTAAACTCTTGTCCAGCAGATTTGTTTGTTTCTATTTTTCATTCATTTGAAGCTGGAATTGCTAACGCAATTTCCAGCTTCAAATGACAAAATATGCTTATATTTTATGAAAAATCGACATGTCCTACAATGAATTATTGGATTAACTAAGCATCTACCATAAACTATTTTATGAAATTGAGTGATATTTCTATTGATCTAAAACATGCTTGAAACCGTATATAGATGGGCGTAGCGGGGCAATAATCAACCCTTACAGCGCGCGGATCGACTTTAGACGTCAGAATCTGACGTCTGTAGACGTCAGATACTGACGTTTAAAGTCAATCACCACAATGTAAGAGTAAAAATATATCTAATGGTCTTAGACTCATAACATAGGAATTCAAATGAAGCGGAAAGAGCTAACTTAGACATTTGTGGTGATTTCATATTAAAAAAATATTTTGGTCTCCATGGCCTACACGAAAGTATTTCAGCGCTTTAAGAGTTAAACGTGTGGATATTTTTTTTTTTTTTAATTTGTTACAAGAAGCGCTAGACATGAGAAGGTAATACACTGTAATTGTGCTGCAAGAGACGTTCTGTAGTAGAAGGTAATACACTGTAATTCAGCTCGACATGAACACTTTAGTTTTGCTTCTCGTTTTCAGTTCTTCCATCATAATCTCCACCTATCAATTATCGCTGAAGTCAGTCCACATTGTAATTCAGCTCGACATGACGCATTTCTTTTTGCATCTCGATTTCCAGTGAAGTTCATCCATCAAAGTCTCTGCCTATCAGCTATCAGTAAGGTCGGACCACACAGCGGCCCAGTACTGGGGGATGAACAACAAGCCTCGGCGTTACAGGCACTGGGTGTAACCATTACACCAGGACCTCCTTCATCATAATCAATCATCCATCAGACATACAGCGCTCTAATGTTGAGCTAGAGAGGGGGGACCACAAGCCTCGGCGTGACAGGCACTGGGTGTAAGCACTACACCAGGCCTCCATCATCACATCACAATCACTCATCCATCAGACCATACAGCGCTCTAATGCTGAACTATGAACCACAAGCATCGGCGTGACAAGCACTTGGTGTAACCACTACGCCAGGCCTCCGTCATCACATCACAATCACTCATCCATCAGACCATACATCGCTCTAATGCTGAGCTAGAGAGGGGAAGGACCACAAGCCTCGGCGTGACAGGCACTGGGCATAACCACTACATCAGGACCCCCTCCATCACATCACAATCACTCATCCATCAGACCATACAGCGCTCTAATGCTGAGCTAGAGAGGGGAAGGACCACAAGCCTCGGCGTGACAGGCACTGGGCGCAACCACTACACCAGGACCTCCTCCATCACATCACAATCACTCATACATCAGACCACACCTCAGGGGTATTAGTCTAAAACTCATAGAGACCTGGAACAAATTCATAACAAGCTGAAAATCTCAGCATATATTTTTAAGACACCATAAAAAAACATACCAAAAATCCTGTAAGATCCCCCTGGTATTGGTGCCCGAAATTGGGGTAATAAGTGGTAAATAGGGGTTATAAAGGGTATAATGACGATGATAAACTTGTATGTAAACATTTGTTTAAGCTCCTGCGGAAACCATCACAAATGTTTGTATTAATTTTTAGTCAAGGTGTCATCCCCAAAAGTGGTAAATAAGGTAAAATAAGGAAAATAACCATAATTTATGATCTATTTGATCTAGATTCATAAAATGTGTATCTAGCACCTGAATTTTTTTTAAAAACACTTCTAAAATTTAGCGACCTCCATTTAATTACCAACAACAATTTTATATCAATTTTTAACCACCCTTTCCTTTCCATAAGTGGTAAATATGGATAAAATGGGGGGGGGGGGTTATAACCATAGCTTATGAACTATGTGATCTGGAGATACAACATTTGTATTTAAACTTGCTTTAGCACCTGAGGAATCCATTACAATTACCTACGTCATTTTTCAACATCCCTTTCATGCTCAAAAGTGGTAAATAATGGAAAATCAGGAGAATAACCATAACTTTGACAGAGACTCATAAAATTGGTATCTGGATATTTGTCCTAGAATCAAACAAAAAAGTGTAGGCCTAATTGAAAGAAAAAACAACCATCACCATTTAATCGCAAAAAAACGAAATTGTAGATGATGTTGTATTCATTTTTAACAACCTTTGCATTCCCAAAAAATATTTTTTCGTATAATGTAGATTGTTAATCACATAATAAAACGGTTAATTAGCCATCCCATTCGTGACAATTGACCAATATAGAGTCTGCATTGGATGTTTTCACATTAAATACTCTTCTCCTTCCAGAAAATTACGCCAGCGCTTGCGAGCGGAATACTTTTTCTGGTGTAACATATTCATGAACTTTATATTCTTTCATTACGTTATACACATACTTTTGCTAAGATGTCATGACATAGAAACTAACCCTGGTCCTAATAACCCAACTGAATTATCTATATACTGTTTAAATATACGAAGCCTGCTTGCTGTTGTGACAGAAAAACCACGTGTCCAAAAAATTGATCACCTAATTGCAGAATTGTCGGCAAGCAACCATAGCATTGTTTTAATATCTGAAACTTGGCTACGTGAGAACGAGCCAGACAAATCCATTTCAATTCCCCAATATACTCAGTACCGTAGAGAGAGGTTGACCAATAGATATGGCGGCCTAGTAACCTACATTCATACCACCCTAGCAAGTAAAAGGATTGTTGAATATGAACCAGCTGACAGTGAAATCATGTGCCATGAAATTGTATGTACTCCCCGTAAACTATTAATTTGCTCATGTTATAGACCACAAACTAGATGCCCCATTGACTTTCTAACTGATATAAAGGGTATCATAAATGCCGCTAACCAACTGTATGACGGATTAATATTTATTGGTGATATGAACTGTAAACATTCAAATTTTTATGAAAATGACCAAACATGCAACGCAGGTCGACAATTTAAAGCTTTTTTTGAATCGCACTCATTCGAACAACTTATTCATGAACCCACTCGTTTTAGTGCCGATAATAGAACATATAGCTGTATCGATCTCATGTTTACTAATATACCGCATATTTTTACCCACGTGGGCACAGAGACCAGACTCCTAGTCTATATAAATGATATTGTTGAAAATATAAACAGTCATATATTCCTTTTTGCAGACGATGCCTCTTTATTCAGAACAGTTGATGAAGTGTCTCTTCACGAGGACACCCGATTATTAAATGAAGATTTGAATCGTATTTCTCTCTGGGCAAATCAATGGAAAATAATAATTAGCATACCCAAAACAATAGCAATGATATTCTCACGTAAGAAACAACCACCCCAAGAACTACCTTTAATTTTAAATAATAATAGGCTGAAAAATGTAAAGCAGCATAAACATCTAGGCATTACTTTTACACAAAATATGCAGTGGACAACCCATATAGACAATATAGTATCCTCAGCAACCACCAGGATTCATCTTATGAAAATTGTTAAATATAAATGGTCACGTAATAGTCTTTTAATATGTTACACAAATTTTATCCGGCCAATAATAGAATATGCTAAGGTTGTGTATGCAAATTTATCTATTCAGGACAGCAATAAATTAGAAAACATACAAAATGAAGCTATGCGAATAATAGCAGGAGCTAAGCGTTTATCATCAAATACAGCATTATTAAAAGAAACAGGCTTTAAAACTCTCGCTAAACGCAGGAAATCTCACAAGATGATTGTTTTTTCCAAATGTATTCACGGGAAACTGCCATCACTTATAACGACAGAATGTATGCCCACTCAACTCCAATCCAGAAACACACGAGCCGCATCATCTGTCACATTTAGAATACTCAGATGCAAAACATCTGCTTTTATACAGAGTTTCTTCCCCAGCTGTGCCAAAACATACAACACACACGATACTAACTTTAGATCTGCCACACTCACAAAACAGATAGCACACTACAAACACGAAATAAAAATCACACGCAACGGCTACTTCTCACTCAACCATAGACATATACAAATAACACTAGCTCAAATTCGCTTAGAATTTAGTAACCTCAATAAGCATTTGTCCGCGAAAGGATGTTTAAATAGTTCCCAATGTGAATGTACAGAAGCAGTTGAAACCCCTCTCCATTATTTCCTTAAATGTAAACTTTACAATATGCATAGACCGATAATGATGCAAACCTTAAGTAAATATGTAAATCATGTTTCAGACTCCACACTGATGCATATAATTCTAGAAGGGAATGGAAACGAATTTGAAAATGTAGAAATAATAACAGCTGTATCAGACTTTATAAATAATACTGGGCGATTTATCTATTAATTCTATCAACTATTTGACAACTTCTCATAATTTATATAACCTTTTCATCTATAAACATGGTAACATATTTATGCAGATTTCATTTTACTTTATTTTATTCTACTGTTAAGCATCGGTATCATATAATTTGCATGCCGATATGTTGTTATCCAGTTGATTATGAACTACTTCATTATTATAATTTGCACATATCATTGCACACTTTTATTACACACTTTGTACTACTACATAGTACTATAGATTATTTCTACTGTAGTAACATCTGTATCGTACTTCATATATAATGTAGGAATATTTGACTAGCAATTTTTTCATCACCTATTTGACCACTTTTTTATGGTTAACATAGCCTGTTCATCCATATTTATGTAGACTTCATTACACTGTCAAACACCATAATTTGCATGCCGCTAATCAGTTGATTATGCACAACTTCGCTGTTACAACTTGCACGTATTATTGCACACCTCTTTTGACGACTACTCACAATTTAATTAACCTATTTATTTGTAATATATTTATGCATACTTCATTTTACTTTTTACTCCACTTTGTATTATTGTATTACTACATAATTGAGCAACGCTTTTGAGGAGCGTATATTGTATTAGCTTCTGCTATTGTACAATCCTCGTTAAATAAATATGTTTATACTAAAACGGTTAATTAGAGGTTATTTTAATGAGATTAAACTATTAAATTTTAAACTATTACATTTTTGAAAATGATTCCATTATTTTTTCTCAGATGCTAGAACATATATCTTGATACCAATTGTATGGATCTAAGAAGCTAACAATATACAACCCTCAATTCAAAGATGGCGACATAGGTATGTCATATGGGTGGATCAAAGATGGCGACATAGGTATGTCATATGGGTGGATCAAAGATGGCGACATAGGTATGTCACATGGGGGGCTCAAAGATGGCGCCTTAGATATGTCATATAGGGAATCACAGACGGCGACATAGGTATGTCACATGGGCGGATTAAAGATGGCGACATAGGTGTGTCATATAGCCTTGGGGATTCAAAGATGGTGATATTGGCATGTCATATGGCTGGATCAAAGATGGCGACATGGGTATGTCACATGGGGGGATCAAAGATGGCGACTTAGATATGTTATATGGGGATTCAAAGATGGCGACATATGTATGTTGTATTGGGATTCAAAGATGGCGACATAGGTATGTCATATAGGGATTCAAAGATTGCGAAATAGGTATGTCATACGAGCGAATCAAATATGGCGACATAGGTATGTCATATGAGGGATAGATGACGACATAGGTATGTCATATGGGGATTCAAAGATGGCGACATAGGTATGTCATATGGGGGATTTAAAGATGGCGACATGGGTATGTCATATGGGGGATCAAAGATGGCGATATAGGTATGTCATATGGGTGGATCAAAGATGGCGACATAGGTATGTCATATAGGGATTCAAAGATGGCGGAATAGGTATGTCATACGAGCGAATCAAAGATGGCGACATAGGTATGTCATATGGGGGATAGATGACGACATAGGTATGTCATATGGTGGATTCAAATATGGCGACATAGGTATGTCATATAGGGATTCAAAGATGACGACATAGGTATGTCATATAGGGATTCAAAGATGGCGACATAGGTATGTCATACGGGCAAATCAAAGATGGCTACATAGGTGTGTCATATGGGGGATAGATTGCGACATAGGTATGTCATATGGCGATTCAAAGATGGCGACATAGGTATGTCAAACTTGGGAATCAAATATGGCGACATAGGTATGTCTAATGGGGGAATCACAGATGGCGATATAGGCATATAATATGGGGGTTCAAAGATGGCAAAAATAAATATGTCAAACGGGGGATTCAAAGATGGCTACATAGAGATAACTTGTACATATGACTGCTACAGATGACTATAATGAAAAATCAACTGTAGCTCAAACTCTACACTGCAGAACAATGTAATGTCGGTATGCCTGATATGGTCTAATATGCTAGCTGAACGTATTATCGTGATCTAATTTATCAAAGTGGCAGGATGTTTCAATTAATTTTTTTATGGAAATTGCGAAAGGCATTCCATAATCAAGTGCTCAATTTCATATACAGGTGGTTAAACCTATTGATTTGGCTTCGTTAGAAATGTAGGCCTATTATAAATAGTTTAAAATTTGTAACTCTAATATGGCAATATTAATTTGCGTAATATTGACTTGGCTTCATTATTCACGTGTAGCGCAACCAGTGACAACAAGAGTGTTGACTGTCAGGATCTGAATAAACCGCCAGCATATCATGCTATTTTATATACAAACATTAATATATTTAATCTTTTCACAGTAACAACTTTGTAGATATGTTTCATATGTTTTTATTCTTGCTGCCTATCAGTGTTTGTTTTTATTTTTTAGTGACGCAACTAACCATTGTTTTGTGGGTTGATGTTTATCCAATCATTTTCAAATTTTCTTTTCCATACAAGTCACGTGGCATTTAAAATAAAATTTGTTTTTAATAACAAGAACATTATGAATAAATCCATACTTCAGTTTTTTATTGTGCTATGCGTGTGTGTCTTTTATTCAACGTTCTTACAACGCCGTGTGTCCAGTGGGTACCAGCATATTTAAATTATTATTGTCAATATAATAAACTAGAAGCTGCTGACTTTTAAAGGAAATACCACGAAACATCATATTGATTAAAACAATCACCACGTTCATTATCGCTGATGTTCTGATGTATTTTTTCTGTGCCATTTTTATAAAACGTCTCACATATTTATTTGATTGCAAGTTCAATGTTGCACTATCGTCGCACTAGACGCTGGCCCAACATTGAACCAACATCGGGTCAGTGTATCGTGTTTGCCGGGCTAGTTGGGCAATGATTAATGTACTTCCTTTCCCCCTCATTGCAGGAAATGTTGTCTGTTCCGAAGCCTAAGAATGACACGTAATTGGCAACGTTTATTTCCCGACACAGTCCATAAATATCTTTCATTGACTTATCCGCATCGTAAAAAATAAAGAGAATAGCATTTGTAGAAATAATATTTATTCTGGAGGCAAAAATCGGATTAGACTACCAGAATAAATAAAAAAACATACATTGACTGCATAGATTGGCTTCGTAGCATTAAATAATGTAGAGATTATGATGTTAAATAGTACAATTTTGACATTAAGAATATTTCAAACAAACATATTAATTAGAAAGTGTTTAGGTCATTACATAGTATCACATGGTTAAGTTGATCTTACAAAAATTTAAGATAATTTATAATGTCAGGGATATCATAAGATATATCCATAATGCATAGACATACTTAACCAATTCATGTTGTATTTTTGCCTACATCCATATGTATCACTGATATTGACGAGCCATGGTCTTCAGGGAAGTGAATATTTATACAAAACCGGTCGAAAATGTGTATTGTATATATTTTAAACTCTTGTCCAGCAGATTTGTTTGTTTCTATTTTTCATTCATTTGAAGCTGGAATTGCTAACGCAATTTCCAGCTTCAAATGACAAAATATGCTTATATTTTATGAAAAATCGACATGTCCTACAATGAATTATTGGATTAACTAAGCATCTACCATAAACTATTTTATGAAATTGAGTGATATTTCTATTGATCTAAAACATGCTTGAAACCGTATATAGATGGGCGTAGCGGGGCAATAATCAACCCTTACAGCGCGCGGATCGACTTTAGACGTCAGAATCTGACGTCTGTAGACGTCAGATTCTGACGTTTAAAGTCAATCACCACAATGTAAGAGTAAAAATATATCTAATGGTCTTAGACTCATAACATAGGAATTCAAATGAAGCGGAAAGAGCTAACTTAGACATTTGTGGTGATTTCATATTAAAAAAATATTTTGGTCTCCATGGCCTACACGAAAGTATTTCAGCGCTTTAAGAGTTAAACGTGTGGATATTTTTTTTTTTCAATTTGTTACAAGAAGCGCTAGACATGAGAAGGTAATACACTGTAATTGTGCTGCAAGAGACGTTCTGTAGTAGAAGGTAATACACTGTAATTCAGCTCGACATGAACACTTTAGTTTTGCTTCTCGTTTTCAGTTCTTCCATCATAATCTCCACCTATCAATTATCGCTGAAGTCAGTCCACATTGTAATTCAGCTCGACATGACGCATTTCTTTTTGCATCTCGATTTCCAGTGAAGTTCATCCATCAAAGTCTCTGCCTATCAACTATAAGTAAGGTCGGACCACACAGCGGCCCAGTACTGGGGGATGAACAACAAGCCTCGGCGTTACAGGCACTGGGTGTAACCATTACACCAGGACCTCCTTCATCATAATCAATCATCCATCAGACATACAGCGCTCTAATGCTGAGCTAGAGAGGGGGGACCACAAGCCTCGGCGTGACAGGCACTGGGTGTAAGCACTACACCAGGCCTCCATCATCACATCACAATCACTCATCTATCAGACCATACAGCGCTCTAATGCTGAACTATGAACCACAAGCATCGGCGTGACAAGCACTTGGTGTAACCACTACGCCAGGCCTCCGTCATCACATCACAATCACTCATCCATCAGACCATACAGCGCTCTAATGCTGTACTATGAACCACAAGCATCGGCGTAACAAGCACTGGGTGTAACCACTACGCCAGGCCTCCGTCATCACATCACAATCACTCATCCATCAGACCATACAGCGCTATAATGCTGAGCTAGAGAGGTGAAGGACCACAAGCCTCGGCGTGACAGGCACTGGGCATAACCACTACATCAGGACCTCCTCCATCACATCACAATCACTCATCCATCAGACCATACAGCGCTCTAATGCTGAACTAGAGAGGGGAAGGACCACAAGCCTCGGCGTGACAGGCACTGGGCGTAACCACTACACCAGGACCTCCTCCATCACATCACAATCACTCATACATCAGACCACACCCCAGGGGTATTAGTCTAAAACTCATAGAGACCTGGAACAAATTCATAACAAGCTGAAAATCTCATCATATATTTTTGAGACAACATAAAAAACATACCAAAAGTCCTCTAAGATCCCCCTGGTATTAGTGCTCGAAATTGTGGTAAAAAGTGGTAAATAGGGGTTATAAAGGGTATAATGACGATAATAAACTTGTATGTAAACATATGTTTAAGCTCCTGCGGAAACCATTACAAATGTTTGTATTAATTTTTAGTCAAGGTTTCACCCCCAAAAGTGGTAAATAAGGTAAAATAAGGAAAATAACCATAATTTATGATCTATTTGATCTAGATTCATAAAATGTGTATCTTGCACCAGAATTTTTTTAAAAAACACTTCTTAAATTTAGCAACCTCCATTTAATTACTAACAACAATTTTATATCAATTTTTAACCACCCTTTCCTCTCCATAAGTGGTAAATATGGATAAAATGGTGGGGGGGGGGGGGGGTTATAACCATAGCTTATAAACTATGTGATCTGGAGATACAACATTTGTATTTAAACTTGCTTTAGCACCTGAGGAATCCATTACAATTACCTACGTCATTTTTTAACATCCCTTTCATTCCCAAAAGTGGTAAATAATGGAAAATTAGGAGAATAACCATAACTTTGACAGAGACTCATAAAATTGGTATCTAGATATTTGTCCTAGAATCAAACAAAAAAGTGTAGGCCTAATTGAAAGAAAAACCAACCATCACCATTTAATCGCAAAAAAACGAAATTGTAGATGGTGTTGTATTCATTTTTAACAACCTTTGCATCCCCAAAAAATATTTTTTCGTATAATGTAGATTGTTAATCACATAATAAAACAGTTAATTAGAGGTTATTTTAATGAGATTGAACTATTAAATTTTAAACTATTACATTTTTGAAAATGATTCCATTATTTTTTCTCAGATGCTAGAACATATATCTTGATACCAATTGTATGGATCTAAGAAGCTAACAATATACAACCCTCCTAATGAGCCGTGTTTGTTCATGCGTGTACGAGGCTAAATTAACTGTTGGGATGTGTTATTTTACACAGCGTAAGCGCGCTAACTGTCACAACACCATACATGCCATATTGTCATTTCACGGCTGATTGCACTCGGATCAGTGATCAGACAGTTAGATAAATGCCCCAGCCACAAATTGGTGGGAGGCCCCCTCTTGGTGGGAGGCCCGGGGCCCGGGCCCTATGGCCCCCCTTGGATCCGGCCCTGGATAACCCGATCCGCGGGTCACCAGACGAACAGCTTTTATGTTCGTCACCACATAAAGCCCTCGCCTAAAGGCTCGGGCTTGCTGTGGTGACTTGTGCTGACTTGAGCTTATCTCGCTTCCCAACGATGCCGTATTTATATAATCTACTCCACCCAGGCAATACCTGCCAGTGATTATTACTCCCAGCTGGGAAGACATACATCTTATCGCTTGTGATGCTGAGAATGAGGAGTGTGATCTATTCGTAGTGATTGATTGATCGAGTGAAAGAATCCCGGATCAAAGGAGAAGTCTATGTAGACTTAAGCGTCATTAAAATGAACAGTAGGCTACAGTATGTTATACAGTGCATAATATAATAAAATAGAAACTGATGTGAATATATGTACAAGTATAAACTAAAATAATTATAAGACATATACAGATTAATGATACTATACATGCTACAGAAATGTTTTCCACACCAAAAGCAACATAAAATAACTGTTATTACCATAAATAGTGCCAAAAATGCACTCTGGAAAGCGTAGAAACCTATTGAATATATAAAAGTTGATATAATTGGAGTAACAACAATAGTATGACATATGATTTATTACGTCAAATAATCAAATCATCAAAATATACATACATGTACATAAAATATATGTGCACGTATCTAGTAACTAAAAGAACTACAAGAAATATACATATAAAAATTATATGAGTCATATCGGAAATGCATAATACAATTGTACGGCTATTATAAATATTTTATTCTTTCACTGCGAGGATCAACTTTAGAAGTCAGAATCTGACGTCTATGGACGTCGGCATCTGACGTCTGTAGACGTCATATTCTGACGTCTAAAGTCGGTCCCCAAGCTGGAAGGGTTAATATATTTCTGGTGTGTTTTTTCCTATGTGATTAAAATATCAGCAAAATGTCCAGCTTTAAATATGATACAAAATATATATATAAGTATGTTGTACGTGGTTAATCTCACTTAACACTTAAGGAGCTGATCTTAGGTCCACATTGCAAAGGTTAAAATTAACCTGATTTTGTAGACACGCATTCTACAGCATTAACCCTTGGAGCGCTGAATTATTTTATGAAAACCTTGGAGACCAAAGGGTCTTTTTCAATTTAAAATCATCATGACTGTCTTAGTTAGCTCTTTCCGATTCATTTGAATACCTATGTTATGGGTATACGGCAATTAGAAATAGTTTTACTCTTTGCAGTGCGGAGATAGACTTTAGTCGTCAGAATCTGACGTCTACAGACGTCAGATTCTGACGACTAAAGTCAATCCCCGCGCTGTAAGGGTTAAAATACACCCGTGACGTCAGTCTATTGTAAAACAGTAGATTCGGATCTACGAATCGACTGTTGTTTTTACTGACCAGGTCGGGCACAATATACGGGTTTAAACATGGCACTGCATGTCTAATATTTCATGGTTTTGCCATACTGACAATGAAACTGAGGTTTTCTATATCAAATCTTGGAACACCTGCACATATTCTGTGTATTTTAAGTCGAAGAAAGAACTCAATTACAATAGATTCGTGGATCCGAATATACTCGGCGCTTCGACACTGCATGTCTAATATTTCATGGTTTTGCCATACTGACAATGAAACTGAGGTTTTCTATATCAAATCTTGGAACACCTGCACATATTCTGTGTATTTTAAGTCGAAGAAAGAACTCAATTACAATAGATTCGTGGATCCGAATATACTCGGCGCTTCGCGCCTCGTACATTCGGATCTACGAATCTATCGAATTTCGTTCTTTCTCCTTGACTGAGCTTCTCTTGTATGAGCTATCCTGCTCTGCCTACAGACATAAAGTCACACCTGTGGAGGAGAGTTTGCTGTGCTATACTTTTATACGGCATGGAAGCCGTTTCTCTTTAAAAAAAATAACTTTTAAAAACATTGAATCAACCCAATGTTCCTTAGTTAAGCAGTCATCACAGTAAAATTTTGACAGGGGTAAATGTTTCTCGGTGCGTCGAGACTATCAATAATTGCAGAAATAATCTGTGGAGAGGATTTTCAAAGTAGACTCACCCCTTCGTAATTTATGTTATTATTTTGCTGCCCGATATATTGGGCATCCTCAAACTTTGACAGCTAAGGGGGCTCCACTTATTTTGAACGCATTTAATTGTAAGCACCACAGACAAAATGTAGTTAAAGTCAAAGAAGATAGTGTTGTGAACACTCTCAGGGTACTATTACATAGTCATAACTATAGCCTTAGGCACTTCGGGCCATATACTCTAGTCACACTTCTTACTAGATTTTAAGAAATTGTATTATGCCAATTCCATATTACATTTTAGTATATTTGTATTTCGATGCTGCTATAATATGTTGTATATGTATGTTTTATTTCTCCATCATTGGCGGCGCGATAAATAAATAAAATAAATATGATATTAAATGTAATGAATGTACCATATGTGCGGTATATACAATGGGTGACATATGAATGTATTGCGAAAGGACGTTCAGAACTTAAAAATTCAAAAATGTAACATATAGATTTTCAAGCAAGAAATTGATACATATTTTTTAAAAAATATCATTTTTTAGAAATATTATTTTTAAATATATGAATTCCAGATGCTTTGTAGAGCGTAGCGTTCAAGATGCAACGCCTTATTAGTGATTAAGAAGTGTTAGTGGAAACCACTGATATCTCGACTAGGTCTCTAGATTACCTATATCAATACACATATCCAAACATCTGACACGAGACATTGACTATGTTGATTTAATGTTGAGCTAGCGTCGCAGACCAACACTTACAGTGAAACAACGTGAGGCTACACTTCAAGCGCTGAAATATTGTATTATCAGCCAAGAGACCGAAGATCTTTTCTTAAATTTGAAATCATCATAATTTCTTAGTTAGCTCTACCCGCTTCAGTTGAATACCTATGTTACGTGAGAGTACAAAGATAATGCTTGTTTATTGTTTATTTGTTTACCAAATAATAACGTTATTTTACTTGGGCGATAACACATAACTTAATAGCGTCCTTTGAATATAATACACGGAGCAATCACGAATATTGGTCAGACGGGATGAAAACAGTGATTGAAGGTCAAGGTCATCTGAAGCAAACACTGAATATCAATTCCTCCATCTACTCCTATTATCGTGACATACACCGATCTTATCAACCACGAAACACAGCGGTAGTGTTTGTGTTATGCTTATTACATTTTGAGCATCTGCGGTGAACAAATAATTCACATTAATTCATATTTACATGTATGTGGAATGAGAGCTGTTGGTAAGATTTTTGTTTTGGTAATTTCAATTTTAATGCAATCAGTTTGTTGTGTTTTAATTGGAATTAATTATATTCAAAGCGACTATAAACACTGATAAACATTGTTCAATATAGCCTTATTTATTGAAGTGAGAAATTAAATCTTACTACTTTTTGTTTTATTAATAATTTTAATCTACCATTTAATGAAATTATGTTTAAGCAACAATGTTTTTTTGAAAACTGACTGTTAAAAATGGCATCAAGTGTCTTTTTACATGTCGTTATTGTATACAGCTTACTATATCCTAATTCTTGGACACGTATTATAAATCAATGCCACAGATTACAACTCGTGGCCACTTATTTTAAATACTAAATCATGGGCTCGGTTTATAAATCATTATAAATCTTGGCCAGATATTATGAAGAACGGCCTCTGATTATGAATTCTGTGAGCATATTCTAAACCGTGCACATTGTGGGCACGAACAATAAATTGTAATTTCGCGGGGACGAATTAGAAATCGTGCGCATAGATTATAAACTACCTAACAATTCATATTATTTTTGTAGAATAGTAATATCGCTGACTCTATTCTATTTACGTTTCACAAGGTGTTGTTTGTTCACCAAAGAATGGCTTTCAAAATAGTAACGAAACATTATTCACTCAGCATAGCCATCCTCAGAAATATTTTTACTGAAACCAGAAAACGTTGCGCTTGGTAAATGACCTTCAAAATAGCCAAGAATAATCACTCACTCAACACGGCCAGCTAGCCCAGCGTTGTCCTAACGCTGTGACAGCGCTGTTGATGCTGGGACTGACATTTAGACATCGCTGATCCAGTGTTTATTGTCAGCAGTACAATGTCTTAGCACCTATACAATCGCAGACCAACACTTACAGTGAAGCAACGTAAGGTTAACCCTTAGAGCGCGGAAATATTGTATTATCAGCCAAGAGACCGAATATGTTTTCCTAAATTTGAAATCTTAGTTAGCTCTTCCGCTTCAGTTGCATACCTTATATTAGATGCTATATGTTATATTAGAGTACAAAGATAATGCTGGATTATTGTTTACAAAAATACCATTAAAAAACGTTATTTTGCTTGGGCGTTAACACATAACTTAACAGTGTCCTTTTAAGATAATACACGGAGCAATCACGAATATTGGTCAGACGGGATAAAAACAGTGATTGAAGGTCAATGTCATCTGAAGCAAACACTGACTATCAATTCCTCCATCCACTCCTAGTATCATGACATGTACCGATCTTATCAACCACGAAACACAGGGCTAGTGTTTGTGTTATGTTTAATACATTTTGAACATCTGCGGTAAACACATAATTTACACTAATTCATATTTAAATGTATGTGGGATGAGAGTTGTTTGTAAAATTTTTGTTTTGTTTTAATTGGAATTAATTATATACAAAGCGACTATAAACATTGTTCAATATAACCTTTTTTATTGAAGTGAGAAATTAAATCCTAGTATTTTTTGTTTTATCATTAACTTTAGTCTACCAATTAATGAAATTATTTTTATTTCACAATGTTAAGAATGGCAGCGCGTGTGGTTTTACATGTCGTTATTGTATACATAGTTTACTATATCATAATTCGTGGACACGGATTATAAATCGATGCCACAGATTACAAATTGTGGCCACTTATTATATCCTGGTTTAACACACAGGAATTAAACCTGAGTTAATTAACAGATCAGGCAGGGCGCCAAGGGTTCTCTCCACTTAGGATAGCAGAGATCCCGGTCTGCTTCCCAGGCTGATAGTGTTACCAGCCCCCCCCCCCGGTGCCTTCAAACACCCCCAACTGCTAGGTCATAGTTTAACGACCCTTGTTGACAGATTCCTGGGTCTGGCCTGTGAGTACCCCTGTGTATCCAGTAAGGGGTCCTTACTAGCAGATTTGGGTGCATTTGATAGTATCTGGCATCTGCAGCGGTCGCATTGCCATGGTTACTAAGCTCTAGCAAGCTGATTTTATGTCATTTTTGATAATTTTTCTTTGTTTTGCTTAACAACTCTTATTTCACAATGCCTGATTCGGATAATTTGGATAAACAACCGACGCTTCTGCAGTAGGCAGCTGACAACCATATGTTATAGGAGACCCTGAATCTTCTGGAAAAAGACGGATCCGCATGCATCGTAATAAGATATGATTCATAAACGCATGCAGGCCTCACTGTTTCTTGGGCCTTTGCTACATTACGTAACTTCTCATTAGCACACTGATTACGTAATACTTTTGCATGTAATGTTGCGATTCATTACACAATTATGTGTAAGGCTTTTGATGAATCATTAAACCTACTTCGCCCAAACTTGGTGTTTCTTTTATAATTGTGTTATATACATGTTGTGTTGCTATATCATTTAATGTTGCGGCTACAAATTAGTGATGAGGAATTATAAATACAAAATCATGGGCTCGGATTATAAATCATTATAAATCGTGGTCACATATTAATATCGTCACATATTAATATCGCTGACTCTATTTTAATTACGTTTCACAAAGTGTTGTTTGTTCATCCTCATAAATATTTTTACTGAACCCAAAAAACGGTGCGTTTGTTAAATGGCCTTCAAAATAGCTAAGACAAATCACCCACTCAACACTGCCAGATGTCCAAGTGTTGTCTTAACATTGTGGCAGCGCTGGTGATGCTGGCACTGACATTTAGACATCCCTGAACCAGTGTCTATTGTCAGCAGTATAATGTGTTAACACCGACAAATTGTCTTCTGGGGATAAAACGGAAGTGAGGGCCACTATGTGGAATGAGAGATACGACCTAGCTATTATTATTAATCGTCAGTGAATGTTGTTTACGTGAACTGTCCATGGCAGCAGCTGTTTGTCCAATAATAACTAGTTTTTTATGGACGTATAATTATTTTTTTTTACACTGACAAGAGGATAATAACCTGTTAACGACAAGGTAGGCTACAACTCTCAGAAAACACGATACTTTGAACCAATGTTGAACTAATGCTGGCTCGCCGTCTGATACAGCGGCCCAACATTTATCCAACATGTCCAGCATATATCTGGCTTTATATGAAGATGTATACACTTTAAATTAAGGAAATGCGTATTATGAGCTGTAATAAAGTAACATAAATTAATGATATCATGACGAACTAGGTCAGTCAAACAGCTGACCCCGTTGAGAAACACGACACGACCAGAAGGGATTGAAACACAATGTGACAGCTAAGGGGTTCCATCATGATACTTCTATGACAATAATATAATAGGCCTACATTTCAA
Organism: Flabesymbios commensalis; assembly: GCA_964017125.1. NCBI lineage: Eukaryota > Metazoa > Annelida > Polychaeta > Terebellida > Flabelligeridae > Flabesymbios > Flabesymbios commensalis. The sequence continues at coordinate 7,847,215 of OZ024902.1, read as the reverse complement.
TCACTGAAACGGCAAAATCAAACTGTGCAGTGAAGCATGTCTGATAGGAGAGTGCGAGGTGGGGTGATCTTACCATTCGTCTTGTAGTGAAAGCCAACATCATGAGTGCAATAATTGTCAATGCTTTTCTTAGGCTGATAGAAATATGAACATACTGTTTGACGACTGTAATGATGTCAATGAAGAGCATGCTCCACCGAAGGTGGTTCGGTCAGACCCTGGTTTAGTGATTGGCGCTACACACTGTTACGCCAAAGTTTGTGCCTATGCTGATTGAATGTTGGGCCCCTGTGTACGGCCTCCGCCCAACATTCAACTTGCATAGGCTGAATACTTCGTCTTTGATTCACACTTTCACATGTGTACGTTGTAATACATGTTTCAACTGCCACCACCTCAACATGTTATACCAGGTAAATTCATAGTAACATGCAAATTCATGTTATAACAGTCAAATTCATAGTAACATGTAAATTCATGTAACAGGCGAATTCATTGTGACAGGTAAATTCATAGTAACAGGCACATTCATAGTAACAGTCAAATTCATAGTAACAAGGCAAATTCATAGTAACAATCAAATTCATAGTAACAAGGCAAATTCATAGTAACGGCAAATTCATGGTGACAGGCAAATTCATAGTAACAGGCAAATTAATGTGACAGGCAAATTCATAGTGACAGGCAAATTCATAGTGACAGGCAAATTCATAGTGACAGGCAAATTAATGTGAGAGGCAAATTCATAGTAACATGTAAATTCATAGTAACAGGCAAATTAATGTGACAGGCAAATTCATAGTAACAGGCACATTCATAGTAACAAGGCAAATTCATAGTAACAGGCAAATTCATGGTAACAGGCAAATTCATAGTAACAGGCAAATTAATGTGACAGGCAAATTCATAGTGACAGGCAAATTAATGTGACAGGCAAATTCATAGTAACATGTAAATTCATAGTAACAGGCAAATTAATGTGACAGGTAAGTTCATAGTAACAGACACACTCATGGTAACAGGCAAATTCATAGTGACAGGCAAATTAATGTGACAGGCAAATTCATAGTAACAGGCAAATTCATAGTAATAGGCAAATTAATGTGACAGGCAAATTCGTAGTAACAGGCACATTCATGTAACAGGCAAATGCATGTTATAACTGGTAAATTCAAGTAAAAAAAACAAGTAAAAATTAAAGTCCCGAGTACTCTTCACTAATGTTTATTTAATGTAGGGCCAGCGTCGCAGTCGATGGACCTAATATTAAATAAACATTGGGCCAACGTCTCGAATCTATTTGGTAGTGGATTAAAAATGAAAAAGCAAGGGCGGTCTACATGGTCTAAATGGTTAATTGTGGGTGTTTATGTTTGTGTGAAAAACAAATGATGGATATTGTTTTTATAAAAAAGCCGAAGAGCTGAAGGTGAAGGTTGTGCATCTTTCAGACAATCCTTTCTGGCTGCTAGGTTACGGCACAACCCCACACACTTTGCATCTCAAGCTAACTGATTTTCGCCCCCGTAATATTTTCTTCTGTGACGTGGACTTCTGGGAAATGTCTCATTGGCTTAATTTGGAACGTGCGCGCTCTCTTTTAATAATATTAGAATACTCAATATTCAATATTCAAATTCATCTATTTATTCTCCAGGTATATTTATTATTCTGTTTTGGATTTAAATGAAAGATGCCAGAGAGACCCACAAAAGCAATTCCATGCGGGCCAGAAGAAAAAGGCTCAAAGGCAAAACAGATTTTTATTAGTGTTAACATGGTTAACGAAATTCCCTTCCTTTTTTTATTCCTTCCAAAATTCTTGTCCTAACACAGGTGCTTGAATATGGCTTAAAACAATAAATCATCATCAAAATAATAAAATAATCACCCCTTATAGAAATGTATTACATTTGTTACTTATTTGTGCGCTCGCTTCCCATTATAGCCTACTAGCGATGCATCTTAGGGGTGCAAATTTTCTCTAGCTGTAATCAATGCTATCCCAGCAAACACAACACCCTGAACCAATACCGGCTCTATGCTGGTCCACCGTCTACGACGCTGGACCAGCATAGAACAGTCATTGGTTCAGGGTGTTGTGTTAGCTGGGATGTAATTACAAAATTCATTGGTAAAACATGCAAATGACCATCAACTATGGAAATGTAGTTAGCAGATCATCAGCTATAGTGTTGACATTGATACCCAGCGAACACAAGGTATTAAGCCAATGCTGGGTTGATGCTGGCCCAGCGTTTCAGAGCCAGCATCAACCCATCATTGGTTCAATGCATCGCGTTTGCTGGGATAATGTTGTCCTTGCTTGATGTGTTATTCATCTCTCGTATACCCACACCTCACCTTCCCCTGTCAGGTCAGACCATTAGACCACCGGTCTGACCTTGACAACAGGTGCGTGGGAAGCCTGTACGAAAAGGAGGGGTGCGAGCAACATTAATATTCATTATGACGTCACCGGTTTACTGACTGTAGTGTGGTGGTCACATTCAGATCAGATCGTCTGGGCTGCTTGAGTTGGCCGGGGAGGAGGAGGGTTCTGAACTCATAGCACATATACGTGATATCCACGATATCTGCCGGTAGCAGACAACTGGATGGATGAAGATGCCCACATCTCAGCATCAGCATATGTCAGCCCTATGGGGCCAGTGTAACGTTCACCAGATGCAGAGAGCCCTTTTGCTTGAAACCAGTGTCAGTATTTACACAATCAACGGCTCTTTCAATTAAGTCACTTTTATCCAGAAACACTCCAAGCTCAAATAACCCTCTCAGTGCAGGGACCGTATTTACCCAGCAAATACAAAACATTTGTAAAATATTTATACAATTGTTGGAACAACGTCGAATATGTTGGACCGACGTTGTATAGATGTTATACAAATGTTTTGTGCTTGCTGAGTATACGTCAGAATCTGATGACTGTAGACGTCAGATTCTGACACATGAAGACGATCCCCGCACTGAAACAAAAAATATAATGGCAGTAGCGGGGGCCCTGGTGCAATGGTTAAAGCTGCCTGCTTGAAAAGTCCGAGGTCGCGGGTTTGAGCCCCGCTCTGGCATTCAAGTTTCAAAGAAACAAAATATTTCTTCCCTGCTCTCTCACAAAAATTCAATATTGTGGGAAGCCTCCCTGACCGAGAAGTAGTGAGCTCGGCCTCAGACCGCCAGAATATTGAATCCTGTGTCTGCAATCATCTCACCATCCTCAGGAGTTTCTCCTGGCCCAGTTTAGTTTATAGATGCTCAATGGTAGTCTAAAACCCCATTTATTCATTCATTCATTCATTCATTCATTTTGGCCGATGAAAAATTTGCAACCGCAAAAATGATGGGATATCCACATTACCCCCAAACCCCTCGACCTGCAACCCACGACCCTCGACACCACAACCCTCCCCGACCCTCGACCTACATTACCACCTCTGCCATCCAATATAAACACTCCCTGCGTTCGAATGGTTGTTGCTCGAATACCGTGAGCAAGACATATTTGAAAAAGGAGTAAAAGAAACTGAATGAAAAAAAAAAGATTAGTAAAGAAGCAGCCGAAAAAGGTTAAATAGACAAGGCATTTATGCAGTATGCATTTTCTCGTACGAATATCTATCTGAAACACTGAAAAATCAGACTGACCTGTGAAATGATAAAGTGAAGCAGTAAACAAACTGGTGAAGGTGAGAGTGTGAGATGGGCTGCCGTTACTTTTCTGATAGAAATCTGACCAAACTGTGTGACGACTGTGATGATGTCAATAATAAGGATGCTCCACCTGCGGACGCCCTGGTTTAGTAGCTTACACCACACACTACACAGTTTGTGCATATGATGATATAATTTTGAGCCCCTTAATTTCTACAACGTCGGCCGACATTCAGCCAGCATTGGCTGAATGTTGTGTTACACAACTGAATGTTGTCTTTGCTGTGTTACATAGCTTCACTCTTTCACGTGTGACAGTCCCCGATGGCTCATTCGGTCCGGTTGTGGCTCGTAACTCAGGGATACTGGGTTTGAATCCTTACTGGGTTGGATATTTGTCATTACAGCGTGGGGATCGACTTTAGTCGTCACAATCTGACGTCGGCAGACGTCAGATTCTGACGTCTAAAGTCGATCCCCGCACTGTAAGAGTAAAAATATTTCTAATGGCGTAGAGCCATAACATAGGTATTCAAATGAATCGGAAAGAGCTGAATAAGACATTTAAGATGGTTTCAAAATGAAAAAACCCTTTCGTCCCCATGGATTTTACAAAAAGAATACAGCGCTTTAAGGGTTAAGCGGACAACATTAGATAGACATTGGTTCAACGTCTCGTGTCCTCTGTTAGTGGGATAAAAATGGAAAAGCAAGGGCGGTGTAACTGAGTAATGTCTTGTGTTTGTGTGAATAAATAAAGGTCAAATCAAGGTCAACTCAGTGTGTGCATGTTTCACACAATCCTTTCTGGTTGCTAGGTTACAGCACAGTCCCAGACTCTCTGCAAATAAAGCTAACGTTTTAATTTTCGCCATCGTGATAACTTGTCCTGTGACGTGGACATCTGGGCAACGTCTCATTAATAACTTAACAGTGCGTACACTTGTAATGTTATCAAACAAAGTTTCATAGAAAAAGATGCATATTTTTATTCACGTTTACATGGTTAACGAAATGAACTTCATTTTCTTCTTGCTTCCGAAATACATATCCCAACATAGGTGCTCAATGTGGTCCAAAACAAAATGTATTCAATTATCATAGAATTATAATCAGAATAATTAAATGATCACTCTTTATACATAAATATTTATCACATTTATTATTTGTTACTTCTTCGTGCGCTCGCCACTCATTAAAGCCTACTACCGATGCATCTGATGGTACAAATCCTCTCTAACTGTAATCAATACAATGGCCAAACTAAAATTCATTAATAAAACATGTAAATAACTGTGGGAATGTAGTTAGACCTTCAGGTATAGTGTTGACCTTGATATCCCAGCAAACACGAGGCATTGAGCAAATGCTAGATTAATGCTGGCCCAGCGTCGCAGACGATGGGCCAGCATTAACCAAGCATTGGCTTAATGCCTCATGTTTGCTAGGTATTGTTGTCATTACTTTATGTGTGAAAAAAAATGTTTTTAAAGAAACAAATTGCTTTTTCTCCGCTCACTTATAAACACTAAATATTGTGGGGGGCCTGTAGAACCGTATAATGTAACCAGACGTGAAATGTAACCGGTTACATTATACGGCGCCGCATAATGTAACCGGTTACATTTTACGGCGACTGGTTACATTATGCGGTCACAGCGTCAACGTATAATGTAACTAGTGGAAAAAGGTACCATACAACCGTATAATGTAACCGGGATTGTTTTCTAAAAAATGTTTTGGGGATTATACTTCGGAAATTTTATTCTAACTAGTAAACTTAAATTATGCTGATAAATAAGTGGTTATGTCTTCAAGTGGCGACCCTGGATGGGTGAATTGAATGAATTAATCAATGAACGATCGAACGAACGAGCGAACGAGCGAACGAACGAACGAATGAACGAGCGAACGAACGAACGAACGAACGAACGAACGAACGAACGAACGAACGAACGAACGAACGAACGAACGAACGAACGAACGAACGAACGAACGAATGAACGAGCGAACGAACGAATGAATGAACAATCTGGTTTAAGAATAAGGCATGACTTATTACATGACGCATAACTAATTACGGTTATTTTTTCGCTTGGTGTGAAAATGTCATGGTACCATTCAATGCATAATAATTTAATTATCATTTCTAATCTTTGAACTTCCTTTTGTAATAAATGAATGGATCTAATTCATCAGCCATAGCGCTAGCCGTTCTGCGTCGCAAGCAAAAATTCAGTATTATATCTGCTTATACTATACAGATATAATTTGCAGATCAGTACGTTGCTCTTCTGACGAATGACAGTCTACGTGTATACAGCAACCCATGATGCCATTAAATGGTTGTTGTTTTATCTACAATCGGTTCAAATTGAAACAGAAAAAAATAACATTTATCTCTTTGACTAGCATCATTATTTTTGAAAAAAAAAGATCATTCTGACTATAAACTAGAACAGGAGTTCCCGAACTCCGAGGCCCGGCTTTAGTCTGTTTGAGTGCTATATACAAAAAATAGGCTTAAGATTTTCTAAAAATAACAGCTTCCTCTTGGGCCAGAATCCTAAATGTCCAGGATATAATTAAGGAAAGAACCAAGGATACAAGTTAAAATATATCTTAACATGCGTATTCTTTCCACCACCATCGCTGGTGCTGGCCAACATTCATTCAATACTTTCCTTTTACACGCTAGGGGATGTAATGCAAAATCTGCCTGGGTAGCAAACCCATATCGGACTTGTTTTTGAAAAAACACAGCCCAGGCTTTATCATAATATGTGGCACTACATGTTTGGGATGGCAAAAAGAAGTAAAATCGGTATGTGGCATTGAAGCAGCATTAAACCACTACACGAGGATCCCGTCCTGATTTGATTCGAAAGATTGGTTGGAAGGGCATCAAGAAGTCAAATATGGAATTGAGGCAGTTTACATGTACTTCAATAGGACTTCAATTGCGGCTGTGAGACCACAATTTTGATAAATTGATTCCAAAAATTCACTGTCTGAAATAACTAAATAAAGAGTACTTGGGACTATTACAATGAAAATATTGAATACCATCAATTGGTTTTAAAAGGTGTCTTTTATATATCAAGACTATTTTCTATTGGGTAAATTATGGGTAATAAAAGGAGCGGTTACATTATACGCCCGTGCTGGTTACAAATTACGTTTTTCCCTGTGACCGCATAATGTAACCAGACGTATAATGTAACCGGTTACATTATACGTCTGGTTACATCATACGGTTCTACAACGCCTCCGTGACCGAGAGATGGTGTGCTCGGCCTCAGACCGACATGACTCGAATTCTAATCCTGTGTCTGGAGGGTGGTGTCATCTCATTCATCTCATCATCTTTACATGGTTCTACTGGCCCAGTTTAGCTAATATGTGCACAAAGGTAGCCTAAAACCCCATTCATTTAATTCTCATTTCCTTGCTACTGTGTTATTCGGCTCGCGCTTACCTATAGATCAGCATAAGCGTATGTCAGTCCTGCAGGGAGAGTGTAGCGTTCACCAGATGCAGAGAGGCGCTAGAAACCTGGGTGACACAATCTACGTCTCTTTCAATTAAGTCACTTTATCCAGAAACACTCCAAGCTCAAATAACCCTTTGAGTGCGGGGACCGTATGTACCCGGCAAACACAAAACATTTGTATGCCATTTATACAATGTTAGACCAACGTCGAAGACGTTGGACCGACGTTGCATAGATGTTATACAAATGTTTTGGGTTTGCTGGGTATACGTCAGAATCTGACCTTTGTAGACGCCAGATTTTCACGTATAAAGATATTCCCGGATTGAAAATAAATTATAATAGCGGTAGCGGTGGCCCTGGTGCAGTGGTTAAGGCTGCCTGCCTGGGAAGTTGGAGGTCGCGGGTTGAAACCCTGCTCTGGAATACACGTTTCAAAGAAACAAAATGTTTCTTCCCTGCTCACTCATAATAATTCAATATTGTGAGAAGCCTGTGTGAGCGAGAAGTAGCGAGCTCGGCCTCGGACCGATATAATTTCACCATCCCCAAGAGGTTCTCCTGGCCCAGTTTAGCATAGGTGTGCACTAAGGTGGTATAAAACCCCATTCATTCATTCATTCATTCATTCATTCATTCATTCATTCATTCATTTATTCATTCATTTATTCATTCATTCATTCATTCATTCATTCATTTATTCATTTATTCATTTATTTATTTATTCATTTTTTCATTCATTCATTCATTCATTCATTCATTCATTCATTCATTCATTCATTAATTCATTAATTCATTCATTCATTTATTCATTCATTCATTCATTCATTCATTCATTTATTTATTCATTTATTCATTTATTCATTCATTCATTCATTCATTCATTCATTCATTTATTTATTCATTCATTCATTCATTCATTCATTCATTTATTCATTTATTCATTCATTCATTCATTTATTCATTCATTCATTCATTCATTCATTCATTCATTTATTCATTCATTCATTCATTCATTCATTCATTCATTCATTCATTCATTCATTCATTCATTCATTCATTCATTCATTCATTTATTCATTCATTCATTCATTCATTCATTTAATTATTTATTCATTTATTCATTTATTCATTCATTCATTCATTCATTCATTCATTCATTCATTCATTCATTCATTTATTCATTCATTCATTCATTCATTCATTCATTCGTTCATTCATTCATTCATTCATTCATTCATTCATTCATTTATTCATTTATTCATTCATTCATTCATTTATTCATTCATTCATTCATTCATTCATTTATTCATTCATTCATTCTTTCATTCATTCATTCATTCATTCATTCATTCATTCATTCATTCATTCATTCATTCATTCTAATAGCAGTAGACCCATAACATAGTATTCAAATGAAGTGGAAAGATCTAACTAAGACATTTTTGCTGATTTCAAATTGAGAAAATCCCTTTGGTCTCCATGGTTTATATAAAAATATTTCAGCTTTATAAGGGTAATTATCTAGTGTTATTAAATCGACATTGTTGGCTGCGGCAATGATCTGTTTTCTGAATTACTCGAGTTCAGCTCAATCTACACAGTAAACACAAGATACCAACCCAATGTTGGGTAAATGTTGAGCCACCGTCTGTGACACTGGCCCAACATTGACCCAACAATGGTTTAATAGCTGATGTTTCTGGGACCTGTCATCGATTATTATTACCAGCTGGGTAGAGATGATTCATCGACACAAATTATCCCAGATCAAAGCTAGATCATCCTCAACTTGAAACCGTATTTGATATATCGGCATCATGATGACTCATACGTTAGCATGGCTGTCATGCATGACGTCGACATGGTTTGTGTAGAAGCACGTGAAAGTAGGTTGGCATCGGGTTATTTTTTCAATCGAGAACTCAGGCAAAGCGACAATTTTTTTAAACGAAATGTTTATATCTAATTAATTTTATTAATCACATAATTTAAAGAGTTACTGCAAACTTGACCCACACGCTATTTAAACAAATACGCTGTATTCTGTCAATTTAATCATCACGACTGTTTGATTAATCACTAAGTGCATCTCAGTTTTGTGTCATATGCAGCTTTTCAAAGTGGGAAATCGAACCCTTCATTTCTAAGATTATGATAAGCGTCATATAGAGGATCTGGAAATGAGGAATGATCACTAAAGCCTTCGTCACACTTGGATTTTGACCAATGGAAAATTGTCATCTGCCAAAACATACTGATATATCCACATTACCTCCTCAAAACCCTCGACCTACAAGCCACGAACTGGACGCCACAAAACCTGCGACCCTCGACCTACATTTCCATCTCGACCATTAAATAGAGATCCTCCCTCCCTTCGAACGGTTGCTGCTTGAATACAGTGAGCACTACAGATTTGGAAGACCGGCGACAGAAATGATGAGCTTGAACAGGTGAAGACGTTCAAAAAACTTATTGAAATGTATTTATTAACAAAGAAGCAGCTGAAAATAGACTTAAAAGAGAAGGCACTTTTTAAACAGCTTTTGTTTTTTATGGGAATTTCCTGACTTGCGTCAAGAATTCATAAAAGCTGTATGACATCAGCAACGTGTAACGAGATCTGGCAAAGGAAAATAAAACAGCTTTCAGAAATCTTTAAAATAATCGTTGCCATGGAAAATTAAAGGCAGGTCAGGATTTATTAATAAAATTAGAATACAAAATTTACCAACGTACTTTAGTTCCTGAGTGTGTAAAATGTCCAGTGGATCGGTTTATAACTGAGAGAGATAAGACGGTTTTAATATTCGCTAATGGAGGTGTGGTGTGTATTATAGATATCCAGAATGATGTATACTTGATAACATGACGTGAAGTAAATTTGCGTCTGACAGTTTTCCATCAGACACAATCCACTTAATGTGAGGCCAGCATAAGCCGGGAGCAAAATATATTTGTCATATTTAGGGGTCAATTTAGAAGTGGTGTTTTGACCTTCGCTTGAAACTGACAGATATTGGAATATACCAGAAAATGTAATTTGTAATGTAGCTGTAATATAGTAGAAGTTGTAATCATTCATTCTGTGTGACTATGCCTTGTGTATGTGAGAATTAAGGGAACAGTTAAATAATATTATTTTTACAATTTACACAGTGGCCCACGATGAATGTCAAATTTGTTAAGCTTATTGTGCATATATATTTTTCATTATTGGACACATGGACAATCAGATAAAACATTATGTTCAATTGAAATGTTTTTATTAATGAAAATGGACATCCATATATTTAGTACATGATGTTATAAAAGAATGAATAAAGCCCTAGAAAGTTGTATATAAATTATTAAATTGCATGATCACTGAGCTACTTTAATTTATTTTTCAACATACAATATTGAAAGCCAATGATCAGAAATGAACATTTATTTCTTCACCTGTAGTGAGTTTTACATTATCTATCTAAGTCAGCTTCTGACGCTTAAAGTCGGTTCCTAAAAGAGTTAAGTCGCTTTGATTTGTCTTCACTAGAAATGTGGCATGAATATTGGAAACTCTGGGAATGACAGATTAGTTTTCGTGTCATTGGTCTTGCTTCATTAGTTATGTGTCACGAAACCAGTGACAACAACAATGGTGATGAATGTCACCTTCTAATGGACGGCAGCAGCTCAGAGTCACAGGAAAAAAACGAAAGATACAATAAAATCCTCACTTCAGCCATCTCATGAACCATTTATACAGGGGGTATATTATTATAACTTATTATAATGAAATAAAATGAAATGAATGGGATTTTAGGCCACCTTTGTGCATACGTAGGCTAAACTGGGCCAGGAGAACCTTCTGAGGATGGTGAGATGAAAGAGATGACACTGTCCTCCAAAAAAATAATTCGAAATACGAGCCCTGACGGTCAGAGACCGAGCACACTACCTTTGGTCACGGATGTGCCTCACAATTTATTTTATTATTCAGCCTTAATATTCTTCGTGCAAACCGTAACAAAAAACTGTTGCCTACGAATGTCAAATGTCACTTTCTAAGTAGACTCCAGCAACTTACATTCATAAGAGACAACCAGAGAAATGCGAAAAAGAAAATACATACCCTATCACCCTTCTGACCTTAACCCTTTAAACCCTCACGATGCATCAAAGCATCATTGTGTCTCTCAGAAGAAGAACTTAATTTCTTTCACCTAGGTGTTTTAGAACATACATTTTCATGGAACTGTATTAATCGTTACAGTCATATCTGTTCCCATTTGTCACTTGCTTCAAGTCATTTTTATCCACTACAAGTCGAGAATTGCGACAGCAATTTGCGGCTTGTAGTGCTTTAAACGGGTTAATACTCTCTTCATGACGCATGTGTCGCGCTACCAGAGACAACACCAACAGCCAAGAGGGACAGCACACGAATACACTATCAGCAGCTCATGGTTAACCTTTTCAGCGCAAAAACCGACTTTGGTCAAATTCTGACGTATAAAGTCGATCCCCGCACTGCAAGGGCTAAAATATTTCTAATGGCCATACACGCTTAACATATGTATTCCAATGAAACAGAAATAGCTAACTAAGACATTAATGAGGATTTATTGAAAAACATTTGGTCTCCATGGTTTATATACAAATATTTCAGTGTTGGAAGGAGAAGCAAATCCATCTCGAGGAAGCTTTTGCCTAGCAATACCCATAGCTTTTCAATGGCAGAGAAAACAGTTAAGATCATCGTAAAAATAAAATCTAAACGGTTGTAATTCTACTATCGAGTACGAAGATAGATTATCCCCGGTCACGGGACGCGTTAATTTGTGTGTCCTTACAACTCTCCGGGGAAGAGGCTAATAATACGATAGTGTCGTTGATGAAATCAAATGCAA